>VZRH01000062.1:63935-77692 GCA_013397555.1 Urocynchramus pylzowi | reverse complement strand
GAGAAAGGAGAAGAGAGAAGGGAGAAAGAAGGGAAAGAAGGGGGAAGGGAGAAAAAAGGGAAAGGAGAAAGGAGAAGGGAAGGAAAATGGGAAGGGAAGAAGAATGGAAGGTAAAGAGGAAGGGGAACGGGAATGGGAAGGGAATTTTAAAAATTAAAACCTGGAAGGGAAGCATGCATGATTTCCATAACTGGATGTTTCTACAAGGAGCAGCCTCACCCCAGGGAGAAACTCTTGGAACAGAGCCCTGGATCCTTGGGAATGCCACTGCTGCTTCCTCCTCTCCTGCCCATTTTTCCATGTCCCCATCACTGGTGCTGCCTCCAGCATGATCCAGCTGGATCAGCCCCTCTCCATTCCCTTCTCCCCCTCCAGCACAGCCCCACACAGGGGCTGCAGCCACTGCTCCTCCAGCCAGGAGATGGAAACTCTTCCAGCACATCCAGATCAAGGCACATCAACACCAGAACAGCTGGAGGAAATCCCATTCTCCAGCCTAAATGTGCTATTTTAGACTCATAACAATTGCAGACTCCAAAGGTCCCCAGAAAGGTGAGGGGCAGGACACACAAAAGGCTCCTGACCCTAAAGGCCACCAGCAAGAGCCTGGAAATGCCTCTGGCACATGAAATTCTCCTGTTAAAGAACAGGAAAAATCACAAGGATTTCCATGGGAAAAGATCAATGTGCAGATTGGAGAGCAGGAGGGCAGCTGGGAATGGATGCTGGATAAAGCCCCAGGATCTCAAACTTTCAATTTCTGTTTTTTAAATATACATTTCCATTTATATTTTTCTCCCTCCTGTATATTCTTAACTTCCATTTGATATTTCTCAACCTAAATTTCAATTTATATTTTTCTCCAGCAAATGATAGGAGGAAAATTCTGTCAAGCTGCAAAGAGCCACAAAGAGCCAGAAACGCCATTTAAACCCAAATATGATCCAAACCCCCTCAATCTATGGGGTGATGTTGAACAAACCATAAAAATGTGCCTTCCTGGCAAGGCTGGGGCTCTGCAAAGCTTTAATTGCTCATGGGGAAGCAATGAAGCGCTGAATATATTTAAAAAATCAGTTTCAGCCCTGTTCTGTAGCAGTTCAGCTGCTTGGCTTTGCCTGGTTTTGGGTTTTGGCTCCTTCAAGGGCTCTCCCCTCTCCTGGTCCCATTTCCCAGGATTTTCTGGGAGTGCTGACTCAGGGACAAAGCTCACACAGAGCTGGATTTGCACAGAGCTGCTCCAGCTTCCAATTCTGCTGCCACATCTTGAGTGGGACAACTGACAAACCCAGGGAGGGAACTCTGGGGAGGATGTGCTGATTGTTCTTGTTTTGTTACTTTTGGGGGGTTTTGGTTTTTTGGTTTTGTGGGTTTTGTTTTGGTTTGTTTTGGGTTTTTTGTTGTTTTTGTTGGGTTTTTTTGGGCTTTTTTTGTTTGTTTTATTTGGGTTTTTTAAGTAAGTTTCAGAAACAATTATACATGTGAAAATAACAATGAGAATGGCTGATGTTGGGTTAGAGATTTGTACAAGGGAAAAATTTGGGTTTAAAGCCCAGAATGCTGAAGGAATCAGTAAATGGAGCAGCATTAACTTTGGATAAGCTTTCAGGGCTGCAGGTTTTTTAATACATGCACCAGAAAAAATCCATGGGCGGTTAAAGGAACAACAGCAGCCACACAAAGGGTCTCAGCAGGGGACATTGAAGTTGGAGTGTCCATCTCCAGCTCCAAAGTGCCACATGGAGCTCCTCTTCCTGCTGGAGGGGTTCTGGGGACAGCAGGGATTGGCTGCACAGAGCGTCAAATGTGGGATTTTACAGCAAACCCCTGGAACTGAGCGAAGGCTCCGTGCGCTGCTTTTGGAACATCACAGAGCTCTCAGCTCCTCCTGCCTGAGCTTTAATGGGGTCCCTGTCCCTGCTTTTCCATGGCTCTGTCCCAGCAGGGCTGGGAAGTGACCCAAGGAGCAGGGAGGTGCTTCTGAACACTCAGGAAGGCACTGGCACTGAATGCCTTAGGGTTTTAGCTTTTATATATTCCATATATTTGTAATCCTGCAGTTCTTTAGTGTGTAACTCTAAACTCCACACCCAGTGGGAGCTGCTGCTTTCCCATTTTGGGCAGACACAACAATTCCTCTCCAGGCCTGGCAATCAAGGACACCTCACTGCCTCAAGCCCCAGAGATGGAAACAAAAGTGAGTTTGTGGGGAGCAAACTTGGGGTCAATGACTTCATTACCTGGAGCTGGAATTGGCAGATTAACCCCCAATATGCAAATGGAGCAAACTTATCAAAGTGTGAAACCTGTGATCCATCATCCATTTTGTAGGCCCTGGGGGGCTTTGTCTGCCTGAAATGTACCTGAAGGCCCTTCAATAAACATAACTGGTTTTTATTCCCTTAATTTTGCCTAGCCTCTGTTTTTAGGTAAGCCCAAAAAGGCATCAGCACCTCATAAAGCTCAGCCCCACAACAGCCACAGGCACAAACCAAGCCCAGCAGCTCTGAGTGTTTTCATGTCTAAAGCTTTTCTGGCAGAAGAAAAAAAAGTGATTTTTGCATTTGTTTGGCAAACAAATGATGATCCTTGTGGGTCACTTCCATCTCAGCAGATCCTGGGGTTCTGTGAAATGAGTGTGATGCTCCCAGGAAAGGCTGCTGAACTTGGATGTTGTCCCCCTGCCCTCCCCAATGCCCTTCTTCAAAGGGATGGTATAAATCAAGACAGACCCAATTAATGCTCAATTCCAAACGTTAGACCCCCCTGGAAGAAGAAAGATAAACCCTTTCCCTTTAGTGACTAAATGATCTCTTTGGGGATTTCATCAGCAGGATGATAAATGGGGTTAACAAAGCTGGCTTGGTGGTGTCTAAATTGTAATTAGGGATGATGGGGAGGCACGGGGGTAGGGAGGGAAGGGTTTGGGGCATCCACACCAGCACCCCCACTTTGGGGGGTCAGGACTGACTTACCAGGAAGGAGCAGAGGAAAATGAACGACACAAAGTAGAAATAGGCAAAATCACTGCCACATTCCTTTTTGGTGAGGCCAGAGAGGGGGTCACAGGCTCTGTTGCTCAAGCAGGACAACATGATCTCATGCCAGGCTTCCCCTGTAGCGCTCCTGCAACACCAGAGCAGAAGATGAGTTCATCCACCCCTCCCCATGACAGCCACCCTGCAATAATACTGCACCCAATTAAGCAAATTAACGAGGTGGAAGGTTGTGCCCAGGAGCAGAGACTGTCTTTATACTGGGAGTTGGAACTACTCATGAAAAAGGAGAAAGAACATTTCCCTCTGTTACAGGGGGGTAAAAGAAACCAGACAGGCTCAGGTAGGCTAAAAGCTTTGTTGCTTCTGTGGAGAATAAACCTGACTGATTTAAACAATACAAATCTGAGTAAACAGAGTTTAGACTGTTGCCTTTTGAACCTAGTGCTGGCTCTAAAGCCAATGCAGAGGATGGGAAATGAAACCAGGCTTTTCCACTGTAATCTCTTATTTCCTTTATCAGGCAGATAAATTCCAGCATGGGCTGGTTGGGCTTGGGTCTCTTTTTCATCACGGTCTCCTGGATGTTCTTCACCCATTCCCTCCTCCCTCTCGAACTTCTACTATTGAGAGAAAAGAGCCAAAAAGAAAAACTTTGGAGTCCCAGAGAGCTGGTCCTCAAAATGAAGCAGTCCCTGTGAACTGCACCCTTGGTTTGGAAGTCAGGGATTCTCCACATGCACTTACTCTGAATTCCTGCTTCCCTCAAAGTTCTTTTACCTTGTATTCCCACAGCCAGCACACAAACTTTGGGAAAACTCAGTGCTCCATCTAACCTGGAATAACTTCCAGGCTACTCTGAATTACAGCAGATTCTCCCACTGGTGCCTGGGTGCTAAAGGCCCATTCCCTTTGTAGGGAATTGTGCAGAAACCAACTCCCATCCCAATCCTGGTGCCTCTGCTCCTCACTCCCACTGCTGTGGGGCTGGTAAGGGACCATGAGGCTGAATAATGACCCAGTAGTATGAAAATTCAGAGTTTGGAATCCAGTGATTATTCTGAGCTAGAGAGGGCTAATTCCATTTCTGTCTGGCTTCACAGAAACTCCCAGTCCAATCACCACAAACTCCCAGTACCAAGCACCACAAAATCCTTGGAGCTGAGCCTTGGCAGGGCTGGAAGGGACTGGTGTTCACAGGGGGGTCTCCACAGCTGGATGAGGAACATCTCCCCCAAACTACCTGAGCTGGAGCAGGGCCTGTTTTGCCAGGTCTTAAAATGAAAATCTGTTATTTAATTGAATGGTTTTTCACTTGAAAATGCTTCATTTCCAAGCAGGATGAACCCAGAGGGAAACACTTGAATTCTGAAGCAGAGGTGGGGTTGGTGTAGGAGCTGTTGACTTCTGGTTATGCAAAAATTGCCGATTAAAGCAATTCTCAGTTAAAAAAAGAAGAAAAATCAACCAAGTTTCAGGACAGGAAACCCATCAATCAGTTAAACCAGCAGGGTTCTGATCTATATTCATGGAGTTGCCACTGGGGGGTCACAGCTCTAGGTGACACTTTGTGGAGGGGCTGAATCCGGTCTGCTGAGGAGGAGGAAGCAGGAATGGATAATTTACACAAGTCCCTATTTTGAAGGATTCCCAAGTCTAAGCAGCTCAACTGGTACCTGCACAAAGATATTTTTGCTGTTCACACACAAACCAGAGGATGTTTTATCCTCTCCTTACCTGAACAGGAGCATCAGGGCTTGGAGGAAGGTCCGGAAGTTATTGTGCCGATTAATGGAGGTTTCATCATCTAAGGCAATGTTCCCAAATACCTGCCAGGGAAAACAGGAGGGATTCAGCCAGGCACATCAAGTGGAGTTGGAAAATAAGGCAGGGAAAGAATTTGTCCTCGTTTAAAGGCTCTCAAAAGCTGGAATAATTTCTGTGCTGAAAAGGGAGATAAAAATGTGTTGTAGAGATCAAACACAAGATTAATGTGCTTTGTATTCACAAAGGTCCTTTCCAGAAGTTCAGCTCCATCCCAGGCCAAGAAAAGTTTATTATTTCTTCTCAGGAAGGTGCAGTGCCTGGGCTGCTCCCTCCTCTCAGCCTCTCCATGTGTCCATAGCCAGGGGAAGAGATGTGTTTTCCCATGGGATTCACAGATGTCCAGTGCTGAAATTTGATCCAGGCTCATGCCCACAGCTGGCTTGTCCAGCTCACTGGGGACACTTCAACATGAAACCTGACAATTAAAGTAGAAAAAGAGGCCTTTTTTTTTTTATTTCTAATTTACCTGACACCAGACAAGAAGAGCTTTTGCCTCATCCCAAATCAGTGCTCCTCCTGCTGTGGATGCAACAACCATCTGCACCCTGAACAAACCCAGGCTGCTTATGGCCAGAATGAAAGGATTAAATATTTTACCTGCATGCCAATAATGGCATAGATGAAGAAGAGCATTGCAATGAGGAGACACACATAAGGCAAGGCCTGTGGGAAAGGAAAAAGTGGGATTAATGACAGCAAGTGCAAACATTGAATTCCCTGGCAGGACTGAGTTTTGTGGCATTTGTCCTTCAGGTGTAGGAACTGGGATGAGGATATGAAGAATTCTGGTAGCCCTCAGGAGACAACCCCCTGGATCCAGGTATTCATCAATCACTCAACACTCAGGGCTTTCCAAGGGCTCTCTCTGTATCCTTGGAAGCAGCAAGCAGGGAAAACACAATCCGAGGCTCGGCAGTGAACACTGAAGCAGGCACTGGCACTTTGTGTGCATAATTGTATGAACATGAATTGTTAATGACCTTGCTGTAAATTCAGTCTGAGCAAAAAAAAAAAAAAATAAATCTCCATCCCAGAAATGAGTTACTGCTCTGAAACAGGCCCAGTTTGGGATCCCAGGAGGACAAAAAGATTCTGAGTTTTAGCAAGAAATCAGTGAAGGCTGCAATGTAATTATGTCACCCAGGCTGACTGACAGCTGTTTTCCACTTGGGCTACATGAATGGGTAATTAATGACTCTTAATTAGTAATAGCTCAAAAACTGAGAAGTCTTGCCCTCGGGCCAGCCCCTATGGTGCCTGGGGCAGGAGTTCTGCAGACCAAGGGAGCCCAGCAGGAATTGTAGAATCATGAAGCATCCTGAGCTGGAAAAGACATCCAAGGATCCCCCAGCCCAGCCCCTGTCCCTGCCCAGCCCCCCCACCAACCCCACCCTGTCCATCCCTGCAGCGCTGTCCAAACGCTCCTGGAGCTCTGGCAGCCTCGGGGCCGTGCCCATTCCCTGGGGAGCCTGGGCAGTGCCAGCACCTCTGGGGGAAGAGCCTTTCCCTGCTCTCCAGCCTGAGCTGCCCTGGCCCAGCCCCAGCCGTGCCCTGGCTCCTGTCCCTGTCCCAGAGCAGAGATGGGAGCTGCCCCTCGGGAGGAGCTGCAGCCCCGGGGAGCTCTGCCCTCAGCCTGCTCCAGCTGCACAATCCCAGTGCCCTCAGCTGCTCCTCACGGGCCCCTCCAGACCCTTCCCCATCCTTTGGACACTCTCTCACAGCTTTTTCTTACTGAGGAGCCCAAAACTCCCCCAGGACTGGAGGTGAGGCCGCTCCACCCAGAGCAGAGTGGGACAATCCCATCCTTGGCCCAGTCGCCATCATTGGGCCTGAGGCACCCCTGGGACAAAACCTGGAGGAAAGCTGGGGAAAAAGGACTGATGGACACCTCTGCTGGACACCTCTGCACGAGGGACGTGGCCTGAGAGCTCCGAGCTGGGGGGAAAGACAGACAAACAGCTCCTCATGAAGCCCAGGAACGTCCTGGCTCCACGTCAGGGCCACACTCTGGACACAGGCTTTGGGAAGGGTGGGGATTGTGCTGGGAAAGGCTGAGCCCCTTCTCCCAAAATCCATCCTCTCTCTCCTGCTCACACCTGCAGACCCCACTGAGGGGCTGGGGCTCTGCACCCACAGCTCCCAGCCCATGAATACTGGCTTGTCAGAGCCCAGGATCACCGCCACAAACCCTGGTTCCACATTCTGTGTTCTCCTCCCTGCACTGCAGAACCTGAGCAAGCCCCAGGACCAGAGTTAAAGCATCAAACAATGAAAAATGGGCTGCAAACCAGCTGAGAGCTGTAAAAATAACCAGCTTTGGGCCATGTGGGCTTTTGTTTAGATATAGAAAACAGCTAATTCAATGTGCTGAGCACTGGTGGGAGGAAGGGCCGAACTAAAGGAAACCAGGCAAAGCAACTGCCTCGACTTCACAACAAAACCTCAACAAAACCTTGTTATTTTAATCCTCCATGTCATCACACCTAGGCCTGTGGCTCTACAGCTTCACAGTTTGTGTTACCAAAGCTCAAGGAGCTGGGTTTCACTTCTGCCAGATCCCCCCACACCCAAATCCTGGGGCAGGTAATTTAACCTTACACTTACTGCAGGTCAAGAGCAAGGCACTCATCAGTCAGGCCACTGCTTCTTTAAGTGAATTCCTGAGTGTCCAGACCTTGCCAGAGGGATTTTGGGGTAGTTTCAAGGGCAACCTGAGCGCTGAGCACTTGCTGGAGTCTGCATGAGCAAGCAGCCCTTCAGCCTCATCCTCCAAAATGCAGTGTTCAGGGGATGGTCAGTGCTAACCTGTTCTTTTCTGTAGAAAATGAATATTCCTGGGGCTGGACAGTGCTCACCAGCTCGTTTTTAGCAGAATTAATATTCCTAGGAATAGTCAGTGTGAATCAGTTCACTTTCAGCAGAATTAATATCCCTTGTTATGCTAACCAGTTGAATTAATAATTAATATTCTTGGTGCTAACCAGTTTGATTTTCTGCAGAATTAATATTCCTGTGGCTGGGCAATGCTCACCAGTCCTCTTTTCTGAAGAATTCCTCAATTCTGAATTCCTGTAATTGCTCTGTAGAGGCGCAGAGAGGCTGTTCCAAGACAAGGGAAACTCTTGGATCCTCAGTGGAAGATGCTCCATGTGCACCAAGCACGACCCTCTCCCCAAATGTCTCCCCACACTGCCAAGGCTCACCTTGAAGGACTGCACGAATGTCCAGAGCAGGATGCGGATGGTGTAGCCCTGGCGGAGGAGCTTGATGAGCCTGGCTGCCCTGAAGAGCCGCAGGAAGCTGAGGTTGATGAAGTTGTCCTGTGGAAAGTAAAGGTTTTGTGTCCTTCAGAAACGACCGCGATCCAAAACCACAGCCCGCAAAAAAGAAATTAAAATTACCAGCTTCACGATCTAAGCAGCAAATCGGCCACCAGAAAACCTTCCAAAAGAAACATTCGTCAGTGCAGATCACTCCACATGCAGCAAGAATGAGAAAACCCCTCTCCACAAGAGCCCTCCCCTCTGCTACTGGGTCAATGAGAGAAAAGGAAAAGGCCCTGTCACGCTGTCCTTGGAGGGCTGATTTGCTTAGAGCAAGGCAGATTTTCCCCCTCTCAAGACTCAGGGAGAGGGGGATGGTGCCGGATTTTCATTTGGAAAAGGAATGAGGTTGGTTGAAAGTCTTGGTCGGCTCAGTTTTGACAGGGAATTGAACTTAAGCCAAGACACTCGCAAGGGACAAAGAAAGGAATTGTCCAGCAAAGATTCAAACATCCTTGGAAGAATGAGGATGTTTTCCAACCTGTAGGTTTTCAATGTTTGTACAGCATGTAACTGGACAGGTTTGCCAAGGAGAAACGGCACCAGAAGATTGTTTGGAAGATGGATCAAGGGCAGCGAGTCAATTGGGGAGGTGGAGCTTTCACCAGCAGGAGGATGCCTTAGGAACCTGCTGGTTTTCCAAATTCTCATTAAGTGTGTCTGCACAAGTGGATCAAAGAACTGCTGGAGGTAGGTTCTGATTTTCATTTGTTTTCTAGGATTTTCCCCACCCTTCACCCCATTTTTGTTTTCTTTCCTTCAGGGAAAAGAGGATTCTTGCCCCAATGAGCTAATCTAGAGAGGGTTCTTTCCAAAACAAAACATGCAAAGCCAGATCCCTCTTGCCCTCCTATTTTAAGGAGATGAAAAAATATTCCCCCTTTCCATAATTCACTTTTTTTGTGGATCTTTGATCACAGCCACTTATTTGACTGAGTGAGCTAAAGAGAGAAAACATCCCACTTTAAACTATTGAGCAGTGAAGCAGCAAATATAATCATAAGGAGCTCTGCTTGGTAAAGATGAGCAAAAATTGTATTTCCCTTGGATTATTGTTTTACCAGAAGTCACTTTGAACTGACCCACATTTCTTGCTCATTTGGCTACAGAGCTCATGCTGAAATTGGGGGGCTTGTTGGATCTATGGATTCTTTCAATGCCAGCTCAGTTTTGGGGCCATTAGCATTGCATTCCACCAATCCCATCAAAGATTTCCAGAACTCAGTCTCAGGCATGCACTCGGTTTCTCTCAGGTTAAAAACACAAGCAGCTTAGAGTTAGGCACAGACCGAAAATCAGACTCGATCTTCAAATAAAGAGAAAAGAGAAAGGCACAGGAATGTTCAATGAAGGAGCAGACAACACTGAGCTCATTCAAGCCAGCAACTGAAGCCATCTCTGGCAGGCAAAGCACGAGCGAGGATTCCCCTGGGTTGGGCAGTAAAACAGGCACTGCAAATGTCCAGTTTGTCTCAGCATCAGCTCCAGGTTTGTTTTCACAGCGCTTACCTTCCCTTCACAACAGTCCAGCTGCACTCACCTGAGCAGGGCAGGGCCAGGGAAGGCCCCTGGGGCAGAGCTGGGACCCAGCTGGGTAATGGGGACCATCACTAATGGGGTTCTTCTTCCCACTGTGAGCCGGTCCCAGGGTAGGGCAGAGGTTTAACCATGAGCCCTTTTAATCAGGAGAATCTCCCCACAGTGGGAACTGGATCAGCCCTCATGTGTAATGCTGGCAGCACTTAGGCCTGAAAGTCTGATTTTAACTTCAGAGCAATGCGCAAGCCAGATCTTTCCTGTGCACAATCCTTAGGCTCCAAGGAGGAGCAGGGGCACAGGATCCATCTCTGTGGGATCTCCCTCTTCCCACATAACTGCAGCCCAGCAGCAGGAACGTTATCCTGCTCAGGTTTGCTAAAACCTCATCATCACAGCTGCCAGGATGTTTAACACCTGCTTTGGGCTGGGCTCCCTGCAAGCTGAGCTACCCCAGCGCTACCCATGGAAAAGGGACAGAAATGGGAAAAGGGTTCAAGTGTAGTTATGTCTGTGACCCCCCCCATTCCCTGGGATTTAGATGGACAAACAGTCCACAGATATTTTTTTTTCCCTCACATTCCCTATTTAACTCTGGCATTGCCACTTCCTAAAGAGCAGTGAAAGCCTTGGCTCCATGTGGAATCACTCCCAACCCAGGAAAATCCCCCATCACCAACACCCTGGGACTGTTGGAAGGACCATTCTCAGCACTGCCTGGAGAGAGGCCAATTCCCCACGCTGGTGGTGGCTGCAAGGGCTCCATGTGTGTGGCACCCTCAGCACCCCACAGACACAACCCATCCTCCCACACCTCAACTCTCCAGGCAGGAATTGGGATGGCATGCAGCCAAAGGGGAAACTCCACATTGCTGTATTTCTTGGGTAAAACAAAAAAAATTTTGGCATCAATTCTCCTCCCACTGAGCCAGCTCTGTGCCATGCACACATCTGATATCTGGGTTATCAAAGTCATCCTTTCCAGGTTTGTGGGTTTTTTTTGTTTTGTTTTTGTTTTTGTTTTTGTTTTTTCTTTCCTGTTGCACAGATGCTCATGGTGCTCACAACAGGCACCAGAGCTTTAGGATTTTATCATTCGTCTGAGGAATCACAAATTATGTTTGGAAAATCATTTCCCCCTGGCCTGTCACTATTTTCCTGGTAAAGGAAGGGCTGGTACTGAAGGGAGTGTGGGGGTCTGGGCATGGCCAGGCACTGCCACCACTTTCCACAACAGAAGATGGGAGATGCATCCCTGAAGAAAACTGGGAAGCAGTGGGGAAACTGGGAGAATAAACACCACTGATAAAGAGCTGCCCTTGAAAGCTGTCCCACCACAGGAGACTACTCTGTTACCCTTTCTTAGGTTGTTTTCATAGAATCCCAGAATGTTTTGAGTTGGAAGAGACCTTAAAAATCATCCAGTGCCACCCCTGCCATGGCAGGGACACCTTCCACTGTCCCAGGCTGCTCCAAGCCCCAGTGTCCAGCCTGGCCTTGGGCACTGCCAAGGATCCAGGGGCAGCCACAGCTGCTCTGGGCACCCTGTGCCAGGGCCTGCCCACCCTCCCAGGGAACAATTCCTAATTCCCAATCTCCCATCCATCCCTGCCCTCTGGCAGTGGGAGCCATTCCCTGTGTCCTGTCCCTCCATCCCTTGTCCCCAGTCCCTCTCCAGCTCTCCTGGAGCCCCTTTAGGCCCTGGCAGAGGCTCTGAGCTCTCCCTGGAGCTTCTCCTCTCCAGGTGAGCACCCCCAGCTCTCCCAGCCTGGCTCCAGAGCAGAGGGGCCCCAGCCCTGGGAGCATCTTCATGGCCTCCTCTGGACTCTAGGATCTCCATGTCCTGCTTCTTTTGGGGGCTCCAGAGTTGTCCATGCTGAAAAGCAGGAAAGCCATGAAGAGCAGGGCACAGGCACTGCCTGGATCTGTTGCCTTCAGCAGCAGAGTGGTTTCCTGCCCAGCCCAGGAGCTGCTCCTGTCCAAAGGGATGCAGAAGGAGCTGCAGGAAGAGGCGTCTGACCAAACTAAGAATGGGATCACTCAGGAAGCTTTAGGACTTCTCTTCATCTGTCATCAGCAAGAATCACCTTATTAATTAATTAATCAAGGAATTACTGGTAAGGAAATGGCTGAGTTTCCATTTAAATGTCCATGGTATTGCCAGCACTGAAGTTTTCCTAAATCTTGCACAGGGTCTTGGCTTCATCTGGAGCTTGGGGAATCCCCTGCTGATTTTAAGAGTCTGAAGATTTTTGCCACCCTTGTCTGTGTCTCGAGGACCCTGCTTTGGAGGGATTTCCTGTCAGTCCTTCCATCCTGAGTCAGGAATGCTGGAAAAATTCAGTGTGTTGCCCAGAACTCTCCTCATTCCCTACTTGACAGAATCACAGAATATCCTAAGCTGGAAGGGACCCACAGGATCCCCCAGCCCAGCCCCTGTCCCTGCCCAGCCCCCCACCAACCCCACCCTGTCCATCCCTGCAGCGCTGTCCAAACGCTCCTGGAGCTCTGGCAGCCTCGGGGCCGTGCCCATTCCCTGGGGAGCCTGGGCAGTGCCAGCACCTCTGGGGGAAGAGCCTTTCCCTGCTCTCCAGCCTGAGCTGCCCTGGCCCAGCCCCAGCCGTGCCCTGGCTCCTGTCCCTGTCCCAGAGCAGAGATGGGAGCTGCCCCTCGGGAGGAGCTGCAGCCCCGGGGAGCTCTGCCCTCGGCTCCTCTTCTCCAGGATTCCTCTCAGCTTTGCTGCTCCTGCTGTGTCACTGCAGCAGCTCCAGGGGACACCGTGGTGCTCCAAGGACCTCACCTGGATGCTGAGTGGTTGAAGGAGCCTGGATCTGTCTCTATGGAATAACGACCCCAATCCTAACAAAGTGCAGGATGAGCTTTTCAGTCTTTAACCGATAACAGCGGCCAAAATTTAGCAAACTGATTTTTCTCCAATATATTTTTATGTTCACAGCTAATGCCAGAGCCCTCTTCTGTGCTGCCTGGGCCAGGTGTACAGCAGACAAAGTCTCTAAATTTATCCTGACTGCTCCCACACATCTGGAAGGGATCCAGCACCATGGAGGATTCCCTTCTTGGCTTGTACTGGGCAAGCTTTGAACTTACACATTGTCTTTTTCTCTGCTGCATGCCAGCAGAAATTTCCCCACAGGACCCTCCATGAACATCCATGGAGCTTCTGTGCAGCCTGGAAATAAAAATTCACCCTGATTTCTTTCTTAACAGCAACTGTGCAACAGGAAATGTGGATGTTCACAGATCCAAGAGCTGGTGTCAGGTGGCTGAGCAAGGATTTTTGAGAAGCTTTTGGTCTTGTTGTGTTATCAACCATAGCCAATATAATTAAGAATGAAAAAAAACAAATATTTCTGATTGCATTTTCCTTTATGGATTCTCTTTTGTTTAATTGGTGATTTTCACAGATAAAGGTCAATATTTCCAAAGGCATTTTTGGAATAAATTTGCACTTTGGTACTGAATTCCCAGTGGGATCTGGTTCCTGGTACTTTTCAGCTCTGGTCATAACATGGTTTATTCATTTTACCTGGGGTTTTGGGTTTGCATCCAGTGACTCTGTGTCCACTGTGGTGGCAAAATGGGTTCTTCTTTGGGTTGATGTCACAGAGAATTTTCAAATTTAAGATCTTTCTTTCCCATCATTTTTGATTTGAGGGACACAAGTCTGCCATCACCCCAATAATATTTTTGCCTTACAATACATAGGTTAAAACACCTGTAAGGCTGTCAGCTGCTTCCTTAACAGAAAGCTCCATCCTCTCATCCAAAAAGAAGCCAAACCCACTTAGAGAGAGCTGAATTTGGTACCACCACCTCCAAACCCCAGCGTTTCCAGGTGCACAACATCCTTCCCTTGCCATCTCCTCCCCTTTCCCACAGAAATAAAGCAAGTGGCAGTGTCCCCTTTGGCACAGGGGCGGCACAGGGAGCAGGGACAGGCTATTGGCAACTGCTCAGGTCACCAATGAGCCCAGGGAGGGAGGTGCAGGGCAGAAGCCACTTTGGGGCACACTGCAGTGAGGCTTTTCCACCAGTGCAATCGGAACTCTCATCA
>VZRH01000062.1:44454-63883 GCA_013397555.1 Urocynchramus pylzowi | reverse complement strand
AAAAAAAAAACAAACCAAAAACATATCAAATCAAAGAAAAACGAGAGAAAATCAAAGCAGAGAATTTAAAGAATTGTTTAAATTCAATGAAACCAACCGTGTCCTATATGTGATGTTGTCATGGATGGATATTTGCAAGATTATTTACAAAGTTTTATATTTTTTTTTGAGCAGCAGGTGCACAACATACAGACGGAGACATGGTTTTCGCATTGTATGTTGATTGGATGGCGTGATTCAGCAGGTAGATAAGGAAAATAAGGAACAAAAACAGGAAACAAAAGAGAAAATGAGTAATCAGGACAAGCAAAAAGGAAACTCTGAAAAATTTCACTGGAAAAAAACCGTTGGGCTATCGGGGAAGGTGTTATTTTATGGGAACTCCAGAAATAAAAAATGCTTCGAACCAAAACAGATTCGGAGATCCTTGAGGTAACACAGACAGTGCAGTTGTTATTTGCATTTCAGTTTGTAATGCAAATTTGGAGACAATTCACAAACACTTCTCAGGATGGCTTTTTATATTTCCAGGCATAGAAATAGATGTCAGTTTGCTAAACACCCACTCAGCCTCCCGAGGCCAACTGTGTCCACAAGGACACTTTTTCCTTAATCCCACCTCTTTTCCCTCAATTACTGAGGGTAAAAAAACTGACATTCATGCTTTTGCCTGAGGAAATAAAAAAATAGATATTCCACTACAATCACAAAGTAAATTACATGTGACATGACCAGGAAAATTAAAACAAAGCAATTAATCCACACATTTCTTTTCCTTTTGTCTTTACTTCTCAGAGGGTTAAAGGTACCAAACAAGGCTGGTGGAAGCCAAGTCTCTCAAGGTGAGGCCACCCAGGAGTATTTACCTTTGGAGAACACTTCTAGCTGGAAAATATGGAGGAAAACAGTGCTGTGGCAACAATTTGTGAGCCTGAGCTCAGTGTCACGCCTAGAAAACATCTCCATGGGGACCTGGAGGGTGGTGGGACAGGGACAGCTGCAGGCTGGCAGCCAAGGTCACCTTGTGGCTGTCACCTGGACTTCCCAGCTGAGGAAACTCCGTGGGAATGGCTGCCAGGAGGGTTGGAAGGACTGAAGGGGCTGCCCCAAACTCTGCCCAGCTGAGGAGGGGAGGCTGGAGCTGAGGAAGGCACATGGAGAAGGGGCCATTCCCTGCTGAGGACACTGCTGTGGGACTGGTGATCCAAGAGCTGCTCTCCCCTCTGCTTCTTCCCTGCTCCAGGAGAGTGCCCTGAGGGAGGTGGGGTTGGTTCAGCAGCAGCTGAGTGGATGCTCATCCCCAGCCTTTATTTCTTGCTCTGCCCTACCTGGAATTCCAAAGGGAAAGAGGCTGGGCAGAGGCCACACCTGGGCTGTGCTCTGTGAATGAGGCACCTCCTGCTCCCCACTTCCATCCCTGCACATTCACATCTCTGCACCAGCTCTTTCAGCCCTTTTTTCCTACGTTTTTCTAAACTTGGTTCTGTTTTGGTTCTATCTCAATTGGATCAAACTGGTTCTATTGGTTCATTTTTCTACATTGGTTCTCAATACCAGAAGTATTTAAATCAGGTGAAATTGCAGTTGAACAAAATATCCCAAAGCTGGCCACATGGGGCAGGAACTGAGGGCTGCATCCTTCTGCTGCTTTTCCATCCTCAGGACTGGAAGGGGAGAATCATAAAATCATGGAATGGTTTGGGTTGGAAGGGACATTAAAGCCCACCTCCTTCCACCCCCTGCCACAGGCAGGGACCTTCCACTGTCCCAGGTTGCTCCAAGCCCTGTCCAACCTGGCTTTGAGGGCAGGAAGGTTTTAGTGGCAGTGGAGAGCCTGGTAGAAGACTATATCCCCCACATTCCACTGGCTGAAGTGGAATGAATTCCATGAGGGACATCCCTCATGGCCAGCTGCCATTACCAATCCCGTTATCAATCCTGTTATCAATCCCGTTATCAGTGTGATCTTCAGGGCACCACTGCCAACACTCAGTGCCAGAACAAAGCAGGGGTGTTCAGGCCTGGCCATCACTGTCCCCTGCAAGCAAACTGAGCTGCTCAGGGCACTGTGCAGATCCCTCTGGTCCCTGTGGGAGGCTGGCATGGATGTGTGTGGCTTAAGGAAGAGCGTGCTGGTGGCTGTCCCGTGGGGATGGAGGGCTGCTGGACAGATCAGGCAGGAGCTGCATCAAAGAAGTGTTGAAAACCAAGTTTAGAAAGAAAAGTGGCAGGGATGATGACCCATGGGCAATCTCTGTCTGAAGGGAAAAGCAGAGAAGGAGATCTGGTGGCTACACAGAAATTGGGGAATTGTTCAAGTTGGAAAAGATCTCTGAGATCATTGAATCCAACCATTCCCCCAGCACTGCCAAGGCCACTATTAAACACTGTCCCCAAGTGCCACATCCACACAGCTCTCAAATCCCTCTAGGGATGGGGACTCCACCTGTTCCAGTGCCTGACCACCCCTCCCATGAAGCAATTATTCCTAATATCCACCCTAAACTTCCTCTGAGCAACTGAGGCTGCTTCCCCTTGCCTTGCTCCTTCTTACTTGGGAGAAGAGATCAACCCCTCCTGGGTTCTGCAGAAGGGAGAGAATTTAGAGAGAGGAGAGACACAAATGTCCAAGAGCTCAGGGCTGGAGTGGTTCTGGGGACATCTGGCTTTTATATGAGAGATGTTTGTGATCAGCTCCATCTTGGACACTGCCAGGGGAATCTGGTGATCTCGTTTAGAAAATCCTCTCTAAGGACTGAATGGATCCAGTTGCTCATAAACCAAAAAAACTCTTCTTTCCCACCTGGGAGGAGAAGGGAAAGGCACATGGGTCCCTAGGAGCTCAGCCCTATTGGGGTTTTAGGGGTAATTCCCACGACTCTGCAAAAGTTTTGATGCTGGAAATGTCTCAGCCCAACCTGATCCAATTCCCTGGCTGGGCCATCCTGTGGGAGCTGGAGGGAGAGGCAATGTCCCATTACCTGAGCAGGGAAGGGCAACACTGTGCCAGCAAAATAGCTCCAAAATGAGGATTTTAGCAGCATGTGGGCTTGGTGTTGAGAAGTAGAAACCTTCCTGAAGGAGAAGACACCAGTCTGGGAGCAGCCAGAGGCTCCCTTACCCTGTGTGAGCTGTCAGTGCTGCTTCCTCCCAGGAGAAGTGGCCAAAGTGGGGCTGGAAAAGCTTCAGCCTGTTTGTGGCTGACTTGCAAATGCTTTCACAAATTTTCAAACCATGGCAAAAGTTTGGGTGCCCTTGGCAAGAAAACACATCCCACAGCAGAGGGAGTGGGGACAAGCACCCTGTGCCTTCCCACAGCACTCAGAGAGGGTGAGCTGAGTAACTTCAGCCTGGTTGCACTGAAAACAAAATCCAACGCCTACAACATAGGATCCACCAGCAGATAAATGAACACCATTTGTATGGGGAGGAAAACCTGGGGAGTTGTGCATTATTTTGTACCAAGGAGGTTAAATAAAAATCCATTTTGTTAGAAACAGTCACATCCACCCTAAAGTCACCTTCACCACCACCTGTAAAGGAACATGGGGAGTTCTGAGCACACACAGAACAGATCTACAGGCAAACCCCTGGGACTGAGGAAAAAAGTTATGGTCAAGTTCAAATTCATCACACTCTGATACATCATCAGCTACAACATGCACTGGGAGAGGAGAGGAGCAATTTATACATCAGGTAATATCAGACTGTCAGGGATTGAGACAGACATTGGCTGCCCTTATGGAAAAATCCTTCAGAATTTAATGATGAGTCTGGCCACTTTGTGAGATATACAAGGCTTGTTAGCAGGGAGACAGCAGCCCTTCAGGGCTGGCCAGAAATCCCATGGGAAAGCTGTTTGTTTATTCATTGCCCCACAGAGCTTTTGTGACAGGAACATTCTCCCAGTCCAGACTCTTCACCTCTTTCCTTCCCTGTGTTCCTGTCACTTCCCTTCATCCTCACCCTGCCCCGTGACCCAGACTGGGCAGGAACCCCAAGGGCCAGACACATGCCCTGCAAAAAACCTCCCACATTAACACAGCAGAATCCCTTTGGTCTTTTCCCTCTCTAAATCCAGCAGGATTTTTCCATGAATAGGCAGAAAAGGCCTGGGGATAGAGTAGTTTGCTGCAGGAGAGAGGGAGCTGCTTCCTGGCAGAGTCACGAGCACTGTGCTTCTCATCAGAGCCTTCCCTCTTTGGGGCAGACAGCTGTGCTCAGCTCCATGGAAAAGCAGAGCTCATGGAACAGGGTCAGCTAAGGCCATCATGACTCCCAGAGGCAGCTCCAGGGAATAAGGCTGGTAGGGAGAAGGTTCAGTGTCTTGACAGGGCACAGCTTTGTTTATAAATGAAATAAATTGAGCAAACTGTACTTACCGCAATCTCTGTTACTAAAATATCAGTAATACTTCCCAACACTGTTACAAAATCAAAGACATTCCAGGCATCTCGGAAATAATTCTGCCAAATGAGAACACAAGGGGAATAGAGGGATCCAGGGGTTATTTTCTTGTTGCCAGCACAGGTCAGGGTTTTTTGTTTGTTTTTAAACGCGCGTCACGAAACGCGAGCATTTCATCGAGAGAGGAAAGAGGTGGAAAGGAATGAGGGAGGCACCTACCAGCACACCAAAGGCAATGATCTTCAGCACACATTCCATAGAAAACATGGATGTAAACACAATATTCAGGCATTTCAGCATTTCTTCGTATGCTTCTGGAGCATCATAGAACTAAAGTGGGATGGAAGAAAGGCTGTTATCGGAAGATCACTGACAGAGTAAAACCTTGCCCAGCTGATTCCTGCTCATTTTACTCAGGATTCTGTGCTCACTTTAAGTGGGATTTGGGGTTACAACACAATTGTTCCTGTCTCTCTTGCTCCATCCTATATTGAGGGGGCAGCTGGAATATCCCCAGCAATGGAGACTGTTGCTGAAGGACATCCCCCTGTAAGCACAGCACGGACCAGGAGGGAGGAAGGGCATTTTCCAACCCAGAGGACAAGAGCAGAACTGTGTTTCTTCCACTAAGAATATGGGGACTCCTTGACTGTGAAGATACTTGAAGATAGCCAACGGATAGGAGGGGACATCATCCACCTGTGTCTCTTCCCCCACTCTGGATCACATCCCAGGAGCCTGATGCTGTTCCAAAATTGAATAATTTCACAAAATCATAGAATGGTTTGGGTTGGAAGGGACCTTAAACATCACCCAGTTCCACCCCCTGCCATGGGCAGGGACACCTTCCACTGTCCCAGGCTGCTCCAAGCCCTGTCTGACCTGGCCCTGGACACTTCCAGGGATCCAGGAGCAGCCACAGCTGCTCTGGGCACCCTGTGCCAGGGCCTCATCGCCCTCACAGGGAAGAATTCCTTCCCAATATCCCATCTAAACCTACTCTGTTTCAGTTTGAATTTCCATGGCCTGACTGGACTTTGAGCAGCCCCAAGAGCCTGCTCTGCAGGAGAAAGCTCAGGCTGGGCTGGAGATCAGGACCTGCAGATCCCAGTTCCCATCCCATGGTCACACTCCAAAGGGGCTGAGCCCAACCACCACTCTGCAGGGAACCCCACTGGGGGGATCTCATCCCAGTTAATCCACCTCCCTCAGGGGCCAAAGGAATCCCACCAGGCACATGGGGAGTGGTAGCTGCTCTGCTGAGCCCCCCAGCTCTCAGGGTGAGAGTCTCTCCAGCCAACTGCCCAAAATTCCAAGATTCAGGGAGATCCCACTCACCTTCATCATGAGGACGATGGTGTTGAGAGCAATCATGACCATGATGAAATACTCAAAGGGAGGGGACACCACGAATTTCCACATCTTGTACTGGAAGGATTGCTTGTTCTGAGGCATGTAGCGGGTCAGGGGCTTGGCACTTATGGCAAAGTCTATGCAGGCCCTCTACAAAACAAAAAGGGGATGAAAAGATGCCAGGAAAAGGGCTGGAAGTCTTTATCCGTTGGGATGTGGTTGGGAGAGTGAGCAGAGCATTTGCTCCAAGTGAGTACTGACTGTTCCTGTAAAATGCAGCACAGGATCCCCAAATCCTGATCAATTTCCCTGGAATATATTTATCCTATGCCCCCTGCAGTCCTACCACATTCCATTAGAGCCCAGCTCCTCCTAGGTCCTGATCCTTCCCACTTCTAAAAACATTCCAATTTCTCCTGATGGGCGATTGTAGAGGATTGGAAAAGATGTTATTTGTGCTTTTTAAAAAGTATCATGAAACTTGGGTGTGTCCTCACACACAGCAACACCCAACAGCTCAGAACATTTCATAAAATGAGAACTGAATTTACCAATAAATTATCCACCAAAAGCACTGGGGGAACTCTCAGAGATCCCCTTCACTGGCTATTTCTGTTCACTTTATTATGAATATAAAACTGATAAAAATTGCTTTCTACAAAAGGTTTTGATTCTGGAGCATTTTCTCATCTTGAATTTACATAAGAATTGCAAGTCTGAAATCACTTTCTGTTCAGTTGAAAAATAACATGGGTAAAGCTCTCTAAATAATCTGCTTTATTTTGGACTTTTTGTTCATTAAAACAAACAATGAACTAATTAAAAATTGCTGAAAAATTCATCTCTTTTCATCAAAAATCAGGTTCCAGTTTCAAAATATGTGAAAAGAGATGGTTCTTCTCAAAAGAGGTCATTGAGGCTGTGGGACCCTGGAGGAAGGATGCTGCAGATGCTAAAAATCTGCATGGATTGAGAAGGAAACTGGATACACCCATGGCAGGAAGATACACAGATGCCAGTAACTGAAGAAAAACCAGCTCAGGAGGTCCCTGAGTGGAAAACAATGGTATTTTGGGGGGATTTAAAGAAAAGTCTCACAGCTTCTTCTGCCCTGGTCTTACACTCTTGTCAAGGCATCTCCTTTTGGCTGCTGCCAGGAGGAGAAATCTCAGCCAGGCACAAAACCAGCCTGGAGAGAGGAGTTTTCCTCTGGGCAGCCACAGCAGTTGAACCTCAGTTTGGTTTCTGAGGTCTGCCCTCAAGGTTTGTCTCCTTCTACCCCTCCACACTTGAGCAAACATAAAATCATGGAATGGTTTGGGCTGGAAAGGCCCTTAAAGCCCATCCAGTGCCACCCCTGCCATGGCAGGGACACCTCCCACTGTCCCAGGCTGCTCCAAGCCCCAGGGTCCAGTCTGGCCTTGGGCACTGCCAGGGATCCAGGGGCAGCTGCTCTGGGCACCCTGTGCCAGGGCCTCACCATCCCCACTTTGGTGTGGTCCAGGGGGATGTGTGACAGTGGTTCCCAACAGGAAGCACTTGGGGACTCTCCCTGGAGGTTTTTTATGTAACAGCCATTCATTTCTTTGGTCTCTACACCACACACCCTCCAACAACCACTGCTCTCCAGTCCCCCCAGCACAGGGGGAACAGGGAGTGGCCTTCCACCAGTGCCCAGGTGCTCTGAGCCCCTGGAGCACCAACTCTGGAGTCAGAAGAGGTGGGTACCTCGTTTTTCTCGAGGCTGCACTCTGACATCACTTTATCTCCTTGCTCCTGGAAGGTGATGATGATTAACGCCACAAAGATGTTGACAAAGAAAAAAGGGAAGACAACAAAATACACCACGTAAAAGATGGACATTTCCATCCGGTAGCCAGGGCTGGGCCCCTGTTCCTCGTAGGTGGCATCCACTGAGTGCTTCAGCACACTGCAAGCAAATGCAAAGAGAGAGGAAAGGTCAACACAATCCCTGGGAAGTACCAAGGACCCCCCGAGAATCACTCCCTGGCCTTCACTCAGGGTTTTCCACATATGCTCAGGAAAAGCTTGCTCCCATCCACGAGGCTGGGCAGAAGTTTTCCTTTAGGATATTTTTAGGGAAACCCTTTGTTCTCACCATTCTGCAGAATGGTGGAGATTTGCTGTGCCCAGATCCACTGATCCCCCCCTGACCTCCCAAAGGGGAGAGGATCCAGCTGGATCTGGCTTCTCTTCTCTGGTCAACAGGGATGGAGTAAGAGTGGGGAAAGAGAGGTGTTGATGACATCAAAGTAGGGGAACACAGTGAGGGACTGGAAAAGGGAGGCTGATGCTGTTTTAGTCTTTATTTTATGAAAGAGTTGAATGTGGAGGCTGAGAAGCCCTGGCCACACACTGCACTCCACGTGTGCCAAAATAAAGTCATGTGCTGAACAGGAAATGTCATTTGGGGCTGTCACGCCCAGCAGACTTTCAGGAGAGCTCATAACACTTTTCCCCCTTCGTTTTCTACCATTTCCATTATCAGTTTTACCCCTGAGAAAGGTGTGTGAGTCCAAAAGCCTGAAGCAAGAACTGAAAACTTTCTGAGCATCCCTGTGCAAGCTCGGGAGAGCACCAAGGAAAACGCAGAGCTCTGCCTGCTGGTTCACCCAATAATCACACAGAACTTAGCTGATAAAAGACTTTCCTCATTTCCCAGGTCACCTGCTGTCCCTCAGAGCTTTGGGGACCTGCTTTACCTGCACCATCAGCCTCTGCCAGTGCCATGTACTCACGTTGGCCACCCTTCCCCTGTGGACACGGTGAAGAGCGTGAGCAGAGCCCAGAGCACGTTGTCGTAGTGGAACTCGTATTTTTTCCATTCCCTGGGCTGTGCCTCCACCTCATTTTTTTCATAATCAAGGTACTGACCCCTAGGAAAAAGAGATTTGGAACCAATGAGAGAATTAAAGCAGATCAGGCATTTCTTAGCACTCAGGAGTATTGGGAAGCCCCAGCAGCACAGTCTGGACTGTGCTGTGGGTTAAGGACAAAGGGACTCCCTCAAAGTCCATGACAGAAGTAAAGACCAATTTTTGAGCCAGTTTTAGCCATGGGAACTGGACCTGTGGTCTGAAAATGAAAGAGATTTTAATCAGGGCATTCATTCATTCATTAGGCAAAGCCAGCCATTAACACCATGCCTGCCCCTCAATTGTCTGACCCCACAGGAAACTGCTGCTGGATGGGGAAACACCTCTGGCTCCTACTCTAGGGTTTGATCTAATTCCTAAATGCATCCCACTTTGAGGGGCCTGGAATGTGGAGAACCCTCTCCAACCTACCCTATTCTGTTATTTCACATTCCTTCCTGTAATTTAGCTGCATTTTTCCAAGGAAGAACTGCAGTGACAGCCCCTAGGACCCCACCAGGGACGAGCCCTGCAGGTGCCAGGCAGCAGGAGAGGGATGGGCAGAGCAGGACAGTGCTGAGGAGGTGCTTTGGGTGCCAAGAAAAAAGCTAATGAGATGCACAACACACCTTGCCAGCCTGCTGGGAAGGACAAAGCATGACAGGGCTTTTAAGATATTCACATCTGTCCCTCTCCTCGCTAATTAGTAGCTCTTTAACGTCCCACGCTTCTGATTATTTATTCAGTGTGTTGTTTCTAATTCATAAGAGCTCTAAGAATGGAGGCAACAGGTGGAAAGAGGAGTCACACTATCACAATCCCTTCTCAAAAATCACACTCAGCTTTCCCAGGAAAGAAGCTGCCTCCCCTGTATCCTGAAGATCAGAGCCAGGAATGACACAGCTGTCAAAGAAAAAGAAGGGAAAATTCACCTCCAGGGTACCTGAGCTGAATTATTGCTCTTATTTACAGGAGACTCTTCCCATTCAGCAAATCCCTGCCTTTGGGCCAGCCTGGGGAGCTGGAGGAAGATGCTCCCTGCCATTCCCTGCTCCCAGCTGTACCTGCAGTCCTTCTCCAGCTCCTTGGACTCGTCTGTGCAGTAGAAGAAGCGGCCCTTGAAGAGCTGCACGGCGATGACGGCGAAGATGAACATGAAGAGCATGTAAACAATGAGGATGTTGAGGACGTTCTTCAGGGAGTTCACCACGCAGTCAAAGACAGCCTGGAGGGGCAGGGGGACCAGGTCAAGGGGTGGGGAGAAAGGAAAAGTTCATCCAAAATCTTGGCACCACCATTTAACCACACTCAGGGAATCACAGAAGGTTTGGCCTGGAAGGGACCTTGAAGATCATCTCATTCCCACCTTCCACTGTCCCAGGTTGCTCCAAGCCCCATCCAGCCTGGCCTTGGACACTTCCAAGGATCCAGGAGCAGCCACAGCTGCTCTGGGCAACCTGTGCCAGGGCCTGCCCACCCTCAGAGGGAACAATTCCTTCCCAATATCCCACCTAAATCTTTCTCATTTGGGACTCATTACCCATCCCACCACCCATGGATGCTTCAATGGATTTTTGCTTCCCAAACACTTCCCAAAGCTGTGAGAAATAACTCCAGCTTCCTTCATCTCCTGCTTTAGCCACAACCTTGGCTATGCCACTGAATTTTCTGATGCTGCTCATAACATTTATAAAGACAATCATAGCTTGTCAAGACAATATTAGTCCTAAAGAAACATTTAATTATAAAATGAAAATTGCACTTGTTTTGATTTTAATTCCAGTGGTTGGATAAAAACTGTTGGAATAATAAGGAAAAAATACCAGAAACAAAACAACCAAATGCTTTGAATAAATATTTTTTTAAAGAGCTGTCTGTCAAAATGAGGTGTGACTAATGTAGTCAGCATGTGTACTCCTGAACTCCCTGCAAAGAACTCCTCAAATCTATTTCCTACGTGGGTATGAAGCCCTGATTCATTACAAGTAATTTGCAGTTTCATTTTAGTCAGAAGTTTGTCATAATACCAGAAATTGAGCAGTCCCTGCCCAGGCACAGGGTTTGTACAATCCTGCTTCTGTTCCTCTGAATGGAAGGGAACCATTCACAGAATTGCCCCTGATGCAGCTGTCTTAGGTTGCAAATGTGAGACGTGGCTGGAGGTGTGTAATCCATTGTTATCTTCTGTTAATGGGTCAGCCACTGAAACCAGGTGGGGCAGTTTATTCTTTATCCCTTCCAGGACCCATCCTCCCTCCAGGAGATCTCTGCTGTCCATGGCCACTGAGTGTCCCTGCATGGCTGATCAAATTCCAGCATCCCATGGGAGAGGCTCTGCCCAGGGGAGGAGCCAAGCATTCCTACCTGGATCCAATCTGCCCTTGGCAACACCCCAGCAGCCTTTGCCCCCTGCATTCCCAGAGGAGCAGCTTTCTTCTGCCCTGCATTCCCAGAGGGAGCCCAGGCCCTCTCCAGCAGCCCTGGAGCTCCAGAGGAAAACTCCCCCCTTGTCCAGGATCCCTGCTCCAGCAGAGCCACAGCTGGCACTGCAGGAGGGCTGAGCCACCCTGGGATGGGACTGCTGCCACCACCCTGACCCACAGCGTGCCAGGGCCTCTTCTCACTCTGGCAGTGCTTTGTTTTGTACTATTGCATTTGTATTTTAATTTTCCTAGTAAAGGACTGTTATTCCTACTCCAATATCTTTACCTGAGAGCCCCTTAATTTCAAAATTATAATAATTTGGAGGGAGGGGGTTCACATTTTCTATTTCAAAAGAGGCTCCTGCCTTCCTTAGCAGACACCTGTCTTTTCAAACAAAGACAGCAACCCAGGAATCCTAATGGAAATCCCTCTGATCAACCCAGAAATCCTGATGGAAATCCCTCTAATCAACCCAGAAATCCTGATGGAAATCCCTCTGATCAGCCCAGAAATCCTACATAAAATTTCTACATGGTTCAACAGTAATGCTCCTTTTTTGATAAATTTAGTGAGCATAAAACTAAAATTATTTAAGCATGAATAGTGGGCTCAGACAAAAGCAAATCTACAGAACAGCTGACCATTATTTTGATGTGAAAACAGGAATTGTCAAACACATTTTCACCCTTCTAAAACATTCATTGCTTTTTCTCCAGCTCTCAGAAAACACCTCACAAAAGGTATTGAAGAGTCCCTAAACCTCAGAAATACTCCAGAGTTTTGTTAACTCCTTCCATTCTCTCTTTGCAGGGCCTGGCTGTACCTCAAATTGTTGTTGCTGGATAAGTAATCACAGGCAATTAAATTTATTTTATTTTTTTAGATCAGTGCTCTAGAGATAAACCCCTGAACTATGGATTCTTTAATAGAAAGATGAATAAATTAAAACTTCTCCCATAGCAATGACAAATATCTTTGGACAGCCTGTGGAAAACCTTGCAATATTCATGTTAAATTCTCTAGGGAAACCCAAATCCTTCCAACCCCATTTTCTCCTTTATCACATCGAAGACCATCCCACTTATGAACTGTAATTTAATTTATTTGCAGGGTTTTTTTTCTATTTGTAGAGGTTTTATTTTCAGGTGGATTCACAAGAATCCCCAACATTATCCACAATGTTTGCAAAAGCACCCAAGTGTTTGACATTTGCTCAACATCTGCCCAGCTGTTTGTGCTCATCTAGCGAAAAAATTCAAAGCAATGAAATAAAAGCAGCAGAAACAACTTGGATTAAGTGGAGTCCACCAGCTTCCACTCAGATCAGCCAGAAACCTCCAGAGAAGGGAAAAATGGGGTTATTTTCTAACCTTTAGTTTTGGCAGCCGTTTTATGGTCTTCAGAGGCCTGAGCACACGCAGGACTCGCAGGGACTTGATGGTGTTGATGTCCTTGCCTTTGGTTCCTCTGCAAGGGACAAAAAGGCACAAGAACAACAGAGGGAATCGTTTGCTCCCCAGGATGCTCACTGAGGTATTTGTGGGTACCCAGGGTGGTGGAACTGGTTGGGTTTGGGGATGTTTTGACAGGTTTTGTGTCCATCCTCACCAGGGCTGCAGGCAGGATGACCCAACCTCACCTGGGATGTCTCCAGCAGCACAGAGGAGAAGGCTGGGGCAGGACAGGGTCCTGGCAGGGCTCAGCCACACGTGCTGGCCAGGCTTTGTCACCTCTCAGCCACTCACCAGGACATGGGGCCCTTCCTGCCCCAACTCCACACCTGGACAGCGCTCCCAGCCAGGGCAGCAGCTCCGGGACAGGAGGCTCAGCTCCTCCATCCCATTCCCAGAAAATGGGACAAAGCCACATGAGGCTCTTCCCTCCCAGCTGGATGAGGCAGGAGGTGTTTCTGGATGAGGAAGGGGCTGTTTCTGGATGAGGCAGGGGCTGTTTCTGGATGAGGCAGGGGGTGTTTCTGGATGAGGCAGGGGGTGTTTCTCCGTGCACTTCTCTGGCAGGAACATTGTGCCAAGAGGGTTTGGGAGCCTTCCTGGTGAGGGACAGAGCTCTCCTGGGGGTCAGAGCCTGTTCCCTCATCCCTGAGTCTCCCATGGAGGACATGCCACCAATCCCATGCAGGAACATGTAATATGGCAATATATTACATGCCTGGAACAGTGCTGGGGCAACTCCCCACTCAGGCATGCAGGTGCTGTCAGTCACATTTGGGGTTTAGGCTTTGTTAAAAGTGAGTGCAAGGTCGAGAACATTCCTCTTGTTGACATCAAGAGGGGTTTTAGGGGAAGGATGGAGTTCCTTTCCTCGTGCACTTCCAAAATAAAGAAACACAAGAAGACAACAGGTACATCTTCTTCCAACCCCACGGCAAAACAACGACATTCCCTTCGTTTCACATGGAGTGGAAAATGGGATGGAAATCTGGAACAGAGTTTTATTCATGGCTGGAGATTTGGGTCTGGGACTGTGCTGAGGGAACACATGTGGGAATGAAGAAGGTGTGGGACAGATGCTGACACACCTATTCTGTGCTCTCCAGGCTGCTGAACATTCCTCTCCTCCAAGAGGGAAATAATGGAAGCATGAGAGGCCCGAGAGGCCCTCGGAGGTTTGGGGAGCACTGCAAAGCTTCCCCCACCCTGCCCCACGTCCTGTGCTGGGGGAGTAGCACCAAGAGTGGAGGAAACCACCCAGTTTTGTGGCTGGTGAGCCTGCTCAGCCCTGGAAAGGGAATTTTTGGGAATCCATCCATTGCCAAAGGATGAAGAACTCACTGCTAACCCCGTACTACTCAAAAGTAACTCTGGACCAGAACCTCCAACCCAAACCCACACCCCTGCCTCAGCTCCAGTCCCTTTGTCCCGTAACCAGGCACTGCAGTTGTCTGGAAATGCAGTAAGAGGGAGACACAGGAATTTTTGGAGGGCTGTGGGTTGTATCCCAGGGATGTATAACTTGAGGAGAAATTTCTTTTCTACAAGATTTAGTAGAAGTGGAGGAGAGGGGGAACAGGATTGACAGGTCCATCCTTCAGGGCTGTTTTAGGGCCATTTTAATCCATCCCAGCTGGACCCTGATCATTGGCAGGGCTCTAAACCCAGGCTGGATTTACTCCCAGAGCTACAGGATCGATTTAAAGCCACAAAATAACTATTAAATATTTTTTTAAATAATATTTGATTCTCATTAGTGACCTTTGATCTGCTCTAGATGAAACAGGCACTGCCAGCAGAGTTTTTTCTGCTTTTCTTGTCAGGTTTTAGCAGAGCTGAAGGTCTGGCCTAGGCTTGGCTTTGCAGATTTGGTTTCAGCTGACTGTCCCTGCCATGGTCACCTCAGTGTCACCAGAGCCACCAGCAGACCTGGAGCTCCCTGGTGTGACTCTCAGCAGTGCCCTGGCTGCAGAACAGTTTGTTCAGCCTCTCCAGGAGCATGGGAAAGGCAACAGGGAAGCAAAACAGGAAATGGGTCATGGCCAAGGAGATGCCACAGCAGATCCCACCTGTCCCCAGGGCTGGGGCCACCCCATCCCCATCCCCTGGGCTGTCCCCTCTGCCAGGCCAGGCCAATTCTGCACTACTCCTGAGGACAGCCAGGGAAGGTGGGAGCTGAGGAGAGCAGGGCTGAGGGAGGAGAGAAGGGGAGACCCTGTAGGGCCATGTGGTTGGGGCAGCAGGACAGGGATGGGGTGGGACACAGGGACATTGAGCCCCATGGGGTTGGGGCAGCAGGACAGGGATGGGGTGGGACACAGGGACATTGAGCCCAGAGCTCTGCTCCATCCCCACCACCACAGCCACGCTCCTGCTGTGCACATCACCCCCCCAGCCCAGCAGAGCTCAGCTCTGCTCTCCTGGGCTCTCTCAGAACCCCAGAACATTCCCACGTGGTGCTTTCTCCTGACTCCAGGAGACCCCAATTAGCACGCTGCTATTGTGCCAATTAACAACTGCACTAACGAGGCCTCGTGCAAACGAGAACAGAGACATTTCCCTGCTCTGCTCTCCCAGGGCGGGCTCCACGCCTGAAGCAAGGATTTCTGTGGATTTAATATTTCCAGGAAGGTTAAAGAGATGTGGGGCAGAGCAAATCCTGGCTCCTGCCTTTCCCTGGAATGGGAGAGGTGCGGATGAGTGAGCTCAGAGGTGGAGGGCAGACAGCTCCAGTCACACAGAATTCCTTCTGCCTCAGCAGAGGACACTAAGAAGGGCTGACTGATTTTTTTCCATTCAGGCACTTAAGCAAATAAAGAGCGTGAGCCAATTAAATCTTAATGGGATTTATGCTCTGAGCCATATAGAGAATCCTGAGGAAAAAAAAATTCCCATTTTTTGTCACAGTAAGGTCCCTGCTATAGGAAAAGCTTTTCCTGGTGCTCTGACCTAGAGTGATGCAAATTGCATTTTAATTAAAAGGATCCTCTGCAACTCTTCTGTCAAATAAAACCCTCAGGGTTGGGTTTGGCTGTTTTTAAAAGCCCTCTCTGCCAATGTTGGGGTTTTTTCACTGCTTTCATACAAAGCCAGATGTCCCAGAAAATAAAAGGTCCAGATGGAGCTTGGACTCAGTCAAAAGGTGTATCCAAGCACACATCTGACCTGAATATTCCTCACAACAAAAATAAATAGCCATGGAAGGACAAGGTTTTAATTGACTGCAGAATAACAACTGCAACATTCAGGAGAGCTGAGTCTTGAATAAGAGCTAAAGAGAAGCATAGGATAAAGGCAGACAAAAAAAAAAAAAAAAGTGAATACCACAAAAAAAATTGCATTAGATCAATTTTGGGTACATTAGGCCACTGCTGTTTTGTTGTTGTTTTCTGTGTCAGTTTGCTGCCTGTTTATTTAAAACATTAAAAATATTTTTAAAGAGCTTTGCAGAGCCTTTTCTCCCTTTAATAAATAAAAGAGCCTTTAAAAATTTAGTGGTTCTTTCAAATGGAAGCTGCTTGTTCCTGTTGCTGCTGCCAGCAGCTCTGATTTCAGGTGACATGGACCCCTCAGAGTCAGGGCATCAAAAATTCAGGGTGAGGTGGAGCCTCTGCCTTCTGTGATTGCCTGGAATCCTCCTGGCAGAGTGAATTCTTCCCTGGAAGAGTAAAGGAGGTCACCCCACCCTGCCCATGCACAAAGCCACCCTTTTCCTGCCCTAAATCCTCTGCTTTCCTAGAGAGAAGAAAGAACCAAGAGCCAAATTTCCTGGACCCCATCAAAGGCTTTTCTTGGCATCCTTCTCCTTGCATTGGAGGATCCCTGTGGAGCTCCTGGAATGTGGGGGCAGAGGACACAGCTCTGCCTCCCACCCTGCCCCTGCACTGACAGCAAAACTGCCACTTGCACAGGGTTAAATACAATTTTTGGAACCTCCACCTTCACAAATCAGCCCTGTAAAAAAACTCCCTGAGCTCTGTTTTCATGGCAGAGACTTTCCCCAATATCAGAGCCTGGATCCCAGCTGGGTCACATTGCCCACACTGCACTAAATTAGTCCTGGAGCTTCCAGCTTGGCTTGTTTGGAGGTGAAATCTTCCAAAAGAGACTCAAACTGCTTCTTTAAACCTGGTTATTAAGGTTTTCATGAATTGTACCTCACCCCTCAGTGCCCACTGAGTCAGCCCCTCAAATCTTTTTGGCACAGATTTATCTCCATGTGGTTTTTTTGACTCTCTGGCTTGGATTTCTAGTCTGTTCCTATCTCTGCTGAAAGAAAATCAGGATGGATGAGGAAAAATAATACATTTCACTGGATAATGAGCAGTAAAGGGACAGAGGGGTCGATGTGATGGGTGGAACATGGCTGGGTTGTCTCCACAGTGGCAAAGTGTGTGGACACAGGTTGGACAGGCAAAACAGAGCAGCAAGAGACAGGAAGAACATATTACCCCATGAAACTCCTAGAGAGAGATTCCAGCGAGGAGAAGACAAAGAAAGAGCAGAGTCAATGACAAACAGAAACATCAGAGAGATCCCCCAGCCCCTGGCCCACTCCCACCAACCCCACAGGATAAACCAGCGGGGAAGGGAGGGCTCTGGACAGAAATCCCACACTCCCTGCTGGACCAGCCCTTCCACTGGGAAAAACACCTCCACATCTCTTCTCTCCCACTTTGGGAGGGATAACCTCAAATATTTTGTTTTTTTCCAAGAGCATCCTGAAATTCTGGGCATCTCTGTTCCAAATTTTTCCAGGCCAAATCTTTGCTGCTCTCCCTCAGCTGTTCCTCCCAAGTACATTTTGCACCTGGGGCTGACAGATTTTGGTGACAAGTTTCCATGGGTTTTTTTTTTTGCTTCCATTTCCCTAAGGACTCAAACGTGTCTGGGTGTTTGTGGCATGTTTATCTCTAGAAAAAGAAATGGATTTCTCTTTGAAATGCTTTGCTAAATGGGAGATATTAGTTTATTATTATCAGCATCATATTATTGTTCTCAGCATCACTCCGGGGGTGTTGTTTGAAATTTATTTTTTATTTTTCTAACCAGAGAGCTGCTTCTAAAGAGCTGCAGGCAGAAAGAAAACCCATAGCTGCTTTGAGAGATGGATTTTATCAGTCTTGTACCAGTGACTGATACCATCTCAAATGCTTACATTAATACAGGCTGCTGCAACATTCCAGATGGGAGCGTTTCAGGGAGCTCTGATATTCCTGGGTTTTGAGGGATGGGTTAATTCAGCAAGAAGTTGGTTCACATCACCTTCAGTGGACAGCCAGGAGGCCAAAAACATGAATTAAATCCCACCTTGCACGTGGCAGCTGTGAGTTCTTGCAAACAAAGTGGTGACAGCCACATTAAATCCCATTTTTAGTGACACTAAGGAGGGTGATAGGGCTGTAGGATTTGCTGGAAAAATCCAACTGATTGAACAACAAAGAGACTCCAGAAGCTCCTTTTTGGGATTATCAACATTCAGCTGGCTCTGTGTCCATCTGGTTTAACCAAACCAGGAGCTAAGTCATGGCTCCCTACCCTATCAGGGCTCAGAACTGGAACAGGGAAAAGTCATTTCCTAGGAATGACTGATTTTCCAGCCTTTGGGCTCCAGCAGGGAGGCTGCAGGCATTCCCTGGATTGGATGTTGCCTGCTGGAACAGGGATGGGGAGCAGGGCTTACAGAAAGCAGAAAAATCACAGAAGGAATTCAAATTTTCCTGAGTCACACAAATAAGCTTGTCTGACTTTAATCTGGGAGACAGTAACCAGGCAGGGTTTATGCAGTCCCTGGCTGTACAACCCTGCTCAAGACTCACTCACAGTGGAAAATAAAAGCAGCTTGGGGCACCTATTATAAAGCAGAGGCAGGGGATGTAGAAGTAATTTATTTAGAGGCTGATGAGGTGCTGTTAGATATTCATGGCCCAACATGAGCAATAGAAGAAAACCTGAGCATGAAAAGCCTCGGAAAGATTAAAAATTATTCATTTTAATCCATAACTCAAGCAAGGAAAATCTCCCTCAAAAGAAAATCATGTTCAAAGAGAAGATGTTTTAAGGCAGAGCCTGAGGTTTGTTCTCACAGCACAGGGAGCTGCTCTGAAGGGCTCCCAAAATGCCCCTTCTCCCATCAGTCTTGGAAGTTTGAATTCCTGATGGAAATGGGAAATTCTCATGGAACCCCAAACTTTGGGTTGTCTTGGTTTTGTGTGATTATTTTACTTCTCTACCTCTCTTCAATTCAGAGGAGCTTTGTTAAATTCTAATGTTGCTACATGGCTTTTTTTAAGTTAAATTTTTTATTAACTTGCTCTGGCTTAAGTCAGCCTAGTTCTGAAAGCTGTTCCACAGATATATTTCATGTGCTGGTAAATAAAACCCCACACATGTCTAGTCAAGCTTAAAAAGCAGCTTGGTTTTGGATATTAAATTTTAGGTTAGCAGGACATTCACCAAGACAATTTTGCCTAGGACAGAGCAGTCAGCTCCTCCAAAAATCTGATTTTTAATGAGAGACAAAATGTTTAAAGAGAGGAGGGCAGCATCCCTTTGAAAACATTACATTGGATATGATTTTTTCCAAGATCTGACTAATTTGGTGAAGAATCAGGCACAGCCCAGCTTTCAATATCCCCAAAAATCACACCTAAAATATCGATCTTGTCCATTCACTTTTTGGTCAATTTAACTCAGAGGGTTCATTTGTATTTATTTGTATGTATTTGTATTTGTATTTGTATTTGTATTTGTATTTGTATTTATTTGTATTTGCACTGAAGAAAAGCAGATCTAAACCACAAATCTCACAGCCTCGATGCGACAGGAATTTTGGCAGCTCAAAAGAACGAAAAATTGCTGAGGAATATTTTACCTGGGTAAAACATTTTGTGCCTTTTTTTTTTTTTCTTTTTTTTT
>VZRH01000062.1:31485-44226 GCA_013397555.1 Urocynchramus pylzowi | reverse complement strand
TTTTTTCTTTTGTGCAGAGCTGAGGGAGGAGCAGGGATTGGGCTCTGCTTAAAAAATTTCTGCCCGGCTAAAGCAGCCCAGCCACGCTCCGTGGCTCCCTGACAAAGGTGGATGCTTTTCTCATTAGCTGCTAATTCTCTTTAGCAAGTGAAACAATTTCCTCTCCTCTAATCATCACAAACTGGGGAGTGCGGGGCTGCTGAACATTCCCCTAATTGCTCGGGGCTAATTTAGCAGAAGATTAAACTGGTCAAGTCCCGCTGCCTGTTTCCAGGTCTCTCCCATTGTTTCTCAGGAAAGGATTTGCAGACAACAATCCGAGTGGAAAATTTCTTTCCATTCTCCAGCTCGGCTCCTGAAGATTGGAAGGACCTGCATTGCTCTTCCTCTGGTTTCCAAGGAAAAAGGCTCGATGAGAAGTTAATCTTAATTTTTAAAGAGTTATTTCTCCGTGTTTGTTGCTCAAAATCCTCCATGACATGAAAGAAGAATGTGGGGTATTATTTAAAGACATAAATACAGAGCTGGGTTTGAGGGAGGGAGCACTAAGAGTGAAACTCAGTGGAAGTACAGAGAGAGGAGAGAAAAGGACAGAAATAGCAGAGGTTTGTGAACTAGAAAAAATATCCACAACTCTGGAAATAAGGGTTTGCCAAGAGTTCACAGAGATATCAGATGATTTCTTGAACTGTTTTCTCAAAATGAGAACGATTCTCACAATCACTGACTGGAGACACTGGAGTGCCACGAAGTGTTACAGTGAGTTCCTGAAAAGAACTGGCCAAAGAGTCACAAAAGTCTTGGCTTCGTTTTTGAATGAGCAGTGAATGGACTCAGCCTAAAGCTGGGAGGATTTTCATGAGATTCCACACCACAGATTTAATTGGGTTTATTCTTTTCTTCCCATCCCCTGCCTGCTAGCTACGAGAGGGAAAAGGGCAGGAACTGAACATTTCACTGAGAAATGGAGCCACAAAAATCACACATCCACTGTCCCTGTGCCAGCCTCCTGCCCTCTCTGTCACTTATTCCCTGGAATTTGGGAGGAGGAGGAAAATGAACTTACGAGAAGGCAAAAGCCACCAAGGCCCCACTGACCACAATGAAGTCCAGGATGTTCCACAGGTCACGAAAGTAGGAGCCAGGGTGGAGCAGCAGCCCCAAATCAATCATCTGCAGAGAAAACCCAGGAAAGGAAGAGTTTTAATAAAACATGGCCCAAATCCACCCTGCCAAGGGGCAAAGCACCCTTCACAAATTGCTGAGATACTCAGCCAAGCTGCTCCTCTCTAACAGGCAGGAAAACTCTTCCAAAAATGAAGCTCAAATCAATAAACCACAACCAAAAGCTGTAGAAATGAGAGCTATCACTGCTCCCTAGGATTTTTTCCCACACACATGCACTAATCCTGGTTTTATTCTGAATCTCTTTGCATCTTGCTCTGACAGGAAAACCCAACTCCTGCCTTACCCCAACACTGAATCCTGATTTTATGGAATTGGGTTCTCTGGGAAGTTACTGCCTCACAGTCCTGGCAAAATCTGTCACTCTACTGAGTAAAAAGATAAATTCTCAGCTTTTTGAAACATGACAAACCAAGAATCAGTGGTTATTAAATTCTTGCTCAGCACCAAAGGAAAAGGGAGGAATCAGGACTGTCTCAGCAAGGTCTGTCAGCTCCTGTTTCTTCCCAGTTCTTATCCTCTTACACAGCCACAGCTCCTAAAGATATCCTGATTTTCCTCCATAGAATATGAGATTGAAATCAGGAGAGCTGCTGCATCTGATTGTGGGAGCTGTTCCCAACTTCGAGTTCTCCATCCTTCCTGCCTCTGTCCTGCTCCAGCTTCTCACAAATAAATCTGAAATAGGAGGTGAATCTTCCTGCTTGGAAAAGTTCTTACCTTGATCACCATTTCAAAGGTGAAGACTCCTGTAAATATATAATCCAGGTATTTCAGAGCCTAAGTGGGAAGGGGAAATGTGTGTTAGGGAAGGCCACAACTGAAATAACCTGCACATGAGCAAGGAGTAAAATACCTCATCCAGCAATGGTCTGTCTGCTGGGATGGACAAAAATCATCTGGTGGGAGGGTTTCAGATAATTTAGGCACAAACCTGAATCATCTGATTTAAAGCAGCATTTTCCCAGTCCTTGTCACACTGCACCCAAGGCTGGCTCCAGTGCACCTGCATTTCTGGCAGGTTTACCAAGGCAAAGGGGTATTTCAAAATGCAATGTTTGAACATCCTCTCCTAAGGCTGTTCAGGATCCTTAGGATCCAGCCTTTCCCAGCGTGGAATGGGTTGCCAGCTTTGCAGCTCCTCCAGCAAAGCCACATCAGCCACACAACCCCTGATTTCCAAGCTCTCAAGCTCAGATGTGGTTGAAGCAGAAGAAAAGGACATGAATTTGAGCATTTTGACAGCGAAACAAAGATGCCTGGAGTGTGTTCTCAAAGGCACCTCTCATTCTGCATCGCCAGCACAGGGGGAGATGGGAACAGCCACGCCGTGTGCTGGGGGGAGAAAAGCACCTGAACTCTGGGAATTTTGGGTGGCACTCACGTCGTTCCTGGGAGACTCAGCTTGGACAGGGTCCTCTGCAGCCAGGGCGATGCTGCTGAGGGCAATGACGATCAGGATCACCATCTCGAAGTAGCGCAGGTTGACGATGTAGTGGAACAGGCGCCGGATCCTGCAGGGACAGGAGCACAGGAGGGTCACGGGGCTGGTTTGTGCCAAAGCTGCCACAAACCCAGCAGGAGCAGCACCTCTGGGATTCCTGCTGTAATAATGGGAAGGAGATTTAAATCAGGCTTTAAATTCCAGTTTGCAGCAGATCTGTGGTGAGAGTTAAATAAGGGAGTTCAGCATCTTTGCACTGATCTCGGCTCCTGCTGCAAAGCAACAACATCCATTCATCTCTTTATCTCTTTATCTATTTATCTCCCTATCTATTTATTTCTCTATCTATTTATCTCTCTACCCATCTATCAAAAGAGCACTGAGAACTTTCAAGCATCCACACTCAATTCTACAAATTATGTTTATGGCACTCCCCCGTCCTTCTCCCTCTGAACTGTCAGGTTAACGCCCTGTGAGCTCAAAACAAGGTTTGAAATCCTTTTAGTGTCAACTAATCCCTTTAAAATGTTGAGACTCTCAGCTGAATCTGCCTTTGTGGCTCTGAGTGTTCCTCCCACCAATCTCTCTCTGCCTGCACTTGACTCCAACTCACACTTTACAGCACAAATACTTTTAAAGGAGTAGATTTGATTACTTCCACCTAATCTTTTTATTCACAAATTGTGTCCGAGGAAAATGGTAAATGCTCCCATTTCTAAGCAATCCAAAAGTCTTCACAAATTGCAGCTAATAATTCCTTCTGACCACAATTCCCAAATCCTTAATTGCACACAGAGCTCTGCATTTGCACCATATCTGTCAGCTGAATAAAGGACTTAGCCTGAGAATCAAATTATAGATTTAACTTGCCAACAACTTTGTTATCTGAGAATGTATTTCAGCTCCTCTATCCCATTTTCTCTAAGCAAATATCTGAACAGTGAGAATTAAAGTCTATTTTTCACATCTACTTACATACTCCTTTTCTTTGGCTTGCTAATGGATTCAGAGTGAAAAAGAGTTACAAATACCAGGGAAGCAAATGTGATAGAAAATAACCTGGAGAAAAGTGCTTTTGTGGACCCCTTAACTGTGGTTTTCAATCTGCCAGGAGAAGATGATCATCTCCGTGCCCCGAGAAGCCACAGAAGTGAAAGGCAACATTTCCAATAACATTTGTAGCCATAATTCCTGCATCAAACTCAATTCATCAAAGCAATAACAAGCCCCTATTTTTAGCCCCTCATCATTCATAACCAGCAGTGAGATGTGGGAGCATTTGTGAACCGCCAGTGGGGCTTGAGAAATCACTTCACAGCTCTGTGTGCTCTAAGAGGGTGGTGGCACTTGGGGAAAAAAGGAATTTATTTCTGCTTCCCTGAACTGTTTTCCCCTCTGGCAGCACCTGGGTCATGGATCCCCAGCAGGGCTTGGAAGGGAGATGGCAGCACTGGAGTGGGGAAAAGCTTCTGACCCCAGAAAGGGCTCTCAGCTCTGTTCCCAGCAGCCAGAACACCTGGGGGGATGCAGCTGGCTCTGCACCTTGCTCAGAGAAGGACAAACAAGCTGCTGACATTCCTGGAGTTTGGGCTTTGTCTTGTTATTCCCCCTTGGCTTGCTTGTAACACATTTTTTCTGCCAGTGAACTTTGTTTTTCCAGTGGTCTTTCAGCACAGCTTTTTTTCTTTTTTTTTTTCTGGGGGGAAGTGAAAGCTGGAGGAAGCTGAAACAACAAAGCAACTGCAAGAACCCCCAGATCCTGGACTCTGAGGCTCAGAAGGTCCAGACTGGGATGATGGGAGAGAAAAGAAGCAGCCATAGGAAACAAGGAAATTTTGCTGCTTCTCTGCCTGCCCAGCCCAGCCCTCAGCTCAGAGCCCTGGGCTCAGCACCTCTCAGAGCCCGCCCAGCACTGCTGCCTTGGCTCACCTTTCCCAGCTCATTTTTGATGGTCACTTCACAGCAAAAAGACCAAACATTAGTGAAATTCCATTTCCCTATCCATCCAGACAGAGGCCAAACTCCATAATCCTAATTTGGCTTCCCAGATCATGGTCCCAAGGCTGCCAGAGCACCAGGAGCGTTTGGACAATCTGGGATGCACAGGGTGGGATTGTTGGGGTGTCTGTGCAGGGCCAGGAGCCAGATCAATGATCCTGGTGGGTCCCTCCCAGCTCAGGAGATTCTGGGATGCTGTTCAGCCTGCCCAGGGTCCAGGGGTACCACAGGGGCTTTTTTGGATGTCAAATCTGAGAACTCGGAGCCTGTTTTGTTCCAGGACTGCACAGGATGTCACAGCCCTCAGCAGCAGGAGGAGAACCCATCCTTCTCTTAAATCCAGATGCCAAAGAAGGGCCTGAGCTCCCCTTTGGTATCTGGGCAGAGAGAAATTCCGAAAAGTACAAGTTTACCTGGGCCAGAGAGAAACCTCTGCTCTGAGGGGATCTCCAGGAGTTCCAAACACCCTCCCTTAAAATGCTCAAACTCACTCCCAGCCCTTCATGCCACAATAATTCCAACCCCCCTCCCCGTTGGTCCTGCAGCCCTGCAGAGGAACAGATTCAGAATTCCCAGGCTTTGAGTCCAAAGCTCCCCAGGAGGCAGTGCTGCCTGAAGGGGAAGAAATGCCCCAATCCCAGCAGATCCCACTCCCAGTCTTGGCAAATAAAAAATATCCAGGTTTTCCTAGAAGTTCAAAGTTTGCAGTGATGCAAAGCCACTTTATGGAAAGAACAGGAATTCCAGCTGAGGAACCTGCAGGAATTTGCTGGTATCCTCAACCTGTTATTCCTGATAAAATCTTTTCCCAACAGTACCTGTGCTCCTACTTTTTGGGATCTAAATCAGCAGGGTCTGCCTAAAGCATTTTCTCTTCCCTGCCCTGATAATTTATCCCCCCAGGAAACAGATCAACAGCATCTGACCCACAGAAATAAGCTTTTATTTCATGTCCCAATGATTTCAGAGATGAGAATCCCATTCATGTTACTGCTTTGAAACACCTGGAGCCCATGCTTGGTGTTACAGGAACTTACGGATTTGTGGGGCTGAGGATGAACATGGAACTGTAAGGCAGGATTGGTTTAGGCCCATTTTTCGTCAAGTCATCGACGTCTTTCTTCTCCTCTGTTTTGCTTTCAAACTCCACGTTGTTCACTGGAAATGGGAATTCAGGGAGAGCACAAAGGAGAGGGTTAAAAATGGATCTGCAGCCTTCCCGCTGCCTGGAACAGCTGGAAATGGAAACAGAGCAGCTGGGAGAGCAAACAGCCTTTGGAAGTGCTGATTAAATGGGATGAACAATCACTGGATCGTTATCGCTCCCTGCCCCTCCACTGCTGGTGAGCCATGGAGCAGGAACAGCCAGGAAACCAAACCATGAGCTGATTTATCCCAGAGCTGCCAAACTTAGGCTGGAAAACCCATCCCAAAGAGCACAAATTCTTAGGGAGAGGGATCCTTGAAAGAAAATCAAAAGGAAGTCTGACCAGCCTCGTAATTAAGTGTTTTCTCCCATGGAGCAGGAGCACAACTGGCTTTGGAACACATAAAAGAGCAGATTCATGGATGAGGTTTAATAATCTGGGGGCTGAGACTGCTGAACTTCCCAGAAATAGGAAAAGAGACTTCTTGGACCCCCCAGAGCTGTGCCTGCATCGTGCACCTCGGTTTGGTCAGAGTTCCCCACGTGCCAAGGTGAGCAGCTCCATCCTGCAGCAGGTTCTGGGATCTCCTTCTCTGAGATTGTTCCCAACCTCCCTCCCAAAGGTTGGAAATTCTCCAGTTCTCATCCTGACTTCACTTGCAAGGGGTTTAGGGGATAATTTACTGAAGATAATTTCCCATCTATGAGCTGGGTAACATTTTATCCTGCAAATTCTCTTCTTAGACACGTATAAAGGCTCTTCCATTAATTCTCAGGACCTAAAGTCCAATAATCCCACCCTTTGGAATGCATTCAGTGCAGGGCTGTTATTACTTTTTATTTTATTTTGCAAGAAAATGACATTTAGTTGTGTTTGACTGACATGTTCAATAAACTCCTTATTGGATCTCCAGTCAGATCCAGAGGAAATGGCCAAGAAAGGGAGAAGCTGAGAAATTGTGATTGACAGGAACTCAGCATTGCAATATAGGAAAATTACGATTGAAGAGGGAAAAACAAAGGAGAAAGAAGAAGGAAAAATAAAATAAAATAAATCTTGTGGCTGACAACAGGGTGAAAAAGCACAGAGACCCTGGCAGATCTTGGCTGTGCCTCTTGGAAAGCATCCTGACAGCCTGAAGTTTAATGTGGACCTCTTGGATTTGCCTGTGTGATTCTCCTCAGCTCTCCAGAATTCTCCAGGCTGTTCCCACCCTGGCAGGGATCAGCACCGAGGTGCTGGGAACAGGCTGGTGGTGGCTGGGCACAAGGATCTTGGGACTGTCTGTAAATCTGTGCTGACAGACCCAAGGCAGAGAGCTCTGGAGAAGGACAGGGAGGGTGGATCTGCTCCAAGTGTGATGCAGAGGACTGTAAAAAGCTCTGGAATGTCACAGGATCCCAGGCAGCAGGGTCACACACGGATGTTGCTCTCCCTGCTCCTTCACCTCTCCCTTACACACAGGGTGTAGCCTGGGTGAGCCATCTCCAGGGAATCTCAGGTGTTTTCCAGAGCCACCAGGAACCCAGGAACCCTTGCCGAGTTCCTGCAGTCTGTGTGGCAGTTACAGATCCTCCATCACCACGTTCCCTGTCCCTCTCTTGGATGGCAGGAGAGCCAGGAGAGCCCCCCTCACTCCTTGGAAATTTGGATTTCCTGGCATTTCCGCAGCAGGAAAAGCAGGGGACAAAGGCACTCACTTGGAATGACAGTGGTTTCCCCTGGAGGGGCAGTGATGGTGACAGGGATGTTCACAGTGGTGGTTTTGTCCAGGGGGGGCTGAATCATCCTGGTCACGTTCTTCTGGTTGTCAGCATCCTCTGGCTGCTCAGGCACCTTCTGCAGGTAAGTGCTGGGCAGGGTGTGCACAGGGACACTGCCAGGGCCACTGCCACTGCCACTGGCCTCCAGCTCACACTGGTTCTCCCTAGGAAAAAGCAGGATTTGTTCAACATGGCCAATATTGAATATTGTTGCTCTGCAGAGAGGCTGTGTATAAATATTGGAGCCAATAAATATTGGCTGTGTATAAATATAAGAATGTAAAATATTTGTTCAATAAGTATTGTTAAATATGGAACAGATCCCTGATGCTGCACCTCCTGCTGGGCTTGTTTCCTCCATGGACTCCTTTGAAGGACAACCTACCACAGCAAAATTTGGGATCTTTTTCTCCGAGATCTCCCAAGCCAAACCCCAATCCCAAAATTAGGAGGGGATTGTGGCACTGGACATCCCTGGGGTCACTTTAATGATGCTCCCAAGCCAGGACCATGTAGCAGTGCCATGAGCCACTCCCCAGAGCAGCTGCTGGATGAATCCTCACACACTGCTCCCTAACGCTCTCCCCAGACCTTATTTAAATGTGCTGATTCTCTTTTCCGGTTTTTGGAACGCTTTGGAACCGTTCTGGAACGTGGCAATCAGCAGCTAAATGGCTCCTGCTCTCCTCTGCAGCAGCAGCACTGCTCCAGTGAGGAGGAAAGTGAGCCCATGCACATGAGCACGCTGAACAGCAGGCAGAGTGTTTGGAAATTCAGCTGAAAGGAAGATAATTTAGACAGGAAAATTATTATCTCAGTGCCACTCACGGCTCTCCACGGTGACATGAACTCTATTCTAAAGAATCCCAGTGCAATTTCTTTTCCATCAGACTAATAAAGCTGAAAAGGCAATCTATCCTTCTTTATTAACTACTCCAAATGCTTCACCAGGGCTGCTTTTCTCACTTGACTTACATAAGAATTAAAGCAAATGGGGGCCATCGTTGCTCTTAATGGAAGAGGCCATGTGCTGGAACAACTGGTGGTGCAGCTGAAGGCTTCCCATTAAAAATGAAAATCAAAGGGCTGTAAGCAAGGCTGGCTGAAATTTAAATAGATGTCCCTCAGGAGCTTCCTTCAGAAGAAAGGAAATTTCCCTTCAGAAGCTGGGAAATTCTCTGCTTCACTTGGTGTCCTAGAGGGTCTGTTGGTGTTTACAGCAAAGATATTTCCTGCCTTAAACCTGAGCTGTTTTATGAACCAAAATCATCTCTGTCACTGCCGGTTGAGGCAAAACAGAACTGCAGGTTGTGCTGGGAGCTGGTGTGGGGACAGGGACAGCAGGGAATGCCACAGGGAGGGCGATAAAGGATTTTCTGGAACACATCTGGGGCTTCGTGAGCCCTGAACCGACCCGGGCAGGGTCTGGCAGCACTCACTCACTTGGGCTGGTGATTCCGGTGCTCCTTCTCGCCAGCCTCGCCCTCCTTCTCCCCGCTGTCCTTCTCCACGGACTCATAGGCGGACAGCGCCCTGTTCCTGAGCCGGTGCCGCCGGTGGGGCTCCTCTCCGTTCTCCCCCTTGGCCCCGGGCTCTCCGTCCCTGTTCCCGGAGCGGGACCCTCCGCGGTGCCGGGAGCGCCGCTCGCCGCGGCCGCCGTTGGCGGTGCCGTTGCCCTCTTTGCCCGGCCGGTCGGACGAGTGCCGGTGGCTGCGGTGCCTGCGGTGCTCCTTCTCGGCCCCTTCCTCAACCGAGCCCCGCCGGTGGTGCCTCTTCCCCCCTTCCTGCCCCCTGTTACGGTCGCTTTTCCCTTCCTTGCTGCCCCCTTCCACCTCCTTGCTGCGGCTCCGGTGCTGCCGGTGCCGCTCCTCCTTGTTGCCAGCCCCGGCTTCGCCGCTCTCGTCCTTGGCCACGTCTCCCTTCTCCTGCTCTCCCAGCTTCTCCTTCTCCCGGTGCCGGTGGTGCTTCCGTGGCGCTTCCGCCCCATCAGCGGAGGTGGGTTTGGGATGCTCCACCACCTCCTGGACATCCGCGGGGCTCAGCTTGGTGATGTTGTTCCTGCCTTCGCCGCGGGGCTCCACGACCAGCGGCCGGTCCAGGTGGGTTTTCATGTCGGGCCGGATGTGCAGGGTGGTGGCGTAGCGCACCCGCTCCTCGGGGTCCAGCTCGTTGTACAGGGCCTCGCAGCTGGCTCGGAAGTTGTGCATCCGGATCTGGCTCGTCCTCTGCTCCCAAACCGACTTGGATTTGGAGGAATTCTGCTGCTTGCTAAGGGCGGGAGAAACGTGAGAAGTTAGCACCCGACTTCGCGCCAATTCCCTAAATGCCAACCAAAAAAAAGAACAAAAGAGGGAATTTTCAGCTGAGGTGGGGAATTAGAGGGTGAAACCAAAGGAGTAACAGGGATGGAGAGAGAACGTAAGCAGGGAAAGCCAGCAGGATCATCCGTGTTAGTTTGCCCACACACTATGAGATCAGCCCTCTGGAAAGGAGTTATTCTGCATTTCGGAAATGTGGAAGCCTCGGGAATAGTCTGAAGGATTAAAACGTCAGCACACAAAAATCACACACCCCAGCCAGAGCTTTGGAACAGCCCACAAAGCTTCCCAAAATTAGCAGCATTTTTCTCCCCACCTGGAAATATCTGGATGAGGAAATTAGCAGTGAGCAAGACAAGTTAGATCAGCAGGAGGAGCAGGGAAAATGAAACCTGTCCCTGAGGATCCGAGCCTGCCACCAGCCCCTTCCCCTTCCAGCCAGCCCCAGGGGTTGTCTTCCAGATGTGCTGCCCTGCTGGCTCATGGAACAGGTCTGAAACTGCTCTAAATCCACAGCATCCTTCCAGGTGAGCACGGACCAGCCAGCCAACACACCATTGGAGAATGGAAAAGTACAAGTAAGAAAGGAAAACTGTCCTGTGCACCAGGAAAAGAGCCCAGAGAGTGGGACAGTCACACACAGATCCATAAAAGATCCTGAGCTGGAAGGACCCACCAGGATCCCCCAGCCCAGCCCCTGTCCCTGCCCAGCCCCCCCACCAACCCCACCCTGTCCATCCCTGCAGCGCTGTCCAAACGCTCCTGGAGCTCTGGCAGCCTCGGGGCCGTGCCCATTCCCTGGGGAGCCTGGGCAGTGCCAGCACCTCTGGGGGAAGAGCCTTTCCCTGCTCTCCAGCCTGAGCTGCCCTGGCCCAGCCCCAGCCGTGCCCTGGCTCCTGTCCCTGTCCCGGAGCAGAGATGGGAGCTGCCCCTCGGGAGGAGCTGCAGCCCCGGGGAGCTCTGCCCTCAGCCTGCTCCAGCTGCACAATCCCAGTGCCCTCAGTCCCTCCTTGTGTGGCCCCTTCTGACCCTTCACCATCTCAGTATCCCAAGATGAAGCTGAGATGGGAACACCTGGAGATACCTGCTCATCTCTGTCACCTCTTGTGACAAGGACACTTCCTCTGGCATGGCCTGACTGCTTTGATTTTCAGCACAGCTTTTGGGTTCTCACCACCACATTCAAAGTGACCACAAACCCAACCAGGGTTTGAAGGTTGTGAAGGGTCAACTTTTTCTTTTTCTCCTAAAAACCTCAAGCCAAACTCTGCTTTTCACTGGCTGCCAAGGCAAGTTCTGGATTTAACCTTGTGGAGGCTCAGCACCCATTTTTCCTTAATAAAACTTTTTCTAGCAAAACCAGGAAAGGCATTTTCCTCCTCCCAGCCTGCTCTGACATCTCCATTCTCCACACCTGAGCCTGAACTGTGCAGCTGGAGGGAGCAGAGCCCACATGGGAGGCAAACACATCTTCCTTACGCATTTTCTGGGCTCCCCTGGCAGTGGGGAAAAGCAGCTTTTGCGTGTTCTGGTGCTGATGGGGACTGTCTGGCTCTGTCACCGTGCACAGACCCCGGGGAGGTGACGTCCAGCCACGCTCATGTGGCACAGTGGGAGCTGTCAGAAGGGTTTTGTGTTGCTGGGCTCTGCTGTGGAATCGCTTCTTTACTGAGGTTGCTGCTGCCTGGTGCTGCTAAAGAGGAAAAAATTCACTAAGAGCCCTCATGAGAGCACCCAGGCAGATGTGAAGAAACCTCATTTAGTCCCAAAATCAGTGCTGATCACCAAAATTAAATATCTATGCCCTGTTGCCAAGTTCTGGACTCATTTTCCAGCAGCTGAGTCCCCCATTTGCACCACAGCAGGAGAACAAGTGATAAAAATCACAGTTCTAAATGTAAATAATACCAGAAGGTCCTGGAGACAGGGCTTAGAGCCCTGCTCACCCCAAATCCCACATTCAAGGGAGGACAAGCTCTTCCTGAGGCAGAGCCCCCTCCAAGCTGGTACAAGGATGAATAGCCCCATCACAGTGGGCACTCACCACTTTCTTCAGTTCAAAATGATGAAAAATTAAAATATTCTCTCTCATCAGCAGCTTTCCTTGTTTTGAGAAGGGATGAGGAATGTGCAGAGCCTCTGACTGCCCAGCCCTGCTGCCCTGTCCAAGGATTTCCTGTGGGAAGCCACAGGGAAAGCTCTGCACAGCTCTCACAGGCAGCAGAGAGGTACCTGGGATGGGCATCCTGGGGTGTCCCACATCCTCTGGGATGGGTGGGTGCCTTGCTCTGCCATGCTCCAGGTTTTAGCTCTGCTAAACCCAACTGGGCTACAAATCTGTTCAAAGCCAGGCTCAGGGAAAGCTCAGGGATTTTCTGTGCCTGGCTGAGCTCCCTGAATGCTGCCACAAACACCTCTGTTCTTATGGAACATTCCTCACTCCATATTTAAAGCCCTGGGATAGGGACCAGCCTCTGTCCTGTGCTTTGGGCAGCACTGAGGTGAAAATCAGCCATAATGATTCATTAGAAAAGTGACTTTGAGCTGAAACTTCCAGTTTATCGGAGGCCCAAGAGCAGAGGGAGGAGCACAACCACCCCCTGCTCCATCCTGTGCTCCGTTGCCATGGGACAGGAACCAGCAGGGCTGGGACAGGAAGCCTCAGTGTCCCTGCAGTGACTCCCCAAAGCAAAAGACTGAGAAAATCACCAGGCAGCTCCCATGGACACAGCCTGTGCCTGCTGCCTCTGCTGAGCCCATCCAGCTGTCTCAGGTTGGAGATGCAGGATGTGGCTGGGGTGTGCATTCCATTGCCATCTGTCAGAGCTGGGGCAGTTCTCCTCTGTTCCTTGGGCAGGTTTTTCTTTATCTCTCCCACAGCCAAT
>VZRH01000062.1:0-18472 GCA_013397555.1 Urocynchramus pylzowi | reverse complement strand
AGATGGAAAATTGATTTAAAAAATCGTTACCATATAAATTTCTTCTTTTTTTTTTCTCTTTGCAAATATTTGCAAGTCTATAACCAAGCCAGAATAAAAGACCTGCTGAGCAATTATACAAAGTCAGTATTTCTCAGCTGCCAAATTCCAGTAAATTTACCAAAGCTTTGGGAGCTCGTTGCAAATCAAGGGTATTTGGTTTAATCCTGGCCCACAGCTCAGCCCCAGGTACCTGTCCTTTCACTCTGCTGGGGTGGGAAAACACTAAAGCACCCATGCACTGGGATAAATTCAGTTTATTTGGGAAAGAAAAAGCCATGGAGACAAGCAGAGAGAGGAATGAATTCCACATCTCTCGCCCTGGGTTCTGCCATCCCCAGCACGGCAGAGGATGTGGAACAGGACTGGGACAGACAGATGTTGTCACTCTGTCTGGAATGTCCCTGGGCTCAGCTGTCCCAGCTGTGTGTCCCCAGGTCCCTGTGCCCCCCAGCTTTCCCCCCTGGGCTCTGTGGGGTCGCTGCTCAGCAAGAACAAAACATCCCAGAGTGGTTCCAACACAAACCCTGCTTTTCCACACAAATCCCACAGCAGCTCCTGTGAAGAAAATTAACTGTACCCATCCCAATGCAGCAGAAATGTTATCCTCAGGACACAAGTTTTAAAAGGAATAAGACCCCAATAAAAAAATCTTTCAGCTTTTCCTTTCATCCTCCAGGTAAATTCAAATTATTTCTTCCTTTGAGGGATCTCCAGCAGCCTCAAAACCAAAGGCTGCTGATTTTTCTTTCTCTGCCCCTAAAGCACCAGGTGCAGGTTTTAAAACCTCTTTTAAATTTGTGGCTTCTGCTCCATTCTCCCGGGTGCCTCTGTAATTCTGTTGGATTTACATCCTGAAGGAGCAGCAATCGCAGCTGTTCCTCACTCACAATGAGCTCAGCCCTCAGCAGATGTTTGCTTTGTAATAGCTCTGTAGCTCCTTCCATGCAGATATTGCAGATGACTCCAAAAATTAGTTAATTTTTTACCTGATATTTAAAATTCCAGCTCACATTGAAGCTCTGAACAGCTCAAACTTTCACCCCCATTTCACAGATAAAGCTCTTGCCCATAAGGACATCCCTGGTTTATGTCCCTTTCTGTTTTCTAAAGCTCTAAATCTTAATTTAAATCAATTTCTCATGGGGTAAAACCCATTTTTGGTGCTACCCATCACGATTTGCATCATTAACAGTGAATTTTCTTGAATACATTCAGCCAGTCAAAACCTTTTCCATAGGGGAGCAGAAGGAGGGGGATTTATGGATGTTCAGCTCTGGGTTTGGCCACTCCCTTCAGTCCAGAATTTCTGGGCATTCCTCAAGAATTTTATACAAATTTATATCAAATTCCCACATTCCTTGTACGTGTTTTTATCCTGTTTTTTCAGGGATCACTGGCAGTGGCAGAGATGAGAAAACACTTCCTGCTTGAAGATATTTAGGAAAATAAAGCCTCAGGTGTAGTGGTTTTACACTCCAGTTTAGTGAGGATGAAGCAGGAGCTGCTTGGTGTCACCAGAGACATTCTGGATGACCAGCAGAGAGATTTGAAAAGCAAATTTTGGGGGCAATTGTAGATTCCACTCTGAATAAGTGAACAGGAAGAAAAACCTGTCGATATATTTTAAAAAACCTAAAGGTGAGGGAACACAAAGTAATTCAGGAGAGTTCTCAGGAATGACTAAAAATTGGGTTGGCAGAGTTTGAGTCAGGCCAGAACAGGAAGAGCAGGAGAAGGAGCTGGGAGCAGATTTTTTTATAGATTGAAAGCAAAGGTGGTGATTCTTTATTTTTTTTCTCCCAAAAATGAGTCATTGCTAAGCACTGGTGAGTTCTGTAACAGCCACGGGATGATCAAGCTGCAGTTAAATATAGTCCCAGCTCTGAGAGCTTCTCTTGCAGGTCACAAAGCCCAGCAATGGTCAAAATGCCACATAAAGAAATCCAAATTAGCATCCAGAAGTGGGGAAAGTTGAGATGTTCCAGTCCTCAGGCAGGAAAGTTTTCTGTCTTCCCTAAACAGAAGCAATTCCAATTGCTCCTGCTTCTCCCACATTAAATTCAGCACTGATCTCAATTAATTTCACAGAATAAATGTCAGGAAAGTCTCCTGGGACCAACTGACTCCTGAGTAACTTCCTTCTATCTCTGGGCCATTTTTGGGGCTTGCAAGATCATATTTACTCAGCAGGAAATCCCCCATTCTCCAGGTATGTGTCTAATTGAATTTTAGCTTTTTCCCTCTTCTTTTGAAAGCCCCAGTGATTTGGGGAGGGAGATCATAAATAAAATTAAACTTAAAAAAAATCCCCAAGAGAGTTTTTGGAGAAGCTTTATGATTTGGCAATGCTGTTGAATCCATCAATATTTAATTAGACTTTATAAACATCCCCAAAGTCATGTTTCTAACCATCCCTGTCAGCTGCTGAAATATTCACAAGAAAGCACTTAAAGGATTAAGAAAGAAGGAGGATGAGCTTCATTATCCAAGAATTGTGCTGGGCCTCATCTCCCCTCTTAGCACATGCAAGGGATGCCTATAAATCTGGGAGGATCTTTGCCNATTTAAAAAAAAAAAAAAAAGGAAAAGCTCCAAAACAACAGAGAGCCATTAAATACAGCCATGAGGAGCACTTTAAGAGAGGAGGGATGCAGAACACAGAATTGGAACAAAAATTGAAATAATAAAAATTTATAAAATTTTGTTTCTAATAATATACATTACTTCTAATAAAATTATTTCTAATAATAAAAATTATTTATAATTTTAAAATAATTTATAATAATAGAATATATCTTTCACCTGGGAGCCACCAGGCTGTTTGGAGGGTTTGTTGGGAAACAGCTCCAGAAAAGCTGGGAGCTGGAGCCAGTCCTGCAGGAAAAGGGGAGATGGCAAAGAGCAGCTCAGCTACAACAGGAATGTGGTTTTTGACTGGGAACCTTTGGCTGGTTTGGTCTTCAGCAGCTGGAAGAGGGTGGGAAACTTGGGGTATCTCCATGGAGCTGCAGTGGGGATCCAAAGAGCCATAAATGTTGGAAAAGATCGAGTCCAGCAGTGCCAGATCCACCCCAGGCCTCAGCACTAACCCTGAGCACCACATCTCTGTGATTTTTTTACAAATCCCCTGGAATGGTTTGGGGTGGAAGGACCTCAAAGCCCATCCAGGACACTTTCCACCACCCCAGGCTGCTCCAGCTCCATCCAGCTTTGGACACTGCCAGGGATCCAGGGGCATGAATTGCTGCACCTTCCCCTAAAAAGAAAAACCACCTTTGCCTGCTGCTGCCTCAGCACGTGGGCAGAGAGCTCTGCCAGTGGCAGGAGGAAAGAAATTAAAGTTCTAAAACACAACCACCCCAATGGGAACACTGCTGCCTTTGCCCCCAGCAGGTCACTGTGACTGCTGCTGATGGCAGCAGCACAGGACTGGGTGAGAAAAGCTAAAAATGTGCAAAAAAACCCTTAATTCTCCTCATAAATCCACCAGAGTGCACCAAGAAATCAAAACTGTGCAATAACCCAAACACCAAGGGCAACACTCCCAATCCTCCCTGCACAAGCCTGGGGCTGAGCTGTTCTCAATGTAAACACTCTCCAACAGAAATCTGTGTCCACATCCAGCTCTCTGCATCCAGAAAAGTCACATCAGTGTCACTCCCATCCCCTGCCAGGACCTGGCTTTGTGCCTCTGATTTCTCATACACCTGGGGAGAGGCAGGAATAGCCCAACATCTCCCCCGAGTGCTCACAACAGCCTCTGCAAATTGTTTTGCCTGGAGCTGATTGGAAAATTTTAATTCTTTAATCCATCACCAACCTCAGCAAGGTAAGGGACACAAAGCGTGAGACCAAACGAAACACAAAATATTCCCTGCAACCTGAAATAAAGAAACCTGAAGGGGAATAAACCTCTCTGCAGTGCAAACTGGTCACCAGAGGTGCAAAAGCAGCACCACAATGCCTGAATTTGCTCCTGTCTGAGCTTCCAATCAGCCAAAAAAAATGTTAAATGTTTCTCCTCTGCTCCTGGAAACAGAAGATGATGAGCAATGTCCACTTTGGAATGCACCAAATACAAAATATTCACTGCAACCTGAAATAAAGAAGCCTGAAGGGGAATAAAACTCTCTGCAGTGCAAACTGGTCACCAGAGGTGCAGCTGCTGATGCCTCAGGTTTCAGCTTTTCTATTTTTCAGATGCTGTGCTGCTTCAGTGTGTGGGTCTGGGCTTCACATGAGGGGATGGCGAGCTCTCTGCACAGAGCAGGGAGACAAAACAATTCCTGCTCCAGCTGGGGACCAAGGACAAATGATCCAAATCTCAGGCCCAGGAGCACAAACAACATGGGCTGAAGAGAGAAAAACAAGCAGGATGGGAGTGCCTGGGCTGGAGCTGGAATGGGACAATGAACTCCAAGGTGCAAATGGAGCAGAACTTCTAAAAATGTGAGATCTTGTGACCAATCCCTCTTTGTTCCATCTTGGAGCCATCCAGGCAGAGCCAAGTCTGTGGCTCCGGTACTGCTAGGGTGTGACCTTTGAAGGCTTTTCAATAAATCTCCTCTTTATTCCCCTTAACTCCATCTAGCCTCTGTTCCAGCTCCTTAAGGGCTCCAGGGGACACCTCAGGGTGTCACCCTTGCTTTGGAAGGCACAGGAATGTCCCACCTACCTTGGTCAGCTCCTGGGCGTTGGCCAGGTTGTCCACAGCGATGGCCAAGAAGACGTTCAGGAGAGTATCTTTGGGAGCAGCTAAGGAAAAACTCTTCCCACAGCACAGGCAGCAATCATTCCCTTCCTGCTGCCCCTCTTTCCCCCCTCAGTGTTTCATGGATTGATCCCTGGGAGCTTTGCCACCATTCCCAGCTCACCCTCCCTGCCTGCAGCTGGCCCTGCAGCCCAGCAGGGCTGGACACACATTTGTGTCCCCAGCACCTGTCTGGAGAGGGGACAGGACCCGAGGGGCTTCACCCCATCAGAGGGGCAGGCTGGGACCTCCTGCTGCTCCCAGAGGCACCACAGCCCCTGGTTTTCCACCCCTCCAGCCCAGAAATGCAGATTTCACCCTCATTTTCCCCTCATTTAAAAGGACAACCAGTGCAGCTGCAGGAAATGGGTCATTTTAAGCCAACATTTACATTTTTATATACACAGAGCTTTATAAAGTCATGGAGAGGATGGAAAAATGAATCTCAGGTCATTGCTGCTGGGAGGAAACCATCCTGACTTACCTCACTGGGGTCAGGGTGGCTGTGGGGTCACCCCAGACATGCTGAGCCCCACACAGAGCTCAGCTCCCCCAGAGCAGCACACCCAGCCCCACTGATGAGCTCTGCTGCTAAAACAGCCCCTAAGCCCAGCCCAGAGCCCAGCTACACCAGGGCAGTGCCCATGGCAGCCCAGGCCTCTCAGCAGAGCCCTGCATTCCATCCCTGAGACATAACACTGGCCTGGAATTATCTATTCCTATTTTACTTTCATTTTTCCACTTAATGATTCCAGCTTTTGCTGGGTTTATTGTTGCTATTCCAGCCTTGTGGCTGCAAAACAGCCCCAGAGCAGCCATAAATCAGCTACCTTTGCACAGGGAAGGAGGGCAAGCAGAGCAAAACCACAGCAAAACCACTCTCCCAAGGAGAAAATGCATTTGGCTCTTGCACATCACCTGGGGACAGAAGAGTCACTCATTGCAGAGCTCTGTTTGCTCCTCCAGATAGGAATGTGCATGGGAATGGTCCATAAACCCAGTGACAGGACTGCAGGAGTTCAGGAAACTAATCCAGGTATTTGCAGGAGGCTCCAGGAGAGGGACTGGGGACAAGGGATGGAGGGACAGGACACAGGGAATGGCTCCCACTGCCAGAGGGCAGGGCTGGATGGGGTATTGGGAATTAGGAATTGCTCCCTGGGAGGGTGGGCAGGCCCTGGCACAGGGTGCCCAGAGCAGCTGTGGCTGTCCTGGATCCCTAGCAGTGCCCAAGGCCAGGCTGGACAGGGCTGGGAGCAGCCTGGGACAGTGGGAGGTGTCCCTGCCATGGCAGGGGTGATCTTTGAGGTCCCCTCCAACCCAAACCATCCTGGGATTTTCTGTCAGGTCGATGTTCCCCTGCCTTGAGCTGTGGGGTGGAAGGGCAAGGGCAGGCCTGAGGTGAGGATGGTGATGGGGGGAAGGCAGAAACCCCTCCTGGGAGGGCAGGACAAGCGAGGGATCAACTCCAAGGGTGCAGCCAGCCCGCAGGGGGATTTTGGGATCCCAGGGCCTCAGAGCCCTTCCCGTGGCTCTCCATCCCTCAGAGGATGTCTGGAGGAGCACCCAGGGGCTGCTGACAGCAGAGCAGCCAGGAGGGCTGCAGGGCTGATCCCCCTCTCCCAGACAGCCATCCCAGTGTCCCTGCAGCTCCAGCCTGCCTCTGGTGCTGCAGGGCCCTGTCCCACATCAGGAAACTTCCCAAGGCAGGCTGGGAGCAAAGCTGGCCCAAACCAGCAGCTCAAAGCCCCTCTGCTTCCCTTCTCCAGGGTTTTAGCAAACAGTTCAGCCCAGACTTCAGAACCAGGCAGTCCCAGCTCTAATTCCCACTGAGGAAGTGTCAGACATTTACTGTTAGATATTTACTGTTATTAGATATTTATCCAGTATTAGATGTTTATTTACTGTTAGATATTTATCTGTTATTAGATGTTTATTATTAGATATTTATATTGATAGTTGTTTGTTATTGTTAGATCTTTATCTGTTATTAAATACCTATTATTAGTAAATATTTAGAATAGAGACCCAACAAGGCCATGTCGAGCCTCTAAAGGGGGGAAATGATGCCTCAGGTTTCAGCTTTTCTATTTTTCAGATTCTGTGCTGCTTCAGTGTGTGAATCTGGGCTTCACATGAGGGGATGGTGAGCTCTCTGCACAGAGCAGGGAGACAAAACAATTCCTGCTCCAGCTGGGCACCAAGGACAAATGATCCAAATCTCAGGCCCAGGAGCACAAACAACGTGGGCTGGAGAGAGAGAAACAAGCAGGATGGGAGTGCCTGGGCTGGAGCTGGAATGGGACAATGAACTCCAAGGTGCAAATGGAGCAGAACTGATCCCAGTGAGAGCCCCCGGGAGCGGCCGTGCATTTTGGGGCCATTTTGGTTCATCCTGGGTGCAGCCCTGGCTGGGCTCTGGTGCTGCCCAAGGTGGATCCATGGAGGAGATCCTTTGAATAAATCCCTGCTTTATTCTTTAGCTCTGTCCAGCCTCTGTTCTAGACCAGCCTGCACAAGGCATCACCCAGAGCCTGGTGCCCATCCCATCTGGGTCCAGCAGGAGCTGGATCCATCCCTTTGGATGCTTCTCCATCCTCCCTGACTGCCAAGCCCTGCAGGGCATGGACACAGAGCCCTGGGGTCTCTCCAGCCAGGAACCAGCATTTCTCCTGGTTTTTACCCTTGGAGATGATTCCTCAGGGCCAGAGGGAGGTTTGGAATGTGATGCCCATCACCTGCTCCTTCCTCCATCCCAGAGGGACAGCGAGGGGTGCCTGAGAACACCTTGATCCCAGTCAACCCAGTGGAAACAGAACAGGAGAAAACAGTGCTGGAATCATCACCCTTCCCACAAAGAGCCAGATTTATCCTTTACAAAGACATTAATTCCCCCATTTTCTTTGAGGGTGGGGGGCTGAGGGCACCCCTGGGCTGTGCTGGGTGTTTGGGGTTTTTCCTCTGGGGTGCTTCCAACAGGCTGGAAACACTTCCAAGCCTCCTGTCAGGGAATAAATGTCTCAGCAGTACAACTGCCTCCCTACCCCTGCCTCCCACACCAGCTGGAAGTGGCTCATGTAACACTGGCAACCCTGGAAACACAATTAATTTATTGTTATCAGATCAGCCTGGCCTGATCCATTTCCAAGCAGACACAGTCTGGCAGACTTGGGTGTTTCTGCCCCAAAAAAGGTCCCTCAGTCTTTTCTACAGGGCTGGGGGATTCCCAAATTTCCCCCAAACTCCTGGCTCTGGTTCAGGCTGTGTAACCTGGATGAGGCAGTGCCTGGAACCAGGAATCATCTCCTGCCTGGCACTTGAGGGCCAGGGAAGGGCAGCATCCTCCAGGCAGTTCCTGCTTTTCTTTTCAGGCTCCTCTGCAGTTTTTCTTGGAGTTTTTTTTCCTTTTTTTTTATTATCTCAACAGATGCTTCAATTTATCAATTAAGTGGATAACAGTGAACGCAGGCATGGTGTAATTTCCTGGAAAATGGGCCAAATCCTGTTGTTACTTTAATCATAAAACTTTCATTAAACCATTTCTAGTTCCACACAGACTCTCTAGAAATGTAACATGAGACACTTCCCACTTAGAAAAACAAGCTTTTCCTTGCCATGATCCATTGAAAGAGCAAATTCTTCCCTCTCTCTCTGTGCTCACAGAACCTCACCTGCAGCAAACTCATCCCAACCTGCAGGGCTCAGGGAGGATCAAAGAATCCCACCTGGCACATCCTCCTTCCTTCCTAAACACCCAGTGATGTCCCAAGGAGCTCAAGAAGCCACCAGCATGGGGCTGTGGACAAAGGGCATGGAAGAGACACTGGAGATGTGGAGGAACTCAGGAAAAAAACCCCTGGATCACAGCAGCAGAAGGGAAAACAAGACAGCTGCACCTGCCAGGATGAGATTTAAGGAGAAGTTGGAGAAGGTTTCCATTCTCCAAATCCCAAATTCATGGCAGAGGCAGCAGATCCCCTCCTCTTGAACACCCCCTGCTCTTTCCCTGGCAATGAAAGCCAAAGGAGCAGGGAGAAGTCCCCTCTGAATTAAAGGTGAGGAAGGGAATTAATGCCCTGTTCCTCAAAAACGCTGGATCTTAGCAGCTCGGAGGTGAAGAGTCCCTCCCTCAGCTGTGCTGTCAAACCTGATTACAGCTTAATCTCATTTCCAAATGCCAAGCCCGGAGGATTTAGAGCTCTCCCTCCCCTGCTGCTCTCCTCTGACCCAGTTTTGCAGAGCCTGGTGTTTCTGGAAGGGGCCGTGCTGGCTGCTGTGAGGAGATGTCTGAGCATCGCTGCCACGGCTCCAGGAACAGGATAAACCCATGGGGACACTTGTGTGACAGGCACAGCTCCCACTGCCTCCTCTGCTCCTCCCTGTCCCTGCTCCTCATCCTGAAGGACAGAATTCCAGCCAAGCCAAAGGGCTGGAGCACTGCTGTGCCATCCATGGGCACCAATGTCATCGATGGCACGTTCTGTCACCTCCATTCCAGCTGGAGCAGCCCATTTCTGCAGGAACTCTGTCTTTAGCCCCAGTATTTCACCCCTCCCCTTCTCCTGAATCTCCAGCCCAAACAAGACTCCCAGGAAAAGAAGAATGATGGGACTGTAACCAGTGAGAAGGTTGAGAAATCCTTACAGTAGCTCCTGGGTGGAGCAGCAGCACTGGGAATTCTCACCCCAGTCTGGGACGTTCTCATCCCATTTTGGGGCGTTCTCATCTCACTTTGGGACGTTCCCACCCCACTTTGGGGCGTTCTCATCCCATTTTGGGGCGTTCTCATCTCACTTTGGGACGTTCCCACCCCACTTTGGGGCGTTCTCATCCCATTTTGGGGCGTTCTCATCTCACTTTGGGACGTTCCCACCCCACTTTGGGGCGTTCTCATCCCATTTTGGGGCGTTCTCATCGCACTTTGGGACGTTCCNTCTCATCCCACTTTGGGGCGTTCTCATCCCATTTTGGGGCGTTCTCATCGCACTTTGGGACGTTCCCATCTCACTTTGGGACGTTCCCACCCCACTTTGGGACGTTCCCACCCCACTTTGGGGCGTTCTCACCCCACTTTGGGGCATTCTCATCCCACTTTGGGGCATTCTCATCCCACTTTGCAAAACAAACAAAGCAGCCAGGGCTGCCTCGGCTCTGCCACAATTCTTGGGTTTCCTGTTTTAGGGATGCTCCCTCTGGATTCACACAGCCTGTGGCTGCAGCCACAGAATCAGTCACGAAATCAGTCATGGAATCACAGAATCAGTCATGGAATCAGTCACAAAATCCCACAATCACAGAATTAAAAATGCTGGAAAAGCCCTTGGAGATCAAGTCCAACCTAGACCTGACACCACCTTGTCACCCAGAGCCACATCCAATCTTTCCTTAAGCACTCCAGGGATGGGGACTCCAAACCTCCCTGGGCAGCCCCTTCAATGCCCAACCACTCTTCCTGGGAATAACTTCTCCCTAAGGTCCAGCCTAAACCTCTCCTGGAGCAGCTCAGGGCTGTGTCCTCACACCAGTGATGCTGTGGCTGGTTGGTGCTGGCACTGTCACAGTGCATTGGCCACCACTGGCACAGGGACAGGGCCACCACAGCTCCTCTGCCCTCCTGGCTCTCCCCCTCACACCCAGCTGCTCCATCAGAGAGCTGCTTTGCTTGCTTGTGTATAAAATATAAAATACAGCCTCCCTTCCCAAATCCCATCCTGGTGTCACTCTGCCCCTGCCTCCCCAGACCTCTGGGACACACCACCCCTTCCCAGCAGACACCCTGGGACACTGGGGGGATGAAAGCTGCCAGTTCCTTGTTACCCTCAAGAGATTTCCATCTCTCAGAAGAACAAAACAGACACTTCATGTGCCAAGGCCTGGAGCACTGAACACTCCCAGAACCCAAAACCCAAGATCCAGAATTAAATTTTAAGCATTATGTGGAGATGAGATAATTCTGAGCATTTGGGACAGCACAGCTGGTTAAGCTGCCCTAGAAAAGGCACCAAGAGAATGGAGCCTCATCTCCACCATCATCTACTCCCCTCCACCAAACCCATCTCAATCCTCCCCTGGCTGAAAACAAACTGTTTGTGAAGATATTCAAGGTCCTGCTCTGACCTGCCCTCAATTATTTCTCCCACAATCTCAATTAACTCTTAATAGAACATTTTCAAGGCAAAACACAACAATTAAAATGAAACTTCTTTAAATTAAATGAAAAATCCTTACGTTGCCATAAGGAAAACGACACTAAGTTGGAAAACTCACCTTCGGTGCTGTCAGGAGCAAAGCGACGACAATAATTTGGTTTTTAAAGGATAAGGCTGTGAGAATTCAGGGAAAACTGGGGATTTCTGGGAGTGGGAAGGGCTGTGCCACCAAGGATGCCATGGAAGGATACAGTTACCGAACAGGGTGAGCACGATGAAGTAGATGGAGGAGAACATTCCGGAGTGGACGCCGCCCTGCGACTCTATCCCGTGGTACATCACAGCATTCCAGTCTTCCCCTGTCAGGATCTGCACAGAGCAGGGAAGGACACAGAAGGTCACTCACAGGAAAGGGTGCCCTCATCACTCTGCACAGCTCCCTGAAAGGTGCCTGTGCTCAGCTGGGGCTGGGCTCTGTCTCCAGGCAGCACTGACACAACCAGAGCACACAGCCTCCAGCTGCACCAAGGGAAATTTAGGTTGGATATTAGGAAAAGGTTTTTTACAGAAAGGGTGATAAAGTTCTGGAATGCTTTGCCCGGGGAGGTGGTGGAGTCACCATCCCTGAGTGTGTTTAACACAGCCTGGATGTGGCACTGGGGGCCAGGGTTTAGGTGAGGGGTTGGGGCTGGGTTGGGCTTGATGATCTTGAAGGTCTCTTCCTACCCAGTGATTCTGTGATTCTGTGAAAGGCAGCTCTGGGGGAGCCAGGCAGAGCAAAGCTAGCAGGGAATGTTCCTGGGAAATGAGGAGCAGGTGGGGGACAGCAGGGACAGCATCACCAGATGGGGGAGGGAGGGATTGTCCTGCTCTGCTCTGGGCTGGGGCAGCCTCACCCCCAGTGCTGGGGAGTTTTGGGTGTCTCAATATCATAAAAAGATCGAAAGGTGTGAGAGAGTGTCCAAAGGAGGGGCACGGGGATGGGGAAGGGTCTGGAGGGGCCCGTGAGGAGCAGCTGAGGGCACTGGGATTGTGCAGCTGGAGCAGACTGAGGGCAGAGCTCCCCGGGGCTGCAGCTCCTCCCGAGGGGCAGCTCCCATCTCTGCTCTGGGCCAGGGACAGGAGCCAGGGCACGGCTGGGGCTGGGCCAGGGCAGCTCAGGCTGGAGAGCAGGGAAAGGCTCTTCCCCCAGAGGTGCTGGCACTGCCCAGGCTCCCCAGGGAATGGGCACGGCCCCGAGGCTGCCAGAGCTCCAGGAGCGTTTGGACAGCACTGCAGGGATGGACAGGGTGGGGTTGGTGAGGCTGGGGTTGGGCTGGGTGACCCTGCCCTGCCCCTCTGGGTCACCTGCCCACTGCCCACCTCGACCAGGGGCTCTCACACAGGCAGAGGGAACAAAATCCACATTTGACATTCTGACACTTCTTTCTCCCCCTCTCCCTTTCTAAGCCATGCAGAGATCCCAAGCTTCACCAGCCCCGTGCAAGGTACTTCCCACAGCCCCAGGAAAGCCCTGAGCTCCCAGAGCAGTGCCCTGAGTGGGAGCTCTGCCAGTGCCAGCCCCTTTCAGGCCCTTCTTTGGGCAGGGTTGGGTTTGCTCGGCTCCCCCAGCCCTCACTCCTTGTCCCCAGGAGCTCTGTCACCTCCATGCTCCTCAGGGCTGGCACAGCCTTCCTGCAGCTGGAATGTTCTGGGCATCACTCCCGGGCACCACAACCACTGCAGGGGCTGCACACCACGGGTTCCTCTTCACCTTCCCCAGGTTTGACCCAGAGGGCCACAAAGCCCCCAAAAAATCCCTAAACAGAAGCAACAACCTCTGTGTGTGAGCGAGGACAGAGCAGGGGACAGCTTGAAGGGGACTTTGCTCCTCCTTGTCCTTGAGCAGGGACAAGCACAGAGCTGCACCTCTGATTATTGACCCAGGGCTAATTAACAAATAGAGGAATAATAGGAAAACTAATCAGTGTGCAAGACTCCAACAAGCCTTGCCACGCCAAATGCTCATTTTGCACCTGTCTGAATTGTCTGGTGTTCCTTTCTTCACCAAAATCTGGAATTCTGGGCACATCAGCACATCCTCTGCCTGCCCTGGCAGAGTCAAACAATGACCACTTTTAGTGCTTTAAAACACTGGGATGTGAAGATCCAACTCCTAAACAGAAAATTGTCTTTGNAAAAAAAAGAAGATAAAAAGCCCCAAGCCTGATGTGTGCTGTAGTAATGGGGTTCCATATGCACACATGGTGCTTGGAAGGACTGCAAACTCCAGCCTGCAAACTCCAATCTGCAAATTCCAGCCTGCAAACTCCAGCCTGGCTGTCACCTGATGAGAGAGAGGAAATTTCTGGCTGCAGGGATGGTGCTGATGACAGCACTGGGCAAAAGCAAGTCTAGACACAAGGACAACCAGTGCAGACACCAACTCCTCTCCCAAATGCACAATTCAGCCTCAAATGATTCCAAAATCAGGATTCAGACCCAACACTGCTGGAGTTACTCTGGATTTGCACCACAGAATATGAAACAGGGCTTTGGGCTTTCAAATCTGCCACTCAATTATGCAGAGTATTGTCCACAAATGTGCATTCACAGAATTTCCATGAATTCACAGCTGCTCCTGCTTTCTGGGAATAGCCATAAAGTGATTTCTGATCACACAAATATTCATGGAAAGGGCAACCATTGGAAACTTTTCTATTTCCAAGCAGAAGACAAGGATTTGCAGGTATGACAAAGGCCAGCAGGGTCTGGATTCAAAATCCATCTTTTGGATTATTTAGGAGTGGAACAAAAAGTTCAAGGGGAAAAAAAAGAGATGTTTTATGGGGCTTTTGCAGAGAGATAAATAATCTAAACTGAGCAGCCTGCCTGGACAAGCTGAGGATGCTCCCTGAGGCCCTGGAAGGAGGAGCTGGTGTCCTTCCCACTGTCACCCATCAGCTGCAGGAATTACTTAAGTAATTAGGGAGCAGCCTGAAGGATCCAGGATCTGCTGGCTCTGTCCTCAAGCAGTTAATGAAATTCTTTCTGCTTTCTCAGCTCAGTTTAGGGATGCTGTAAGGAATTTTTTGCTGAGGAGAGGGAAGGACAGCACTGCAGAGGGAGAGGCACAGGCAATGAGGACTTGGGAGCAAGGGCACAGGTACCTAACACAGAACTCTGCTTTCCAGAGGCTCTGTGCTCGTGGATGTTGTTTGTGTGACTATTATGATTATTTTTGTTATTCCCTGGGCTCCAAACTGCCTTCAGCTGCCCTAAATGACCATTTGGAGTGCATCTCACGGTTTAATTCTGAGGAGCCAGCAGGTGATGGAGCAAAGCAGCTGTCAAGAGCTGGTGTGAAATGTTAATGGAATAATGAGCAGGTTAAGGGTGGGACAGGAACAGCAACAGGACTGTGCTGCTTCCAGGGGCTGCAGTGAAAGGGAGATGCCTGAGGGAAGGCTGAATGCCACCAGCTCCACGTCATATCCCACAGGCAGGGTGCTCTGACATCAACCCACTGCCAGACACTGCCACTGCTGAGGGCACACCCTGAGTGCTGTGCCCAGCTCTGTCCCTCAGTTTGGGAAGGACCTTGAGGACCTGGAGCGTGTCCAGAGGAGGCAACGAGGCTGGAGAGGGGCTGGGAACACAAACCCTGTGAGGAACAACTGAGGGAGCTGGGGGTGCTCAGCCTGGAGAAAAGGAGACTCAGGGGTGCCCTCATCACTCTGCACAGCTCCTGAAAGGTGCCTGTGCTCAGCTGGGGCTGGGCTCTGTCTCCAGGCAGCACTGACACAACCAGAGGACACAGCCTCCAGCTGTGCCAAGGGAAATACAGGTTGGATATTAGGAAAAAGTTTTTTACAGAAAGGGTTTTAAAGTATTGGATTGGTTTGCCCGGGGAGGTGGTGGAGTCACCATCCCTGGGTGTGTTTAACACAGCCTGGATGTGGCACTGGGGGCCAGGGTTTAGTTGAGGGGTTGGGGCTGGGCTGGACTCGATGATCTGGAAGATCTCTTCCAACCCGGTGATTCTGTGTGTCATGGGCAATCTCTGCTCTGCTCCCATCCTGCCACTGCCACTCCTCATTTCCAGCTGTCACCACTGCTCTGCTCTGCCCCCAGCAGCTTGTGAGGATTTCCAGAGGAAATCAGGGAGCAGGGCACAGGTACCTAACACAGAACTCTGCTTTCCAGAGGCTCTGTGCTCATGGATGTTGTCTGTGTGTGTATTGTGATTATTCACAGCTGGGCATTCAGCTCACAGGGAGTTCCTCAGAAGCCAGGAGCTGGAGCTGAAGGTGTGATGCTCCTCTGAGGGAATTTAGGCTGAGCTCAGCCAGCTGCTGGGTGGACAAAACCCATCCTGGGTGTCCAGTGACAGGACCATGACCCAGCCAGGGCTGCTGAGATAAAAAGGGGCTAAAGCAGAGGGCAGAAAAGCATGTTTGAGAAGCTTCTTACACAGAGAATCTCCAAAGGTACAGGGGTGGGCAGGGTGTATCTAACTATATTTATCCAGCACATTGAATGCTGTCTCTGACTGATCCTGCTCTGCTCAGCCTGGCTGAGGTTATGGAAGAAAAGCTTGGAAAGGGATCCCAAGCCCACAGTGAAGAAACCCTGAGCTGGAGTTTGCAGTTCAGGGGAGGAGTGGGATGGAAGGAGAGCAGAGGGTATCAAAGAGCCTCTGGGAGACTACAGTTAATCCAGGGCTGATGGCTTTTGCTGGATTTAGCTCCTACCTCTGGCATTCCAGACAAATATCTTAAACCCACATGCTTTCCTTCACCCCACATTGCAGCACATTTATCTCAGGACCAACAGGAAATATTCCAGCTGAGTATTCCACAGGCAGCTCCAGTCCCAAAGCAAACCAAAACCAAGTTCCCATGGCTCATATCCGGAGCTGCTCCCTGGCAATACCTGTCTCTGAGCCCTTCCTTTGATGAGCAGGAAAATCTTATGCAAATCTTAATCCCCCGTGATGGGCAATATCCTGTGAGGTGAGCACTGAACCTGCCTCACATCTGGGCAGTGGCTCCTGCAGAGCTCACAGGACACATTTTCCTTGAGATTCTTCTTCTGTCTTAATCCTGAAATTGTCATCACCCTCCTTCCCTTCCTTTTTATCTCCTTTTGGGGTCGTGACACTGAAATACATCAGCCAGGCCTTGCTGAGATCTGGGGAATTTTGGATCTGGGGGAGCCCACACTGTGCAGGAGAAGGCTGGAAATGCTGGATCTGTGAGGGTCACCTGCAGCTGGAGCAGCCCCAACTCTCCTGAGTTGGGAAACACCTGAAAACATTATTTTCTAATTATTTTAAATTATTTTAAACCATTTAAAGTTATTGTTTTTGAAAAAGACAGGTAGAAAACAGCTGCTAATTCTGCTTTAAATCCAAGCATTGCATGTGCCACAGCTGCAACTCCGTGGGCAGGGGCTGGAGAACACAAAGGGCATACCCAGATGTGGCACAGCCTGGGCACACACAGATTTTAATTCACAGAAGTATCTGTTTTATCAGCATTTTTCCCCCTAGCAATAAATCTTTTGTTCTAGTTTTCCTTAATACCAGAGCATTGATTTTTAATTTGACTTTTAGTGATGCATGTATTGGTCAGCAAAGTAAAACACATGAGAAGGAAGGACTCCCCCTTTCCTAAATTCCACAGGTTTTTGGGGATTTGTTTGCCCTCCCTAAGCAGGAAGGAACACCCAGAATTTCAGTTCTAACACTGCCCCAGGACAAGGAATAACTTTACCTGGAAGACTGTGAGGATGGCAGCAGGGAAGGTATCGAAATTCGTTGTTGGAGTTTCATCTTGGAAATTGAACCTGGAGAGAAGGGAGAAATAAAAACCAGAGTGGGGAGGGACAGGCAGCTCCAGGCAGCCCTGGCATATCCTTTAACACCCATAAACCAAGTCAGGGAGCAACATTTGTTCCACCTGGCTGTAACACCCCAGGCAAGCTCGGTGGGGAACATCTCAGAAGGTGCTTAACAGAACCATCAGCAAAAACTCAATTTCATTCCCAGAGAAAATTCCGATGCTTTGAAATTCATTTTCATCCCCAATTAAAATGAACAATCAAAATCTCCAATGATTTTTGCAGAATGAACCATTCCAAGAAGTTTTCATCCTCAAGTGTAAAAGCCCAAATTGAAATTACTCTCTTAGCAGATAATTTCTTTTTTACTATTTTAAAGATAAAATAGGTATTGACTGGGAAAATAAAAGACCAAAGAAAACCATTTCATTATTTCAGTTTGGAAGTGAGGCTGGAGTTAAATGGTAACCCTGTGATAGTTCTTACTGCAAAATTCACCATTGCTGGCATTTCTAATGAGAATAATCAGATCCAACAAAACTGTGTTTTCCAGCAGGAAAATATTCCAGAGTGGATATAAAATATCCATTTTGTATTTGGATATTACATTTTAGAGTGGATAAATATAATGGCACTCTGGTTACCAGGGAAAGAACAGTACAGAAAGTGCTGAAGTGCTGCCCCCAGTCCTGCTCCAGCTCTGGGTGTCCTGGGGACCACAGGATGATGGGGGAGCTTTGAGCTGGGGACATTCTCCCTTAGGAAAGAATCCAGCTCCGGGGAAAACACCAGAACAGGAATTATTTCCCTATCCCCAGCCCTGAAATCAGGGATGTGAACCCTTCCAAGCAGAACAAAGATTCCTCAGACTTACTGTTACAAACCTAGTTACTAAAAATTTTCAACTTTCTGTGCTAACAGACACTAATCCCCAAGAGAACACTACATTTGACCTTAAGCCATAAAAAAACCTTCCAAAATTAAATAATAAAACTATGATTATGAGTGTGTAGTTTAAATAAAAGTGTGTAATATCACAAAGTAAAAAACTTAGAGTTTAAAGTTTTAGAATATAATTATATATAAAACAAAATAAAAGTTTTAAGATAGAAGCTAGTCCTTCTTCACCTTCCTCTTCACCTTCTTCTTCATAAGTTTACGTAGTATTGTGTCATTAAATAAAAAAAAAACACATTACAAAACACAAATAGTTAATTATTGAGTTAAAAATAAAAAGAATTTAAATGTCATTTCTTAATTAGACAATTTATCCATAAAAGACCTTGTAAAAAAAAGATACAACTCATTTTTTAGTTTGTTAAAGAAAAGTACTATATAACTCACAACTTATAAAACTATAACATAAATAAAAACTAATAAACATCTACATCCAAACAAAAAATGCTGTCTCACAATTTAATCCTGACTTTAACACAAAAACAAAAACAAAACAAACAAAAAAACAACTTACTGCCCTCCGAAGAGCTGCATCCCCAGCAGAGCAAAGACCACGATGAACAGGAATAGCAGGAAAAGCAAACTGATGATGGACTTCATGGAGTTCAGCAAAGAGACCACCAGATTCCTCAGGGAATTCCAGTACCTGTGTTGGATCAGAGCAGCCAGGGGAGAACATGAGTGGGGAAGAGCCTTTGGGGAGAAATTAATAGGAATTTATCTCCCATGTGTCTCAGGTGTAACTGGGGTT
>VZRH01000061.1:317084-331911 GCA_013397555.1 Urocynchramus pylzowi | reverse complement strand
GCAGGCACCGGGCGCGGTGATGCCCAGCCCGGCCGCAGGGCGGGGTGAACGCTGCGGGCGCTCTCGGTGGGTGTCTGTCCCTGTCACCGAGCTCCCCTTCCCCCAAGGCACTGTCACCTCGGGCAGCCCGGCCGCTCGCTGGCATCGGGCGCCCTCCGTGAGGGGCTCCGGGGGCAGCAGGAGCTGTCACCGCGCTCGGGAGCCGCTGCTGTCCCAGGGACCGTGAGGCTTTCCCCCTCGCTGTGCTGGCAGTGTCCTGCTCCCCGGCAGGATGTCCCTGAGGACACGGTGTTGCACTTTCTTGTCGTTAGAGAAAGTTACCGGTATTGTGTGGTGATCATAGAAATCTCAGTACTGATCAGTACTGATCAGTACAATTCAGTACTGATCGCTGAATTGCTGCTCCTTAAAGCAGCCACCTCCAGGAGACTTTGATATAATCCTTCCTAAGGATACAGGCTCTGCTAAAACAGACATTAATTGTTCAAGTGTCCATGCTAGATCAGTTGAATATGTTGGTTCCTCAGAAAGCTCGTGACTTCTCTGACGATACAAAGCTATTTATGTTACTGAAAATGCTTTTCTCAGTCATGTTCATTTCTCCTTGGTGTAGACATTGCTGAATTATTTCAAAGTTTGTCAAATAGCATTGCTTATTGAGGGTTTTTTTTCCCTTTTCCCCCGTTTTTATTTTCTCCTTTACATTCCTTCCTTCTCCCTTCCATGGGATTTCTTTCTTTCTTCCTCCTGTTCTAAGCAGCTCAGCTTCTCTCTCCCATAGGACAGACTTCTGCTGTCTCATGACCTGCAGCCATCCTATCTCCATGCACTGCTATCTCAAGTTAAACAAATAGCCTTACAGTTTTACCCAGGTGGGTGGGAACACACAGAACATCTGACTTAATGTTATAGTAGTTAACTTTATTACACACTATATAAAAGCTTTCCATTCAAGCCAAGAGAAGAAGATATATTGAAGCCTTAAGGCTATTCTCATTTCTTCTTCCTCTATAAGGGAAAGAGCAGGCAAACAGTATGCACAGCTGAGTATTATTCACTTCTTTGGGGAGTCTCTGGAGTGAGCATTTCACACAAAATGTGCAAAAAACCAGTGGCCTGAGCTGGCAAACCTGTTGTTTTCTCAGGTAATGTAGCAGACTTGCAGCTAGAAGAGAGTTTGAAGTNACACAAAATGTGCAAAAAACCAGTGGCCTGAGCTGGCAAACCTGTTGTTTTCTCAGGTAATGTAGCAGACTTGCAGCTAGAAGAGAGTTTGAAGTGTTTCAAGAAACCTTAGCTGTCAGATAGTGAGTATGTGGAAGGCTCTAATTAAAATGGCTTGGAGATGGAAAGCTGTTGACTGAGGGGCTCTGTGTGTTGGTGCATACCAACTATCCAAAGAATAAAGAGCTCCAGCCTCTTCCTTTCATTTCCTAGACACTTTATTCTCATTTTCTGTAGACTGTGTGTATTGCTGTTGGCTGAGATAAACTAAGCAAAGCAAACTGCTGAACCTGGCTCAGGGCAGGACAGACATTGCCTAGCCTGGAAATGGGGCTGTGCAAGAATCTCCCCATGCAGAGAGAAATAAGTCACAGAATGTCTGGACATTATGGCACAAATGCTGTTTGCCAAGTCCTCAGCATCCGCACACAGAGTGCAGTCCTTGTGCCGTTTGTCACCAGCTTGACTATGAATTTTTCTGACCTTCCTGTGTCTGACAGAGCTGTGAAATATGTGCAGTCTTGCTTGCTGGAAGCCAAGCTCAGTATATGAGGAGTTGCCAACCAACTCCTCAGTGTATAACCTAATAGAAGTCTGAAATTCCAGGTGAGAATACACTTGGAGGATGTAAAAGCTAATTACTGGCTAATTACTGATTGACTTGTATTGCAGTGTTAGCTGAGCTGCCCTTGTTGTAAGCCATTGGACATCCCTTTAAAAGAAGTGGCCATTGTAGGAATCTGGTGCTTCTCCAGCAACACATTTAATCAACTGCAGAGACTCCAGGCTGAAAGCAGAAGTTACACAGGAGGGTGTCTCTGAATTGGAAGAAACTCTTGTTAAACTTGTGGGATAATTCAGTTCAATTCAGTTGCCCGTGGAACTGTATTAAGGTCTCCTTGGTCTTGCCTCTCAGTGCATGATGAGATAGCTTAGATTTCATTATTGATTTGGGACAATCAATCTTTGTACTGCTGTTGTAAGTGCTGAGCCCAGCACTTCAGTAATGATAAAATCTGTGCTGCTGCAGAATATAGTGGATCAGCTTCTTGATCTGTCAGAAAAGAATTGTAAGGTAGAGAGATTGGGGAGAGAAAATGTACTTGCTTTTCAGGTAGGTTAATGGTTTGATGTGATTCATTGTGTGGTTTCGTGATCATGAGCGCCTACACAAAGAAAATAGTGGGAAAACATTGGAGATAAGGGAGAAGGAGGTCTAAAATACCTGTCTGTGCTACAACACGATTTCAAATTGACTTTGAGGTGCACATTGCTGTCTGTTCTTGAAAGATTGTTTGTGCCAGTATTGTGAAAGCTTTGGACTGTCATGAGTAGAAAAATTCAGGTCTGGGGCGGGGGGTTTTGAAACTAATAGCAACACTTGGGATTTTCTTTTTATTTTTTTTAACAGAGCACTAATAATTGAAGTAACTCAAAAATAATGTAAAAGTGGCAACACAGCATAATGAAGTTTTTCTGCAGCAGTGATAGCCTAAAATACTGAAATAGCAAGGCTGGTAGAAACGGCTCTGTTAGTTGGTCTAAAAAGGTTGAGGAAAAGGAGTGCATGAGTTCTTAGCTCCACTGACTTCTCTTGAGGGTATCTATGCCTCACTGTCACTTTCTTGTCTGAAAGTTAGTTTGTTAGGCTGGGTCATGTGTGCAGGTTGTGCAGGCAGGGTTTGAATATCTCCAGGGAAGGAGAATCCACAGCTTCTGTGGGCAGCCTGTTCCAGGGCTCTGTCACCCTCTCAGCAAATGAATTTTTCATCATATTTAGATGGAACTTCCTGTGTTTCAGTTGTGACTGTTGTCCTGTCTCTGGACACCAGTGAGAGGAGTCTTGCCCCATCCTCTTGGCACCCACCCATAAGAGACTTGTATATATTTTAAAGCAAAGAATGTAAGTGTTGCCTTACTAGGTTAAGTCAGATACTGAAATAAATTTCGCTTTTAGCTTTCTTTTGGGGAAAGCTAAAAGAATACATTCAAGAAAGAATAAAATGTTTCAATTTTTCTTACTAACTCACCTTGTGATCTCTTTACCTTCAGCTGCTCAAATAAAGAATTTGATGAGCCAGCTGGGAACCAAGCAGGATTCCAGCAAGCTTCAGGAAAATTTGTGAGTATTAAATGAGCAAACATTGGTATAGATGTTCTTTCTGTCTATGTTCTTAGGGATAGTGGGTTACTTGCTTTGGGGAGATGCTTTATTAGATAAATTTAATACAGTCCTGCAAACCCAGAATTACTAGCTGCATTGAGTAGTTTACTGGACAAATTAAGGTGTTTCTGCAGGACTCTGGAGAAGCCATTCAAAACTGCTGGGTAGGAACAGTTCTTCCTATATTGTTCTTCTATATAATTTTTTTATATTTTCTTTTAAAAGTAGTAGTACCTCAGCCATGCATTAGCATTAGCTGTCCTCTGAGGAGCAGTCACACTAGCATCACACATGGTTCAGAAGAAATGAATGCCATACCAGGTATTTGGTGCTCACATGACACCAGTAAGGAAAAACAGTCAGGGAGCCCCAAAATTGAAAAAGTAGCTTGTGGTACAGATGGATTTAGTCTGTAGGAAGATTAGCAATTGTATATGGCAGACAAAATGTCAGATGTATGACATTTGTTACAATATGTCACATATAATTTCAGAAGAATAATATGCCAATGGGGACAATGTAGAAGATATTTAAACAGCTGTAATTCAAACTGACTCCTGGAGAGACTGTACAGGGGCTCTCTGTGTCTGTGCATCTTTTACAAACTTGTGGAACATAAATAGCATGTTATGGAAAGAATAATATCTGAGGTCATCAAAGGAAACTTAACAGTACATTCTTCCACTCTCTTTTCATGTGACAGTACCTTGAATGCACAATTATCCTGGTTTTTATAATAGTGATTTTTGGATACGTTCATGACTTGTGGTGGAAGATACATATAGCACATTCAAGGGATGAGATCAGAGTCCAATTGGAAGAGAAAGGGATTTGTTTCCTTGAGCTGCTCAGTTGACTCAATCTCTATTTAATCAGTAGATTAAAGAATTAATCACTGGTGACCAAACAAATGCCTTCCCATTTAACGTCACTGCATAATCTCTTCTCTTTGGGGTGAGAGTGGCTGCACCCCACAAATTGTCAGCTGCCATATCAACTTACCAAAATACATGGATGGTGGTTTCAGTTTACATATACAGCTTATACAATAATGGAACCTGAATGCCTTGATTTGTGTGTCCATGGGGCCAAGAAAGTGACTTTCACTTAAGGATCTTGTACCCATTGAATGCAAAAGATACTGCTTCTGGTTTTAGGGGTTTTTTTCCTAGCTTACAGTATAGGATTTATATAATAGTATTAGATTCTTCACAACAATAGCTTCATATTGCAACGTTGTTGGAAAACACAAAGGCTTAAGGGAAAAAGCCTTGCAATTCCTGAAGCTGGATTGTTCTTCTTTCTGATCACTGTTTTTCACAAAAATGAAGAATTTAATATCAGAGTCCCTGTACTTTTATCAAATGTGCATTTAACCAATGGAGTTGGTGGTTGTCAAGTGAAGAATTAGTTACTAATTGGTGCCATAAGGAATTCACCCTAAAAGTGGGATTATGTTCACTGAATAAAGTCGTTTCTCTCTTATGCCATTGGAGACAAAGGTATTTTTTAAGCTACTGAATTATACTAGTTACCAGGGAGCAAAGAAATCATTTGAATCTTTTTTTAAAAATGTAGTCCAGAGTCAAGTTGATTTTAAGAAAACAAAGTACATCTCTGATCCTATAGGTTGAAAAAAACCTACTGTAAAGCTGTGTGATCTCAGAACCCCTATTTAGTCATCATTCTGGATGCTAAAATGCTCAGTGGCTGCTTTTTAGGTGGATCTTGTGTAACTGCTTTTGAACTTCTGTGTGTAACTGCTTTTGAACTTCTGTGTGTAACTGCTTTTGAACTTCTGTGTGTAACTTCTTTTGAACTTCTGTTTCAGACAACAGCTGCAGCACTCTGCAAACCGCCTTGCCAAAGAGACCAATGAATACCTAAAGGAGTTGGGGTCTCTGCCACTTCCCCTGTCTGCTTCTGAACAGGTAGGCAGGCAGAACCTTCTGGACATATTTCTAGATCACTCATTTCATGAAACTGGGGTAGACCACAACATCACAAAGCCTGAACTGGCACAGCTGAAGAGACAGCAGCCTTTTGCAGTGAAGGATGATGGTGAAGTAGAGAAACTCAGTAAGCTGGCTGCATCCTGGCTGCTTATATGACACTGGGAAAACCATGTTTCCCAGGAGCAAATAGGTATAAAACTTCCCTGCATGTGAATAAGAGGTCCTAAGTGTTTGGGGAGAACTCAGTATGCAATCCTGGTTTTCCGAGCTAATTTCTGAAAAATAATCTTGTTTACAAAGTGCCTGGTGGTGTAGGGTGGTGTTTTAGGATAAGAATTCAGAGCAAACTGCCTATCAGTATGAAATGTGAGCATGCCAGAAAGCTTTCCCTTGCATGTGATTTATTTGTGGTGGTGGGGGGGAAGCTGACTCACTTTGTTTATATTTGAATAAAGCCAAATATGATGAGGCAAAGATTATGATTTTCTCTTACCAAATAGTAGTTTCTGCTCCCTGTGGGAAAGGGAAGGGACAGTCCTCTGCTGCCAGTGTCAATTCACCACTGCCTGCTTTTGGGATGCTGTTGTAGGATGATCTGGGGATATGGGTCAGCAGATGTTGTCTTGGTCTAATTCTGTATTGAAGGTTTATATGCCAGTTGAAGCATAGCTGTGCTTTGCTGGTTTGTTCAGCAAATATTTTTCAGTTAATCTGTGATGAACAAAATCCTGTCATGTGCATCTCACTGAATGCAGCCCAGGGAAAATTCAATCAAAATCTGCAGAAGCTGGAATCAGCATGCTGAGGATCTGCTCTGGAAGAAGGGTTGTTGCTTCCAGAGGGTTCAGATGGAAGCTTCAGTGTTTTATGAGGCTGCTGTAGTGGCTTATTATAGAAAAAAATATAATTGAAAATTTCTTTTTTTCCTTTAAATGATTGTTGAATTGGTACAAGCTCATTGCAGGATTGCAGTCCTGGAAATCCCACTATTTGAGCCAGATGTTGCAAATCTCTCAATCAGAAAACATAAAAACTGACCTAATGTTGTCCTTGGGACCAGCTTTTTCACAATTTCTTATTTCCCATCGCTGAAATGTCACAGCACTCAAAATAGATGTCCTGTGGAGGCTAAATAAATTGACATTGTAAAATGAGGATGAAAAAGATTATTGCAGCTAATGTATTTGAAGAAAAGATAAACTGAAATGGTTATCAGGACTAAGGATGTTATCTGATCTAAAACCAACAGACTTATAGTGTGGCCTGGTTGGGAGACAGCTTAGGAGACTGGGACAGTGGGTGTTATCACTAGTTCTGGAAGTGTGGGGCTTCCTGGTTTTGTGATTTAAATGTGAATTTGTGTGTATTTTGTTAAGTACTGTGAGGTTTGCTAAGTGAAGGAATGGAGGGAAAAGGAAAAGGCATTGTAAGTAACTGAAAGGTATGTAGTTAAATGTGGTGGATTATTGGAATGTAATTAGAATAAAAGTAATGGTGTACCTCAGACTTTAGAACTGGATTGAAATTGGAGAGCCTTGTTGCACAAAGCTGTCCTGCAGTTGGCAAGGCATGGAGCATGGGTGTAAGGAATTAAAACCTGGTGGGCTTTTTGTTCTATCCAGTGCCCCAGACCACTGGCACCAAAAAATCACTGAATGCCAGTCCATTGTGGTTGTTGTTGTTGTTATGATGGTTTTTGAGAGTCTGACAGTCACTTTATCATGAATGGGGATGTCTAAACTCTTGTTTGTGTTTCGATTCCTCAGCGCCAGCAGAGGCTTCAGAAAGAACGATTAATGAATGACTTCTCCACAGCCTTAAACAATTTCCAGGCAGTACAGAGGCGAGTGTCAGAGAAGGAAAAAGAGACTGTAGCAAGGGCCAGAGCTGGCTCCCGTATTTCTGTAAGTATTTGTGGGAATTTTGGAGTGATATAGTGAACTGTGAGTCTTCTGAGAGATCTTGTACTTGCCTTCCAACCTCATACCTCTTTACTGACACCTTACTGAGTGAAGCTGAGGCCTTGGGGCAGTAGTTTTCCATTCCAGGTGTTGCAAATAACCTCTCATTTCAGTGTGCTCCAGTGTCAGTGTAGAGGAGGGAAGGAATCCTGGTAGCTGTAAATGTTGCAGAAGATTAGGTGGGGAGCCAAAGCATAGTGAATAGCAAAGTGTTGCAGGCTTCTCTTCACTTCATGTCAGCCTTATGCTATAAAATTTAAGACTTCAGACCTTAAATTACATCTCAAATCTCACACTGTGTTGCTTTATATTCTTATAATTTCTGTCCTGCTAATATCTCCAATGTATGTTCACTGTTATGTTTTGATAAACCCCTGTGGCTACTAAGAATTCATAATAAAATGGCCAGTGAAAGCATTTCTCTCCTCTTGCCTCAGGGCTTTCTGCTAGGTATGCATTCTTAATTTCTGCAAGGGAACACATTTATCCATTGAATTATGCTCTAAATTTTTTGCTTCATGTTGGGAAAGGAGGTTACAAACATTGACAGCTGATCCAAGAACATGGACTGGCTGCTTTTGATCATTCAGTTGCCTCTGATTTGCAGAGACAATCTGAATCTAAAAAGTAAATCTAAAGATGAAGCTAAAACTAATCTTATATAACATGAGTTAAATCTGAGGGCTGCAGTGACAATGGCATTCTCCAAGAACTCTCTGGACAGTATGTGCCTTGGTCTTCAAGATACTGCTGGTGGTTTTGTGCATGGTCCTGGTAGTTTGTGAAAGTGGTGACTCATTTATCTCTTCCAGGCTGATGAGCGGTTCAGAGAAGAACAGCTTGTTTCATTTGATAGGTAATAACTTCTTGTACTCTTGAGGTTTTCACTACATATAACTAAAGATTTTATGGTTTGATATATTACTGTAACTTGGGCCAGGCTCTGCTGGCTGAATGCAAAGCAAAAAGAGTTGAAAAGCAACTATTACAGCACATGTAATCTACTATGTAAAATCTGCATATGACAGTATTTTATGTACAGATTGTGTACTGCTTCCCTGAGGGCAATAGTAGTGCCCTTAGGATGTGGCAGCTGGAGCTCCTGGTGTTCTGACCTTGTAAACACAAGATTACCAGACAGGATTTCACTCACTGTGACTCTTTCCACAGAGAGCTGCATATTTATATCATGAGTTTGAATGTTCTTTAGCAGCCCAGTTGGAGCTACAGCAGAATAGCAGATGAGGCTGCCTAAAATTCAGAAGTCCTGGACATTGTGCATTGGCAAACTAATCCTGGAATGTGCACAAGACAGCATTGCTGTCACCTGTCAGACAGTTGTACTGCTTCTGCAGTAACAGTGTGCCTGTGTGGTAGATGGCTCTGTAAAATGTTACATCAACTCTGCAGTCTGGTAAAGAGAGCCTGAGCTCCTCCAGAAGTATCTGTGATTAATCTGTCAACTGGGCTGAAATCTGTTGGCCCTGTCTGTATAAATCCTTTCACTTTCTGAATCAAGAGACCTTGCTTACCTGTCTCATCCTCCCTCTGCAAACTGCCCTTCATCTGCTCAGCTGCTTGGTGTGTGTCCCTTTGTTATCCCTGGGCTTTCCCTCAGAGCCAGGGCTGAAACCACAGGTGTTGAGTTATGCAGGTGCTGGGATGGGTTTGAAGGCCTTGCACACTATGTGTGTGATAAGAGATGATGGCACACAGCAGCTATTCAACAGTCAAAGCTGTTCTTGTGTGCTGTGTGTCAGAAACTCCTGCTTTTGAGATCTGCAAACCCTATGGTCATCTCAGAGCTGAATTACTGGAATGGTCAGCTGTGTCTGGCCTATTCATGCAGTTTATTTTCATTTCTTTAGGCACTTTTAAGACTTTAAAACTTACTACATAGCGTTTTACCAAACACTGGACTGATACAATGTTTTCTGGCACACTTCTCTATTGAAAAGATGGAGATGTTGCCCTGGAAGAACATTCTAAGCTGAACATAGAGGTGGCTTTGTATTATAGATGCTGGCTCCACTCTAATTGGTGTAACTTCTGCAGCAGTTGTGAAGAACCAGCTCATCAGGAGAGAGGTAGACTGGGATGCAGAGTTACTTGAGTTTTAATATCTCTTTTGGTGTGTAATTTAAGTTCCTACTAGACTAATGAATTAAAATACTAAAACACTTTAGTCCTATCTCCAAATGCCAGATAGGCAAGGGTCTTTGAATCCAGATGCTTTTCAGGTGTTCCTCTATTCTGTTAATGTGCTTGCAGGCTGCTCTCTATCAGAACTTTCACCCTGATTTCTCCCTTTTGGAGAGATGGTAAGAAGCAGGGAAGGTACAAGTATTTTTTTTTAAAAGCAGAACTGAAATAGGCAGTTTCTTCTAAAATGCTGTAGATAACTGTTATATTCTAGAACACAGTATGCTATGCATGTAACTGCTTTCCAGTGTCTTCACATTGCCTGATCTGTCCCTTTTTTCAATCGTGCCAGTTTGTGACTGTTGTCACAAATTGGTCCTGTCCTTGTACACAGTGACAAGGCCAAGAACCTGGGGGTTGTTCTGTAGGGAAGTCTTCAACTTTAACTCATTTTGCCATAAAATGCAGCATGGAAGTACCTATGCTCAGAGAGACACTGACTTTCCCTCTCTTTCCAGTGGTGAAGATTGGAATCAGATGCAGTCTCAGGAAGAAGATGTGGCAATAACTGAACAGGACCTTGAACTCATTAAAGAAAGAGAAACTGCAATCAGGCAATTAGAGGTGACCAGTCAATCCTGCACAGTTAACAGCACTGGGAGATAAATCAAAGGATGCAGTGTTAATTAATAGGATGGGCTGAGGAGAGCTGATGGTGGAGGAATAGAGTTCCTCCCAGAGAGGATTGATGCCAAGAAAATCTCCCTGCTCCTGTTGAAGGAGGAACATTTTCCCTCAGTGTTGACTGGTGATCCTTCAGATATGGCAGGAGTAACTCGTGTTGCAGTGTTCATGCTGTGCTAATTGCTGGTGTGATGAAACAAATATTCAGTAGCTGGAGCATTGTAGGCTCCCATGTTAATCCCAAGTTGCACAGGTGATAACATCAAGTCACCTCAGTCAGTGAATGCTGGTGCCTGTTCTGACCCTTTGAGTGATGGTCAGAAGAGGTACTAAGAGAGAGGATTAGAAAATGTTGTACCCAGTATTCATTGTAACTTGTTAAACTGTTGTCTTCAGGCAGACATTTTGGATGTCAATCAGATATTTAAGGATTTAGCCATGATGATTCATGACCAAGGAGATATGATTGGTAAGTGCATTTGGATTATAAGTTTTTTCTTGGTTCAGTTACCTGTTTGGCCAGTTACGTGGATTAAATTTTTCAGTATTTTGCATTAAAAGTATTGTATTTCTGGCTATAATTTTTAAACACTGAAGCTCTGAAATATTTTGCAATGAGTTCTCCTGTTTTTTCCATAGATAGCATAGAGGCAAATGTGGAAAGTGCAGAAGTCCATGTGGAAAGAGCCAGTGAGCAGTTACAGAGAGCTGCCTATTATCAGGTAAATTCTGTGTGCTTGCTTGATTGTCAGTGTGGGGCTGAGCAGCAATGAAACAGGCAGAGCAAGACACTGAGGAACTGCAGCACACCAGACTAGTTATTAAAACTAACTCATGCAAGCTGGCACTCATTCAAAATTGCCTGCAAGGACTATATAAAGCACTTGAGTCAAAAACATGGTATTGAAATTCACCTTCTACTTTAGAGTAAAAGAGTAGAAATAGAGTCTTGCCCTTCACACTCTGCAAGCCTAAGTGTTTACCTTTGTTGTTGTTAGGACATAGTAGAAGAAACAAGAATAAATTCTGATGTTGTATCCAACTTGTAAACATTTCAGCCAAGACACTGACATGCAAAAATGTATGTCCAGACTTGAGTAACTTCTGGTGACCAGGATTTGCAACATTCCTGTCCAGCTGCTGAGTTTCTGTCCCAAAGTCTGTGCTCCCTGTCCCATCAAATCTCTTGCAGTGGCTCTCACTGCTGTATGGTAGCCAGTGTTTTCTGTAGGTTCCTTTCATCATCCTTGTCCCTTTAGGTCCAGCTTCTGTGAAGGGGTAAGGGTTCTACTTTAGTCAGTCTCATTACTGCTGGGACTTACACAAGAAAATACTGGACTCTTCCAAGCTGTTAAGTGGGAGGTACTGGAGGGCAATAAAACTCCAATGCTGTTGAGTGCAAGGCTGGGAAGTTGGTTTTACCATCTGGCAGCATGTAGTAGTATTCTCTCTCTCCATGGCTTCCTTGCCAAAGTTCTGAGGTATTTATAAATCTAAGTTTGGGAGCTGTTGGACATGTTTTGCATGTGGTTTTTTCTGGAAGGAGAAAGACGTGCTTATATATAGCTACCCTCAAATCCTTAGATGCCAAGTTAAAAATATTTGGTGTATATGGATGGACTGCAGTTTCCTGTGATGAATAAAGTGAGCAAAGCTGTAAAATCCAAGTTCAGTAACTGTACATGAAATCATTTAAATTATAGAAATGCAACACCAAGCCCAAGTGGCCAAGGGAGATTGTATAAGAGAACTGCTTAGGATCCAAATCCTTTTGATTAGGATTACCTGAAAAATCTAAATAGCTAGAAAGGTTTGGCCTTCTCTGAGGCTTGTATTTTCCTTAAGAGAAACAAAACCTGTCACATTTTGACTTAGCTGCATCTCTTAGACCACTGCACTCCTAAAATTAAAAACATTCATCTGTAGAACCATGGAGTTTAAGGAACATGTAAAAGTGTTCAGACTACACTGGTTACTTCTCTCAAATAACTGTGGATGTTCCAAGTGCTCTTGTTCACCCAAGTTAGTAACATGAATGGTAGCCTTGTTTTTTCCTCAAGTGTTCCTGGTGTCAGTGGCTTCTTTTTTCTTCTCTTATTAGAAGAAATCCCGTAAGAAGATCTGTATCCTGATTCTTGGCCTTGCTGTGGTCTGTATAATCATAGGACTCATTATCTGGAAGGCAAAATGAAATCTTCCCATGGAATCCAGTCTCACAGCTGAGATTTTTTCTGTCAGAGCAAACAGGCTGACTAGTCTCGGAGATGAATTGACCACCCTGAGAGAGCACAAGTTGGAACTTCTTCTAATAATAGATATTAGCAACTAATGTGCAGGTAACTAGTATTTGGAATTAGTGAACCATGGAGACAGTATTTATCAGTTTATATACAAATTACATTGTTTTATGTAACTAAAATCTTGTGGTTTTGCTTTCTGTAATGTGTTCTTCCCTGTCCCAGCTGTATGCTGAAGTGTGATCAATAATTGGAGATGTCTTGTTTTTGACAAGTCGCACAATTTCAACATTTTGTACGTGTAGGTAACATTGTTGGACTAGAATGAGAATGACATTCAAAGACAGCCCACCACCAAGTCACATTATGTAAATCCAGCAGTTTCTAAAGTCTCCAGTATCTGCCCCATGGTTTTATTGTCTCCAAGTGGCTGTGGTTCTAGATTCTCTTGAAGAAAAGGATGTCATCACAGATTTGAGAGGCAAAGAGGGTATGTGTGGATGATGATTTGAACCTCTACATGCTGGTCAGTTTAGCCTTGAGACTCATAACTGTGTTTAATTTTTTTGGGTGTGGTTGGGGTTGTTTTTTCACAAAATGCATCACTTGAGGACAGAATGTTCTTTGACTTAGAATCTAACAGTGCAATCTCTTTAGACAAACTAGCTGGTCGCTTGCTAGTGGACAAATAAATCTCTTCCAATGCTGACTCAAGCACTAAATATAAAAGGTTTAGCTGCTCACTCCCAACTGTTTTTAGAAGCTTCCAGGGGGGGAAACACTTTAAAATGAGGAAGTGGGCACCTAAGTTTACAAGCTAGCAAGATTAGTGAAGAGTGTTAGCAGAAATCTTCATTCTGAAGAAGTGCTCTTGAAGCTCACTTGTGGTGTTCTAGTAAATATTATGTGTGGCTTGTGAACATTTGGTATTTTCAATTCTTTATGAAATAGAAAGTGCAGAAACTGGCTGAGTGAAGTGCTAGGATTTTCAGACTGGGGCTGTGTGTGCAAATGAAAAGGATTGCTGGTTCCAGCTCATAGGGTTGGGCAGAACAAGCAGCCACTCCCCACTTCAATGTAGCTCTGAACTGACATGCACTGAGGGAACAGTAATCTGTCCAAAGCCCACTGGGGGTGGCCAATGCAGCATACTGACCCATTTTGTATTTAATCCTTATCCCATGTCTCGTCTATAATAAAGTAAACGTGAAAGCTGGGAAGGGAGTGTTCTCCCAATTGCACAGTGGTTTGCACTATTGCGCCGTCATTCCATCTAATAATCATCAATAAACACTTTTAAAAGCCTCTGGCAGAGCTCATTTCTCTTGCAGTTTAGACATTGGCACAGGTGTGTTTGCAGTTCCCCCTCTAAGCAGAGGAGTGGACTTTCCATCAGCACAGTAGTGTTTCCTGCAGCTTTAGTTCTGTGGTCCCTGATTTTTCAGAACAAAACTACCTGAAAACACAAAATTCATTTCACAGGGACATACACAATACTTTTGTGCAGAGTCCTGTACAATAGCTGATCCCAGAAAAATTAATCTCATACACAATACTTCTGTGCAGAGTGCTGTACAATAGCTGATCCCAGAAAAATTAATCTCATACACAATACTTCTGTGCAGAGTGCTGTACAATAGCTGATCCCAGAAAAATGAATCTCATACCTCAGAGCAGCATTGGGTCAGCTCTATTTGCCTTTTGCTAGAACTTGGAGCCATTGGTGAGCTTGTACGATAAAATCTGACTTGAAAGCAAAGGAACTCTGTGTTCTGCTCCTTTTTTAAAGTTTTCCTTGGAAATGGTAGAAGCTATTGATTTGTGCATGCCTGCTGCCCGGCAGAGTCCTTTGGGTGTCACACTGCCATACAAGAGCAAAAGCATTTAGCTTGTGTTTGTTTGTTTAGGTCACCAGACCTAAACGGGAGCATTGTTGTAGGCTCCATCCTTCTTCTAGCCCGTTTGAGTCCTGTGGAAACTGGAATTGAGGGTGCAGGGTGCTGAGCTCAGGGCTGCTGCATCTGCTTGGCTCCTTCTCCTCTCTGCTCGTCGTTGATCGCGGCAGCAGAACCGGTGTTTTTAACACTCTTGACTAACGTTGCCGAGCTTGAGAAGCCACCTCTCGAAACCTGCAACTCCCGCGGCTGTCGCTACAGCGTCCTGGCTCTCGGCTGTGTGTCCGACCCCTCCGGCAGTTTCTGGAAGCGCTCTGGGGAGCCCGGCTTGCCGGGAGAGCCGGGAGCAGCGCGCCGTGCCTGCGGCGGCCGGGAGAGGCGGCTTGTCACCGGCTGCGCTCGTACCGGGCCGTGCCGGGGCTCTGCTCCGACAGAGGCGCTGGCCCCGAGTCCCAGGGTCGGTACCGGGGCTGTCCCCGAGTCCCAGGGTCGGTACCGGGGTTGTCCCCGAGTCCCAGGGTCGATACCGGCGCTGTCCCTGGGTCGGTACCGGGGCTATCCCCAG
>VZRH01000061.1:301367-317003 GCA_013397555.1 Urocynchramus pylzowi | reverse complement strand
CCCAGGTTCCAGGGTCAGTACCGGAGCTATCCCCCCGTTCCAAGGTCAGTACCGGGGCTGTCCCCACGTTCCAGGGTCAGTACCGGGGCTGTCCCACGATCGGTCCAGGGTCAGTACCGGGGCTATCCCCACGTTCNAGGGCCGTGAGGGGCGCGGGGCTGCGCTCCCCGGGGCCGCACACTGCTGGCCGGGGTTCGGGCGCGGCCCTCGGGTGCCGCCATCGACAGCGCCGCGGGGGAGCCGGGCCCTCCTTGGGGTGCCGAGGCTTTTCCTCAGAGCTCAGACAGAATCCGTGGTGCGGTAGGAATTAAATATCCTGCTCAGGGGATGTGTGCGGTACGGGAAATCTGCCAGCTTGGAACTAGGCTGGGGTTTGTATTCGCTTGAGTTCAGAAGTCAGGGCTGAGCGGAGTGCTGGAGAAGAAGCATCGCGACCGTGCCTTGGGCTGGGTCAGAGGAGGGAGAGCCCGCCTTGGAAGGGAGCCCTGGCAATGTCCTGAGCCTGGAAATGTCCTGCCTTGCCCTCCTGCCCGGAGCAGAGCCTGCCATCGGGCTGCCCTGGTTCATTTGTTCTGTGTTTTGATCATCGCTGAAGAGATCTTGGCTCTCCTGCCTTCTTTGGTTGCCGGAGCACTGGGATGGGGTGGGATGGGTACCGGGGCACTGGGATGGGTACCGGGGCACTGGGATGGGTACCGGGGCACTGGGATGGGTACCGGGGCACTGGGATGGGTACCGGGGCACTGGGATGGGTGCCGGGGCACTGNACTGGGATGGGTACCGGGGCACTGGGATGGGTACCGGGGCACTGGGATGGGTACCGGGGCACTGGGATCGGTACCGGGGCACTGGGATGGGTATGGGAACTCTGGGATGGCTACGGGAACTCTGGGATGGCTACCGGAGCACTGGGATGGGTTGGGAACTCTGGGATGGGTATGGGAGCATTAGGATGGCTACCGGAGCACTGGCGTGGCTGCTTTTGTATTTGAAGTCGCACAAGCACGCACCGCCCCGGGAGCTGAGCCGTGTGCTCCAGCCCTGCGTGTCCCTGCAGAGCCCAGGCTGTCCCTGCTCACCCTGTGTTGTTCCTCTCAGAGCTTTGTGACACTGCTCCGTGCATGGATGTGTTGGAATTTAGACCTGGTTTTTAAGTGCCTGCTTTAGTTGGTAAAGCCATTTCGGTTTCTCATGGAAGAGAATCCCTCTTCCTAAATGTATTTTAGGGTCTTATTTGTGCTGAACATACACAGTAATAAACATCTACATGAGACAGGATGGTGTTCCATAAGATGATGACACAACAGACCAGATAAAGGCAAAGATTATTCTGGATGTTCAACTTGAAATTTGAAGTATCATCCATTTTTTTTTTTTTTCCCTAGTGTTTTTATACAGCAGTGACCACAATATGCTTATATATTCCACGGTAAATTGGAATGACTTGTACCTTTGAAAGCTGTAGATGGAGGAGCTGGGGAAACACAAGCTTATACAATGCTCAGTCTCAGTGGCTTGCATGCTATAGCAGAAGAATTCCAAAATAAGTCCCACCTGGAGGAGAGAACTGCAGCACCTGTAACTGTGAGGGCCTCTTCAGGTGCCTGGTTTGTGTCTTCAGCTGCAGCAGGGCAGGGTCTGACAGAGAGGGTTTCCCTGTGCTCCTGCCCTGGTTTGGTTCTGAGGCACAATCTGTTGTGCTGGGTGAGAAATGAGATGGGATCTGGGAGATGATCCAAACCCAGAGGCCAGGGGGGCATGTTTGGGTCCAGGTCCTGTTCTCTTCTCACATTTTTAAGGTTTTTTGTAATTCACTTATTGCAACTTAAATGTTCTTTTACAATGATATTCCAAAATAGCTCTTGGATACAGCAAAGTTCCTGTCTGGACTCTTTCCTTGTATGTTGTAAGGAAACTTTTTATTTTCTCTTGGACTCTGTTGTGTGTTTGCACATTGTGATGGTTTTGGGGACCATTTTTTGTGTGTTTGTAGCTGTGAAGTAAAGGAGTGCCTGAGACAGTTTGGTCTTGTCCAATTGGCACGTGCAGACGTGGCAGCTAACACCAGTGAAAGCTTTGTGTTTTTCCTTGATGCTGCTTTTGAAACCCAAAAGCTGTTTCATAAGAGGAAAAATAAAAAAGTGAGCTAGCAGGAAGGCAGCCTGGAGAGCTTCCAGTCTCAGAGTTTGTGTTCTGCTGAGCAGTGAACCCAAAATGGGCAGTGCTGGGTGATAACCATGGCCTCATCCCTTGGTGGAAGTGAGGAGCTCTCCTACCAGGTGCATTTATTTATTTCTGTTATTTTTCTGTTCTGCTAAACAAGTAGAGGATATTTCATGCTAAAGCTCTGGATGCCTTTTGCTGACATCTGCTGAGCTGCTACTCCCAGCTCATGGTTTTAAAGTATTTGTTCCTTAAATCCAGCAAAGATTGCCCAGGTGTGATGTGGAATCAGCCTGGGCCTTTCCCAGGTAGGACTCTCCAGGCTGGAGGTCGTTTGCAGGAGCAGCCTTGGACCAATAGTGGTGTTATTCAAAGCTCTGGTTTAAGAGGATCTAAAGATACCCTGCAGGAAGCCTGGTCTTACACGAGCACCAAAAAGTCTCCAGTACAGGCAGCATTGAAGGGCTTCATTCCAGGAGCTTTGGGTGACCAAAAGCATGGAGTTGCAGAGAGTCTTCACAGTCAGAGGCAGATTCTTCTGTAGTGAATGATCTTCAGTCTCCTCAACCTCTATTAAAATCAAAATCACAGTTTTTACCTATCTATTTATGTTCCTGCTCCTAAGGAAAGCTGGCTGGGGCCTGTGAACACCAATCATGTGAGAATTACATCTTAGATATAATCAAAAGGAATAGCTTTTTTTCTTGCCTTTAAGTGTTGCCCATGCTTTTGAGGTTTGCCTCTATCATTTTACCTCTTTTTCCATAATTTGGATAGTATCTGAGTACCCCATTTCCAGAAAAGACTTCTGCACTGAAATTCCCAGTTTTCATCTGATTGAAGTTGTGGCTTTTGTTAGTTTTTGTGCTGTTATAGGTTACTTCTTCATAATCCATACCATATTTATTTTTTCTTTCCTTGTGTTTCCAGCAGCTAAACTTAACACAGATGAAAAACAGTGGCTGCCACCTGAACAGTACTTGCTGATGCCAGAGCATGTTTATGCATGTACTGTAACCCCTGTGTACATGTTAGCCAAGATTTGGGCTGTGCATTTACAGTTGGCATAAAGAGGGTGCCAATACTTCCTGTAGATTAAAATTTACCCATTCCATGAGATCAGAAAATGTCTTTAGATAACAATTAGACTTGTTGGTTTGATTAAGACTTTTGCAAAGCTTCTGAGCTGGCTTTAGGTAGTGAAAGTGATTTCTCTGAGGTACAGGTTATCTAGTGTTTAGTTTTGGAGGGACCATCAGCTGTTTCATGGATACTGCCTGCCTGTCCTTTTGTCCTAGGGTAACTTGCATTTGGAATTGTGACTCTTTCTTTACTCTTTTTGACACATCAGTGGTGGGGATGTCAGGTTTGTCCTGGAATGGGCATACATTAGAAATAGTTTGTTTGAAAGCAGCAATTGTTTCTCTTTAGTTTCTTTGGCCAAGAACTGGCTGTTCCTAGTGATGCTTTTACACAGATTCTGGAGAGTATGAGCTCCAGAGTTCTGCAAATTCCACACTGTCCTTGAAGTTGGACATGAAGCTGTGTACATGAGTCACAGAGACCAAGATTTTTAGGAAGTGGCTAAATTTAGCTTCTCAGTCCATGTTTAGAAACCCAAATAATTGACCTAATTTTAAACTAACAGAATAGAATTATGGTGTCCTGTCTATGTCCTTAATAGCAACAATTCCAAAATTCTTTTAGTGACTGACATCAGTCAGGCTGCTGAGTTTCAGCTGGATATAGATATTATAACCCTGCTGGCATGTCAGCATTGAATCTGCACTGTGGAAGAGATCCTGATTTGAAAAACTTTAGTTCTCTTACTTGGCACATTCCAAAGTGTTAATGGCCTTGTCCTTCTTTTCCAAAATGCTTTCTTTGTTACAGGCTTGGCCTGTGGAGCATGAGGTGGAGAAAGCAAGGAAACACAATTTTCTGTTTCTAGTACAGAAGAAAGATTTCTTTGCTTGTAGGTATTTAAATCTTTCAGAAACCTGTGCAGGAACCTGGTTTTGTTCAGCAGTATCCCTTGTAAATATTTAACTGCTGATCATTGTAAGCACTTGATGTCTTCTGTAAGGCCAGCAAATCCACGTGTGCAGCTGCTGTGGGAAATCCCAAACTGGGAATGCTCCTGTTCTCCTTGCCAGTCAGCTCTGTTAATACTCTGGAAAGCTTCACATCCCCCTGGGAGTTTCAGGATTCAGGAGGCAGTCAGAGCATCCTGGGTCTCAGTCAAACTCACTCAACTAGTGACCACCACAATCAGTGCATTTGCAGGTGTTATTTTCAGGTCACTTGCAGGATGCTGCCCTGGGGAGGCACTGGGGACTGTGATGAACCATCTGGAAGGTACAGAAGAAATTGCTTCTTTCTCATTTTTAGACACAAGCACTTGTGCTGGAGCCAAGCTGTGATAGGAGAGCGTTGGCCTTGGGGCAGTGCTGAGGGCTCTTTGTGTTCTGTAGAGAGGACAATCTGCTGACCTCAAGTCATTCTTCATCCTTCAGAACAGTGCAGGAAAATCAGTTTAGTGATATTTTAGCACATAGTGGAATTCGTTTAGTGGAAAATAACTTTTTTAACATTGGACATAAAACGGGAAAAAACTGCTCTCCTGTAACAGCATAAGGCCAGCTTTCTAACAAACTTTCTTCTAGGAGATTTTTGCAAGAGATTTCTTTTCATGTTTTACTCCTTGATCTATGAGGTGAGAGGTTTGAAGGGACAGAGCATGTGAAGGGTGACTGATACTTCCAAATCCAGGGCTTACTTCTGGTCTTTGGTGGTTCTGGAGCCAATTAGTTTTTAATATAAAACTGAACAATTTTTCTACTTTCTTCACTGAAAGGCTTTTCAGGTATCTAACTTGGGTAGCCTGAACTGTGACATTGACTTAAAATGTTCCAAAGGAGTTTTCTATCAGAAATTACTTCTGTGAATTTGTTTTCATGGTATCATATCAGTATTTGCAACCTTCCTATGTTCAGTGTTTTGCAGGAACAGGTAGATGGGGGAAATACTGCCTACAAAGGATTCTCTACAGTCCAAAAGAAGCCAGAGAATAGGTAGATTTTCTAGCACTTTAATTCAAAGCTGAAGGCACTGCCTTGCAATATTGCTGAGCTTGGTTTATCTGTTGAAAATAAAGTTGAGGGTAGAGGCAGAGTAAAAATAAGAGCAAGGGTGAAGCAAAAAGTAGAGAGGACAATGAAAAAGCAGAGCTGGTATATAGCAAAACAAGACCATCAGAGAGGATTCAGCTGTGCTGGAGCTCCTGGGGGCTCTCCTGTGACCTCACAGGTACAGGGAGGAAGTTGCTAAAATGTGTTAGCACAGGCTGACCACTGAGTATCCAGGAAGAGATCACTGAAAGGAAAAGCAGAGGCCAGACTGAATAAGAAGTAGACTTGTAGAATGAATTTGTTGAAAGGTTTACCTATTTGGAAAGAGAAAAAAAATTTGGGGAAGTAGCTGTTGTTTGATCAGAGTAAGGCTGGTGTGTGAAAATTACCAAAAGTTGGGTTGCAGAGGAACTTGGCAATTTCACAGGAAAGGGGGAAAACAAGCTTTCCAGTGCTCAGAGGCAGAAAGAGGGAATACTGAGAAGTGAACAGGAACCCATGAAAGGAACCTGTGTTCCAGTGAAAACTGAGCTCTGAGATCTGCAGGGAGCACAGGAGCAGACAGCAGTGCTCAGGTGTAGCCTGGCTGTCAGTTGTTCAAGCAGTACCTAAGAGGAGGAGCTTCCCTGGCTGTGTGGAGGGACTTCACTCATCACATGTGTCCCACCTTTGGGAGCATTTCTGCTTGCTGCTCTGTCCCCCACATCACCATAACCCCATTTCAGAGTTGAAGTCACCACTTGTGCTGGAGTTTAGCATCCTCTGCTTTTGCTGCTGCTGTTTGTTCATCTGAAACAAGAGTCAGTATTAACCATGTACTTGTTAGGGTGGTACATCCAGTCTTCAAGAAGAGCCTGACAAGAAAACTTGTGAAAGTCCCAAGTGGCCAGAGAGATCTGGGCAGGCTGGTGTAATGGATTGGAGACAAGAAAGGAAAATGTCTGGGAAAGAAATGAAGTAGAAATAACAGGAGACTGTGTTCTGACATGAAATTATTGAGGGGAGCTGACCTTGCAACACAGAAGAAACCAATAAATGTGAGGCACACCCCAGAAACGTGAACATCTGTATTTAACCCCTTCAAACAACTTCAGCTACCAGTGACCTTTCTTTCTTCTCCAGCCACACTGAGAACATCACTGCCCATTGTCACTGTTCCCTGGGCTGGCTCCATGCACTGAGCAGAATGGGAACATGATCCCTGCAGAGTTCCTCAGCAGGGCAGCAGTGCAGCCAAGAACTGGGTCACTGCTGCTGCCTGGAAAGCTGGTCCAGCCTTAGAGACAAGCAGCAGAGATGTTATCTGTGAGGAAGTCCTAGAGATGCAGATTCTGAGATTTCTGAGCAGAAGAAGATCCTTTGTGGTGCAGGTGGCACAGCAGGGTCCTGGCTTTGAGCACTGTAGGTGCCCAATATGTTCCTGCTACCCCCATGAGTTCACCCTGTGCTGGCCTTGTCCTGCTGTGATCTGCTGAGTCCCTCAGGCCTCTGTGCTGCCTCTGCCCAGGGGGAATAATGCTGCTGAGGGGTGAATCTGCTCCACAGGAGGGGAGCAGGAGCAGTGGGGCTGGGCTGCTCTTTGTGTGGAATGTGCTGCCAAAGGGCAGGGCTGCCTCTGGGACTGCAGCCTGCTCTGTGTTCCCTGTGCTGTGATCACAGGTGAGTGGAGGAGCACTGGCTATTGGCCAGCACTTTATAACACTACAGGTGTGTGCAGAGCCCCTTTGGGGTTTTTGCCATCACCAGCCTAGAGGGAAAAGGTGGTAGAAGTTTCTGTTCCTCTCAGCAGCCAAGGGTAGAGATGTGCTATTTTGAGGGTGACATGAGAAAACAGAGTTCTTCAGCAAACAGTCCCAGCCTGTCCCCATCTCTAGTTGTTGGTCTCTTCCTGCCTCAAAGCATGTGCTCTCAGGACTTGCTCTGTTTATTGTGTAAATCAGATAGTTTTCAGCTGGAGAGGTAAAGCTTGAGATGTTTCATGTCCTGTTACCTTCACTCTTACCATTAAAAATCTTGGTTTATGTACTGTCAGAAGGAATCTGCAGGGAAGAGAAGAAAATTATGAGATTTTCATGTTTTCCCCAAAATACTTCTGCTTACATTTGTGTAGGTTTGGTCTGTAGCTCAATCAGCTCTTATACTAATAAAATTTTTATTAAATGTTTTGATACTATATTTTTCCTTTATTTTCCAGGGCAGGGAAACCACCACCTGGCTTACATCTGGATGTAGTCAAAGGAGACAAACTCATTGAGGTATGGAAGTAGGGTTTGATGGATTTGATGTATCATGTACATGGGCACCAGCAGCAGAACATTCCCCATCATTTTCCACACTTATTCATAAGTATTTCCTTTCTCTCATGTATTCATTATCTTCAAATCAGTTTTTTTTTCCCTGAAACAATGAATGAAGTGACCTTTCCCTTGCCTGTGCAAGGCAGCCTCGTGCCATGCAGGCTTCCATCAGTTAAACCTCTTCCCTTTGTACTGCTTGTTTGAGAAACCTGTCTGGTCAGTTAATTTTTTTATTTTGCATTACAGTCAGATTAACCAGGCATCCTGTATTTTGCAAGAGTGCTGCTCTGTCCTACAGTATGAAATACAGTTTGATTTGATTTTTCCTCCCACATTCAGGATCTGTGAACAGTGTTGTGATCAGCACAGATACAGCAAGTTATTTTTATTACAGCACCACCTCATTCTCTATTTCATATTTTGTCTTATATCACACTGAAAGTAATAAATAAAGAAGAGTCTCTTTACCATTGTTGACAGAAAGAACCCAAACCAGTGGATGTATTTCAGTGTGGAGAGACTCCTAACTTGAAGCTGACTGAAACAGAAATGTTTCTGGGTGTAGTGGTTTGACACTGGCCAAATGCAAGGCACCCATAAAAGTCATTCACTTGTCCTCTCCTGCTACAGCTGGGCAGGGGAGAGGGGAAGGGCTCATGAGTTGAGATAAGGATTGGGAGGAAAAAAACACTCTAAGGGCAAAATAGGTTCAGTTTTAAAGGTATAAAGTGAATTATTATTAACAGTCAGAAGAGGCAAGCAAGAAGTAAAATAAGCCTTAAAAAACCACCTTTTATTCCCCTCCAGCCCCTCTCTCTTTCCTACTAACAGTGTAGGGAGATTTGGTGGGGGTTTTTGGTCAGTTCATCACTTGAGATCTTCTTCTGTTTGCTCAAGGAGGGGAGTCTTTTCTCTGCTGTGCCATGGGGTCCCTCCCACAGGCAAACAGTCTTCCCAAAACTGCTGTGGCATGGTCACTCCATGGGGTGCAGTCTTTTAAGGCTGGGCTGCTCTAGTTTGGAAGGAAAAGGCCCTCTCTCCATTTGGGTCTCCACTGGATCACAGCATTCTCTGGCATCCACCCACTCCAGTGTGAGCCCTTTTCCCACGGGCTGTGGGTGGATCTCTGCATCCCCCGTGCATCCCCAGGGGCTGTGGGTGGATCTCTGCATCCCCCGTGCATCCCCAGGGGCTGTGGGTGGATCTCTGCATCCCCCGTGCATCCCCAGGGGCTGTGGGTGGATCTCTGCATCCCCCGTGCATCCCCAGGGGCTGTGGGTGGATCTCTGCATCCCCCGTGCATCCCCAGGGGCTGTGGGTGGATCTGTGCATCCCCCATGGACTTCATGGATTACAGGGGCACAGCTGTTTCACCACAGTCTTCTCCACCGCCCTTGGTGCCACCATGTTGTTTCCCTCACATGTTTTCCTCAGCTCCTCCTCTTCTCTGTCTAGAAGGAAAAAACCTCCTGCTGGGAGGTACCGTTGCCAACGAGTTCCACTCATTTAAAGATTCTTGCAATCAGCACTTGGATGTGATCCTTGTGTTCCCCTGTTCAATACAGTGGCAGAGAGTTTTTCAGTTGTGTCTTTTCTGGTAGCCAGCAGTAGCCAAGGAAGACCACTGTTAAATCCTGTGGGTTATTGAGCACTTGATACTAACCGAGCCATCGGTGTCCCAGCCTCGTGCAGAGGCCTGAGGGTCACCTGTGATTGCTGGGTCTGCAAAGTGCAACAGCAAAACAAGCCATGCAGTGTTTAAGCTCAGTGTGTGAAGGAAGACACTGGGTTATAGCTCAGAGGCACAGAACATTTTGGAAATGTTGTCTTGAATTAAAGGCAATAAAATTATCTTCTCTGTTGATGATTTGTTGCAGTACTTCCATGAATTTGTGTCCCTGCAAAATCTCTTGGAAGTGCTGCCCAGTCAGGGCAGAATTGTTTGTGTGTAACAGGTGCAAATAAAAATTTACAGGATGTTTTTGGTTTCACTTGTGGGCAAGAATGAGAAATGGTTTGATCAGTTTTTATGGTAACTGAAATTGTGAGGTAACTGCTTGTGGAGCTGATCAGTGTTTGTGGAGGAATAAGTCAGCTTCCACTTGGTATCAGAGCTCTGTTTATATAAGACTTACTTTCAAATTTGCAATAAAAGGAAAAGTTAATACTCATCTTTTTTACAGTGTGGAATCATAGAAGTCACTAGTGCAAAGGTGTTGAGCACGGGAATAGAGTGCTAAACCAAATGAGTAAGGAACTGCAGAATATGGGATATAAATCCAGTGCTGGGAAATTAAATCCCCAGAAAACCTAACCAGGGTTCCTCAAAACAGGAACAAACACAGTTGATGTGATGTAACAAACAGTTATGGTGTTCTTGGATCAATAGCTGGATGAAACAACTCTAATCCTAAGGGAAAATATCAGTAAGACTCATGAAATTATAGTCAAGAAATGCAAGGGAAAGCCTCACAAAGGCACACTGATGTGTAGAGCATTCAGGGAGAAAGTGGAGGGGTCTGCTTACTGGTGGAATTAAAAAATGAAATATAATTCAACCAGAGAGAATTGAGGAGACCACATACTAGTTTAAGCTCTTCATCTGTGGCTTATATATTCTGGTTAACTTTGGAGATCTTGTGAATACCTGTGTTTGTGACAAGACAGAAAGTGATGATAAAGTGACCAGGTGAGAGCAGAACCCAGTAAACTCAATATAGTGATTTCTCATGGTTTTAATCTGAATATTCTGAGGCTTTGAGATGCATTGCTCTGCACCAGACAGACCAATTCAGGTGAGACACCTGCATGTTTTACATCTCTTGGTTGGAGGAAAATCACTTGCATTTTGCATTTGCACTTCATTTGTCAATAGACCATGTACTTACACATGAATTGCCAATTGAGCTGTCATTGGTGCCTTAATAAATGAGATGTGGACTCACAAAGATTTTTCTGGGGGGTTGAAATCTAAGTATTGGCACTCTTTGGGATTTTCTCTCAGCTTGTGTATCACTGAGGGGATTGATGGAGTTATCATTCTATCTAGCTGTTTGTTTTCACAGAATTGATTGAAATTTAATAATCTTGTAGTGCTGGTTGAAACTGGCCAGAGGTTTAGAAGTTATTTGGTTTAGTAGTGGGTGTCAGAGCTGATAAATATGCACACCTTGATCACCTAAATGCTCTTTTTTTTTTAAGATGGCAGGCCAAAATATGTTAGTCAGTAGATTTCACAAAGCAGTTGCTGTCATGAATTGATGCTTTAATTGTATACCTTGGGTTGGGGGGGAATAAGACATTTAACAGTGTATTATCTAAGGGACCAATCAATCATAAAATTGTCATGATGCATACAATTGTGGAATCAGGTTGTTCAATTAATTCTTTTAAACATGCAGAAATAAATGCTTATTACTGAATGCCAGATGATGAGAACTTGCAGCATGGGGGCTGACAGATATTCAGTAGAACGCTGGAAAATCCAACCTGGAAAATATACAGCATGTGTATGGGGGAAAAAATCAGAAGAAAAACCAGCAGGGAAGTGACATGTGACTGTAGCAGTGCTGAAACCATAGTTGCTAGGTAGGTGAATAGATGTGATTGGCAAGGTGATCTGCAGTAGAAGCTGAGGTCCTTGATGGGATTTTTGTCCTCACAGATCAAGCAGGGGACTATAAATACTCCATCTTGTTCCAGTCTGTCTCCTTATTTTCTGCATGACTTGGTGGTGCCCAGAATGAGTGACTGTGTGGGTGCTCCTTGTGTCACCTGGCAGCTCAAACCCCCAGCCCAGCCCCCTGGGCCTGGCCACACGCTGGCTGCTTGGAGCTGAGCTGTAACTGGTTTGTACCTGCAAAGGGAGGAGCAAACACCTGCTTGGCTGGAATGCTGCTGCCAGAGAGGGGGATCCTTGGCATCACCCACCCCGGTGCCTGGAATCCAGTGCTTCCATGGAGCTGCTGGGACTTGGGTCTGACCAAAGGCAGACTGATCCAGCCCACCCAAATGGGGGAAGATGAACACAGGGAAAAAAGGGCTTTGCAGGCCAAAAGCTTTGCTCAGACACGTGGCAGTGGGATAGAGGAGAGGATTGAATAGCTGGAGAGTCAGGGGGAGAAATGCAGCTGCTCAAGCAGGCAGAATGTTGGCTCATCTCAGACCATCTCATGGAAGCAATGCTCTCCTGAACCAAGAAGTGGGTTTTTTCAATGGAAGATGTATCAGCATTCCCTGGATGATGCTATTGAAACATGTGGGCTTTGGTAAATGTTTCAGAAAGCAGGAGAAGCCTGTTAACAGATGTGTAGTGTGCAGCCAGCCTTTGCCTTGTCCAGCTGGAGCAGGAAAGTACAGATTAGATGAAGTTCTTGGGGTGCAGTGAGAAGTTCTGCACGTGCCCTGCTCAGTACTGCAGCATTCAGGTGCAAGGAGTTCCTTTAACAACACCATCTGGTAACATAAATACTGTAGGACTTTGTCAACATGTCCCTCACTTTACATAGCTGTTTATGTAACTGATATTAAGAGTTGTAAGATATTTTTTTAAAGAAGATATTAGAACTAGGATCAATAAAAAAGAAATACCTGAAATTAATGGTTTACTTGAATAGACTAATATGGATTCAGATCACACCACATGCTCAGTATAGTTATATCTCTTTATACCAGAGATCTGAAATCTCCTGTAGGTCCATTTCTGTACAGTAGTATAATTGTGATGTCCTGTATTGGACTGGAGATCACCAAGCACAGGTTCCTATCTTAGACAAAGCCTGAGGTCATCCATTGAGGAATGTGTTAAAATCTCTGGGAGCAGATGTCAGAGGAAATCTCCTGTATGAGGTAGTCAAATACTTTGAAGAGTGACTGTCCTTCCCAGAATGTCCAGTGTTGGCTGGTAAAGAAGGGAATAACTGGGACTCTCCCATATTCAGCTGTTGATTCTATAAAGAGCAGACTTGAGTTATGTATTTAAAAGTGCCAGACTAAACTGAAATATTGATGAGCTGTTGATGCTTTGTCTTGAATTTGCTCTATTTATTCATGTTCTTGAATTTTTTTCAGGAAGATTCAAAAGATTCTAGGAGTCTAATATGCTTCTCTGTTTGATATTCTACCTCAGAAACTCATCATTGATGAGAAGAAATACTATCTCTTTGGGAGAAATCCTGATCTGTGTGATTTTACCATTGACCACCAGTCTTGCTCTCGGGTCCATGCTGCCTTGGTCTATCACAAACATCTCAAGAGGGTTTTCCTCATAGATCTGAACAGCAGTAAGTAGTGTGGCATTTAAACAGACAGAAGAGCTGTACTTCAGTACTTAAACATTTTGAATCTGAGACACTTTTTCCCTTTCCATTGTTGTCTGCACTGTGGGCAAATGGATATCATTTGAATTTGCATTGTAGGGAAAGACAAGGGTTAGGGCAAAGGAGTGTTTGCTCCAGTCAGCCTACAGCTGGCTCACTGGGTGTTTCAAACATTTCTAACTTGTAAAAGGCCAAAAGAGGAGGAAAGTGACTTGACCTTCCCATCACAATTTTAGTGAAGCCTTGTCTTCTGAGGTCTAAAACCTGTCAGGTGGTTTTTTGCACTGTCCAGACAGTACATTGGGGCCTGCAGGAATACAGAAAGTAAAAGGTGTTTGTAGTTTATTTCCAGGGATTTTTTTGAGGACTTCTGGTGTGTGTTATCTCAGTTTGTGAGATGGTGGGTCTACATAGCTGACGCTTTCAGCAGTACCTCAGTGCCTTGTACCTTGGAACTGTCACAGTTTCCGAGATTCTGAAACTCGAGCTGGAATACCATGATCCCAAGCTCAACAGACTATTTTGCATTTTGATGTCCTCAGCACATGGCACATTCTTGGGCCATATCCGTCTGGAAGCTCACAAACCCCAGCAGATCCCCATTGACTCCACGGTTTCCTTCGGAGCCTCCACCCGCGCGTACACTCTGCGAGAGAAGCCGCAGACGCTGCCCTCAGCAGTCAAGGGGGACGAGAAGATGGGTGGTGAGGATGAGGAGCTGAAGGGTTTGCTGGGGCTGCCAGAGGAGGAGACAGAACTGGACGTGAGTATGATGGCACACTGCCTTGGTGGCATTTCCAGCAAGGACAGCATTCCCTGCTCATTTGCTTAGTCATGGAATCATTATAGGTTGGAAAAGGCCTTTAAGATCTTCGGGTCCATAAATCTAACAGTGAAGTTGAAACTAAATAATGTCCTGTGGTCTTCTGATGTGCACAGTCCTGTGATTAAGTGAGACTTCATTTGTTTCTAAATTTGCTGCAGAATCTGACAGAGTTTAATACAGCCCACAACAAAAGGATCTCCACACTGACCATCGAGGAAGGGAACCTGGACATCCAGAGGCCAAAGCGAAAACGGAAGAACTCCAGAGTGACGTTCAGTGATGATGATGAGATCATCAATCCGGGTAAGGAGTTTGCTTTAATGCTCACCTGATGCCCTTCAGGACCTCCTTCCAGTATGCTCATAGGGATTCCTCGTGGGTGCATATGGATAAGGAGAAATTTGGCAGTCAATATTTGGGATCTGCTATTTCACAGAAGCTGCTGCCACGTCTCACTGAAGTCTGGGACCTCTTTCTGTTTCTTCTGTTCTACCTGTAAAGTAACTGCAAGCTCTGAGCAGGATGGGGATATCAAACTCAGCTTCATTGTTCAGTACTCTGTCAGATACTGGAGAAATGTCAGGGATCCAAAAAGGAGGAAGGTGGTTTACATTTTTTGCCCTCTTTAGAAAATCTCAATGGGAACAGAATTTGTTTGTTTTTCAACTATCCTTTAATGCTTTCTTTACCTGTTGCCTCTGGGATGTCTTGAGCTCAGAGGGTTTTTGCTACTTTTCTGCACATCTGAACCAAGTCATCCCTAATCCTCATTCAAACTGATGCATTTGAAGATGTATCCAATTCCAAATCAGTCTTTTTTTTTTCCTCCCTTAGCTGTTCTGTATTAATGGCATTCATATCAATCATACTTTATTTGGATAATATTCCTGTTAATAAGAGCAGCTAATTAATGAGCAGGTATTTTGAAATACAGTGTGGAGGTGGTTCCTTTGGCACCCAGAGTGACCATTTTGGTTTATAACATGATGCAGTTCAGTGCTCAGGACATCCTAATGCAAACACCAGTCATTCTCATCACAAAAAAAAGATAATTTTTCTGGACTTTCAGAGACTGACTGCTTCTGACTCCTGCTTCAAGGCCCCCCAAGGACTTTAGGGACCAGCTGCTGTGCCTTTAGCACATGCAGAGCCTTGTCAGCAGCAGCTTTCAGCCCAAACTCCAGCCTGTCTGATCCCAAACCACTCATCCAGCTGCTCCCATTCTCCATTTGAGGGAAGGCCAGGATGCCTGATGAGCCACCTGGAGACAAAGCCACTGGATGTTCCTCCTTTTATTTGGTCACACTTCTGCTTACTGGGAGCTGCTGGAGTGCTGGCTTTGGGAGGAGAAGGTCCGTTCCAGTTTTTCAGATAGCTTCCTTTACCCTGATATATTTTTTTTCTTGAGCTAGGTCTTATGAGCTTTTAGAAAAACATATTACACTTGAGATAGCTTAGCTAATTTTAATGGTCTAAAATTAGTAGGATGGCTTTTGAGGTAGCGTTGGAAACAGAAAAGTTTTAATAAAAGGCAAAATAACAAAGCTCTTTACAGAGAAAACACGAGCTAGGGGTAAGAGGCTCTTGTTCTTGGTAAAAATACTCTTCAAAAGCGATTATTTCTTTTGTTCTCTCCTTTTTCTAGTGAATTGTTTAGGCGGGACTTTTCAGTTTCTGTCTAATTGGGTGTCCTTAGGTTGGAGGTGAAGTCCCTAAGGTCCTATGAGGTGTCTTTTTACCAAATTGAAGAGAGAAACTTTAGGACTTTTTTCCTTTTTAAGGAGACAAAGGATAATTTGGTCACTCCATCAACAGGGGGCACATTCCTACATTACCCTACAGAGGTTGTTTTTCCCATGAGCTCCCTGATGCCATCCCTGGCTGTGCTCCCTGATGCCATC
>VZRH01000061.1:291154-301198 GCA_013397555.1 Urocynchramus pylzowi | reverse complement strand
TGTGCTCCCTGATGCCATCCCTGTTGTTGCTTTGCAGAGGACGTGGACCCGTCGGTGGGGCGGTTCCGGAACATGGTACAGACAGCAGTGGTCCCTGTTAAGGTATGGGGTGACTCCTGACTTTCTCATTAGCACATTACATTGATGAACTCACTTTATGATTTATGAATTGCACCTTAGAAACAGAGTGCTCCCACATGGGAGGTGTTTCATTGTTAAGCAGAAGTCATGTCTGTGTTTCAGAGTTGTCTTTTTTAGCAAATTTGACCATTTCCCTTTGAACCCAGCTTTATCTTTTTTCTTTAATAACACGTGGGATCAGTGGTGATTTTTTTTTTCCTCCCAAAAAGAAACACTTTCTAGAAATTTAGTGCATTAGTTCCAGGTGTCAGATAAAACTGTGGGAAATGTGGAAAATAGAAGGGAAGAATGAGAGTTTGATTATTTAAATACTGTGTTTGATGTTTCATACGTTTGTGTACTAGAACAAGCAGGTTTGGGCTTTGCTCCAAGATGAGTGTGCTGCCAGTGTTCTGTTTAATTGGAATATGCAAGGAGGAAGAAAGATCTGCAGAACTTCAGAGCAGCTAAGCCACCGTGTAACAGCAATTTCACTTGTTGCTGGTATAGACTAAATAACATCATGTGGAGAAGGATAATATTACATAAACCCAGACTGCAGGGGAAGATTTCAATGATCAGGAGCAAAATTACCCAAGTGATCTAGAAGCTGCAGTTTCTTTCTGTGGGGGAGGGAAGGTTTGTGTTATAATGCTCCCAGGCACAGGGTGGCACTTGGGGTGCTGTGTGCAGGGCCAGGAGTTGGACTCACTGAACCTTGTGGGTCTGTTCCAACCCAGCACATTCTCTGACCTACCCAGTCTTTGTTCAGGATGAGCTCAAGACTGGCAGGAGTGTAAAGGAGGTGAAGAGGTGCTCAGACTTCATCTAAGTTACACCTGATTGTCAGCTTTTGTCTCCCTTCCTGCATTGTGCACGTCTAAGAGTTTATTGTTGTGGTTTTCAAGGGAATCCAGAGGAAACCTTGCAGGACAAAGACTGGGAGATGCTCTGTTGGCACTTTGTATGTGGCAGATTTCGGTGCCTCTTGGGGGAAACTCTCTTGGCCCCCAGTTTGAGCAGGCTGATGGTTCCACGCACTGTGGCTGATTCTTTAACTGCTTGTGTCTGCAGAAGAAGCGCCTGGAGAACGCGGGCTCGCTGCCCACGGACGAGTCGGCGTCGCGGCGCATGCAGAGCTTCCCCTACAGCGGGGGGCTCTACGGGGGGCTGCCCCCCACCCACAGCGAGGCGGGGCCGCAGTCCCACAGCGTCCACGGCACCGCGCTCATCGGGGGGCTGCCCATGCCCTACCCCAACCTCGCCCCCGATGTGGACTTGACTCCAGTTGTGCCCTCCACGGTGAACATGAACCCAGCTCCAAACCCCGCTGTCTTCAACCCTGAAGCTGTGAATGAACCCAAGAAGAAGAAATACGCCAAGGAGGCCTGGCCGGGCAAGAAGCCGACCCCGTCCCTGCTGATCTGAGCTGGGCTGAGGGAGGGTAGGAGTTACAACTCCAGAAACTTTTCATGTGCGGTATCGTCTTTTTAAAATTTCAGTGTCCTAACAGATGTAATACCAAGATTGGAGGAGTGAAATATCCTTTAAAGATCTGTCTTCAAATGTTTTTATATGTCTGTTATATAAAAAAAAAAAAAAAAATACAGCTCCCGTCTCCTTTTGAACCAAAACCCCCACAGCCTTTTCTTAGCCACCACTGTCCCAGAGGTCTTTGTGCTGAGTTTGGATCCACAGGTCAAAGGGGCAGTCACACAATTTCATTATCACTTAGGGCATGACCCTGCAGGTCCGTGTATTTCAGTGCTGGGCTCACTGTGGTGACACTGTTCCTGCTGGACATTCTCACAGCAGGGCAGCTCTGTCAAGAGGAAATGTTTGTGGGGCCAAGCCTTGCAGAATCCCATTGGAAGGAGTTGTAAAACTTGCAGGATATAGGTCAGCTTTTATTTTTTATATTTTCAAAACCCCACCAATGTGGGGCATTGTCTTTTTTATTATTATTATTATTTTTAGTTTGGCTACAGCTTGTTTTGATTTCCACATAAAACACTAGATCATCCCATGAGTCATGAGCTGAGCTGGATAAGCAGGGAAGCAGGGGGGTTCCTTAGCTTTGTTCCAGTGCTGCACAATGGGGTCTGTGGGATGGATATGGGGTGCAAACGGTCGGGGCGTCCGACAGGATCAGGCACTGTCTGTGCCATGGTGACTCCCCTGGGTGTAACTCAGGGTGAAGTTGACACAGTGGAGTTTCTTTTAGACTTGGTGGCCCCTGTAACTTAAATAGTTTCATTTTGATTTGCAAATGGAACTTTTAAGTTTAGAATATATGAGATTCATCAAGAGAAAAAGCTGGGAGGACTGGCATGTTCCCCACACACTAATATTTTGGCTGCTGGGAACTGCAGGTGAGAATTGAGTGCTCCTGAGTGCCAGAATAGGAATGCTCAGTGGACTTGGGTTGTTGCTCAAGCCCTTAGTTCCTTGGGTTGATTTGAAAATGATTGACATACTCAGACATATTGTGGCTGTACTTTATGCAAGGTAAGGCCAGAGCTTTATTATTCTTAAGTTTACTCTGGATTTTTGTACACACTCTAATGCAGTTCAGCTGCAAGTCACATTCCTTTGGTGTTTGGGGGATCCAGGAAAGGTGCATCGAAATGAGAGCATGTACCTGGCTGTGCAGGACTGCATCTCCTTGGGGAGGTAGTGCCAGGTTGTTGGGACAGGGCTGTGTTCCAGTGAGCTGGGGTGCTGGATGTACCAGACCTGTTTCAGACAGATGCCCCAAAATCCATGAATTCTGCTCCACAGTGATTGCTTCTATCATGTGCCTGAGGTGCCAGCAGGCAGCTGCCCAGCTCACAAGAGCCATGGCTTTAGAGACTGCTCTGTTCCCTCTCCACACCATCACATCCAGCTCAGACTATTCCTTGTGTGGATTCAGCACCTGCTCCATGATCCAGCTGTGCTGCTCTGTGTTTAAGTTGCCATTGATGATTCAGCTGTTGGGCATTTGTTCTGCTTCCCAGTGCTCCCACAATGACTCAAAATCTCCCTCTCTAGTCTGGCCTGTACGATTTTCATTTCCCAGCCAGTTGCTTTCTGAAGGCAACTCTTTAGAGTAAGACTAGTCAGAACAAACAAAAGTTGAGCAGGTTTCCTTCTTTTTCTTTTGGGGTTTTTTTTTGTTTGTTTTATTTTGGGGGGGAAGAGGGTTGGGTTTGGGGTTTTTTGGGATTTTTTTTGCAAGTGGCTCTTTGCAAGATTTTTCTTGACAAGAGAAACTTCACTGCTCATTTTTTAAAGCTCTTCTCCTCTCAGACTCTGAACCAGCTCTTATTATTTCAGAGCTTAGGGGCCACAGCTGGCCACGAGGGGACTGGAACATCGAGGGGCTTTGTACAGACATTTGTACACTTGTGTAATATGTAATAGGCCTTTTCACAATTCTGTTGAGCTTTTTACCTGTAACCTTTACTATGTTGTAAATTAAATGCAGATTTTGCCAGGTTGGAGAGTGTAGTGTGTTTGTTCCAGTCTGCACTGGTACAGCTGAGCCTGCCTGTCGTGCTCATGGGAGGATCCTGCCATGGCAAAGTGCCCTTCTCCCTGCAGGCCTTGTCCTTGGGCTGCCTCAGGCTGCAGCTCCTAAAGCTGCCCCAGCTGCTTTGTGACCTGCTCTGCTGCCTCGTGCTGCACTTTGGTACACAAGTGACACTTAACAGTGGATTTTGAACAGTGGTTGCTTTTATTTTCTGAGTTGAGTTTTATCTGGCTCTGGCATAATCCTCTTTGTAAGTTGTACTCCAGAGCCCAGCTCTGCTGCTCTCATTGCTCAGCCTGCTCCTTCAACAGAGCAGGCCTTGGGCAGGCTGAGGCACCATCCCCTGTCACTGGACCTGCAGCCTGCCCTGGGCTCTCACCCCACCCCACCTCATTCTGCTCAGAAGCCACAGGCTGCTGTGGCACAAAGCCACCACAGCAAGACTTCCTGAGGCACCAGCTGTGCAGACTTGCAAAAGTGTGTGCCAAAATAAGGAATGCTGGCAGCAGCCTCTGGAACATGTGGCAGCTCCCTACCCTCACCCCTTGCCAGCTCCTGTCCACAGGGAGGCCTGGTCTCCATCTGCTGCCCCAGCAGTCCTAGCAGAGGGGAGACACTCCTTGTTGTAGTCACTTTGGCACAATAAGGCTCTCAAAAACATTGCTCTTCACACATCAAGCTTCTCTAGAAAATTTCAAATCAGCATCACAGGGCTTTTAGTAAACATTGACAATTTTGTCCTGTTTTCCAACAAGTTCTCAATGCTAAAATCACCAATTCACATGCAGTGTAGTGTGATCTCGTGCTCTCCTCCTTTTCTCTTGCTCTTGGCCATCACAGCATTTGCTGAGGATTGAGAAATCCTAAGAACATGCAGAAAGCCAAGAGCCAAACCCTGCTGGCAGCAGAAGCAGAGCTGTTGGTTTTCACACACTCTTTGTACTTTATAAAATCCACTTCCCTGATGGCACACAGGTGATCCACACGGCATTCCTGCTGGCACGGCTCCAGGTCATAGCTGGCAGAGTTAAACTCATAGTACAGCTGCAAGTAGTGGGGGTCCCTGGAGATCCTCTCCAGCACTGTCTGCATGGAGTGTGCAGAGCCATCAGGGACCTGGAAGGCTTCTGTCAGCCTGTACTCTTCTTCCCACGCCGGGAACTCTTCCTGCCACAGTGAGGCCATCTTGTTGGCACGAGTGAGGTTCAAGTAGTAAGTCACCATATCCTGAGGGAGAGGAAAACAGAACTGGGGAGACATCAGGACAAAACTGGCCCTGGAGTGAGACACAGGGTCGGGCTTGGCCCCCACTGCAGCACCCCCCACCCCAAGGGCCCAGCTGCCCTTGACGGGGCTTCCTACCGAGATGGGCACCTGGGGACACCTCAGGTGAGACCCTCCAGAACCCACCCCAAATGGAGCCTGTTTCCTAAGGGGTGAAGGGGTGGCTTTGCTCTGCTTGACTTTGACCTCCAACAATCAGAAGCTTTGAGCCTGCTGCAGACATCAGTCAGTTACTATCAACACCATCCAGCAGCAGAAGCAAGGGCTACATGAGTGTTACTGAGCAAAGTTATCTTCCCAACTGTGAACAAACTGAAGAATCAAGTTTTTCACAGATTCTGTTCTCAGTCTCTTGCCCTTTTTCTCTCTGCTTCACTGGCTCTCCATCCTTGCACAGTGTATTTTAGCACTCACTTCTATGCTATAAGCACCCATCCTCCACCTCTTGGCAAACAAGAGATGGGAAACAGAAGCTGCCCCTACAATTCACCTCAATTTATATCCACTCCTCCAAATGCATAATTTTAACAAGTAGAGGGACACAAATAATTTTTCAGATGGTTTAAAGGTTTTGGAGGAGGTTTAACCAGTCTGTTAATACTCAAAGAGTAGTTCTGTGATCCATATGATCTGGGGAGCAAAGCAAGTGTCAAAGGAAACTCACTAAGGACATGAAGATCACCACAAAAACTGTCTGACCCTGCTGGGGGGAACTCATCCCAGCAGGACGCACTGGCTGCCAGGGCCATGCTTCGACTCACTGACGCTCCAACTAAATCTTTGTGCCAGACATGAGGCTGAAATATCCTGGGTCAGAATTCTCTCCCACGCAGCCACTCAGCTTCTGTGGACTGAGAAATCCTGAAAAGCCTGCTCTGACTACAGGGGGAATTAAAGTTGTTCCAGAGCTGCAGTGTGGTGCACACAGGGATCCCCTACCAAGACCTGCAGGGTGTCCCGATCATAGTCGATCACCCGAATCGCAGGGTTGTTGGCTCCATTGCTCACTCCAGGTAATGTTGTTTTCCAGGGAGTCACTCCAGGGGCCAGGAACATGACATTGATTGGAGTACCTTCACAGAAACGCAAAGCAAGCTGTGACTGGAGACCATGGCTTGTCCCACACCCTGTCCCCATCACAGTGAGCACCCGGAGCAGATGGCACTGCCGACAGCACCTTTGTCACCAGCTCCTGGTACCACCACACACACAACAAATAACACATGGAACAATACTGGGGACTGAGCACAGGGCTGCTGCAGCCAGCAATGGGCTGTCCAATGCTGGCAAAGACTCTTGCAGTGAGGGTGGCCAGGGAACCACACTCAGCAAAGATATTCGCACAGAGCACCCCACACACAGAGATTCAGCACTGCTCCCTCAGCAATGCCCAAACCCCTCAAGAGAGAACAGGCAAGAAGCTGCCAGGCATTGAGGGAAACAACAATATTTGAGGGTGAATAGAAAGGAGGGCAGGAGCTACAGACTGGGGGTAGAGATGAGAACCACCGTTGCCTCTTGTTGCCCGAAGCATGTCAGATGCTTTGGCTGGCTTCTTAGCTGCTTTCAGCCAACAGCCACTAAAAACTCTCATGGACAGTGATTCTGAGAGCTGTCAGAGCTGAACAGGTACCTGTGTGGCTGTAGAACATGCGAAAGCTGTCCGTGTGATGGTGCCCAAAGAACTGGGCAGCGATCACCCTGTGGTGCTTCTGCACCATTCCCAGGTAGCGCTCGTTGAAGCCCCTCCGGAACCAGGCCTTGCCCCGTTTCTTCTCGAAGAAGCCAGGAGGGACGTGCCCCACAATGTAGACCTACAGAAGCAAGAGCTGCCCTGAGCACAGAGCCCACACCACCCATGGAGCACCAGCCAGCTGCAGCTGCACTCAGTGGGAGCAGAGCAGGAAGAGCTTCCAGGCTGGGGAGAAGCCCAGGTTGTTTATTCAGTTTTTTAATACCTTTTCATCTGCTCTAGAGGCGTTGGTCAGTGTTTCTTCCAGCCACTGGAACTGCCCCCCAGGATCCTCCTCACCAGCTGTCTCATCATTCTGGTCATAGTACAGGTTGGTGTTGAGGACAACAATCCGCCCCCTCGTCCCTGGGCCAGGCAGCTTCTCGCTGTAGAAAGCTCCTTAAAAATGCAACCAACAGAGGAAGAGCTGGAGATCTGCTCAAACTGGTGGCTGTGATCTCAAATCCCTTTGTTTCCACCTCTCTCTGTTCTCCTTAGCAACAGCCACAGCAGGGTCACTGCCTGGGACAGTGCCCTGACTACTCCAGGATGTGGATTTGGAGTGACTCTTCCCTGTGTGTCTCTTGTCATTCTCGTGCCTCTCCTAGTGAAGGGAGACCTGAATGGGTACAATGGGCAGCACCAGGAGCTGGGCAGCTCTGGAGAGCCTCAGCACTGCCTGCACCAGCTGCTACCTTTAAAGATATTTTTCCTCCCTCTGCAGGTCACCACTCTACATTCTTTCCAGTAACTTGACAATGGCAGGAAAGACTAAAGTATAAAATAATTTCTCCTCTTGAAGCAGAGCTCCAAGACAGAAATCAGCACTAAATTGGACCCTAATGCTGCAAATCCTCTATGAATACTGTTGCTCTGAGCATAGAAGCAAGGAAAATTGTTCATGGTATTCTCCTACCCCTCCTCATAACCCCAGCATGCTCTGAACATGAGCCAGTGGTGCCAGACCTGCTCTGAAGAGAGGAAGGGAGGCATCACTCAGCCAGGGCCGCCACAGCTCTGCTGTTTGGTTGTAGATCCTGTGCTCCTTCCCAGGAAACTGATTCTTGGGGTGGAAGTCATGATTGCCCATCGCTGCGTAGACTTTGGTACCTGGAGGCAGAGCCAAGGAAGCACAGGGGAGGTCGGTGCTGCTGAGCTCCTCCGAGCTCCCCGAGGCACTCCCAGCCCTGGGAAGAGAGCTTTGCCAAGGCCAGCCACCCCCTGCCCCGGGCCACCACGCGGCTCTGAGCCGCCCTTGGGACAAGCCACCCACAGCCAAGTGACGGAGCTGTCACCAGCAGTAACGCTCCTTGCTCCCTGCTGACACAGCTGATGTCTGAGGGTATCCTGCAGCCTTTTCTGCCTTCATTACTAATGACAGAAACCTTTCTTTTCCTCTCTCCTGAGTGAGCTCACCTGAAACATGAATGTGCATCAATGCTGTATGGCTCAGCAGAATTGAGGCCACCAAACAAGTCCCAGTGACCATAGCCCTTCTGTACCTTTCCCTGTCCCAATTCTGTCATTTCTCCATCCTGGTTAACCCTTCCTATGAGGCTCTATGCTCCTCTCCCCTTCTCATCCCCTCAAATCCTACCTGGAAATGTGTTATTTATCAGAGAAGTCAGATTTGCTATTATGTGCAGGACCTTTTCTTCTCCGAGCTGCTCGTTGGGGACATGGGGAGTGTCATCTCTAGAAAAAGAGAAGCAGCACAGTGGTTGGGTTTGACTAACAGGGCCTGTGCTTACAGCAATGAGCAAGGCAGAGAAACTTGCCAACTCCTCTCTCTGCCTCCTAGAAGAGAAAGTTTAAGCTTTTGGGTGCAGAAGTCAGTGCTATGCTGACTGGCCAAGACACTGAGGGAGTTTTAAGAAATTGCTCACGGGGAAAATGAGCTCCACTCCAAACTTGCCAGAGTCAAGGAGTGTTCAGACAACACTCTCAGGATCACAGGGTGGGATTGTTGGGGTGTCTGTGCAGGGCCAGGAGTTGGAATCCCTGATCCCTGTGGGTCCCTTCCAGCTCAGGATATTCTGTGATTCCAGGACTCACTTTACCTTAAAAGCCCTGTGCACAAGGGTGTGAAGGGGAGGCTCCCTCTGCCTTGGAGCATGTCACAGGCACTAAAGCTGCCTGGAAACATTGCAAGGGTCAGCACTTTACAATCTGAGGGCATCTGATCTGCAATAATGAAGCAGAGCTGTTTGCACAGCTGTGATCAGCATAAAATAAGGAAATGCCTCTAGTAAGGCAGCAATCTAAGGCTGCTCCACGTCTCTGTTTGCATTAACATGCTTTTGGCTGTTGTAGATGCTGGGCTGCCCACAAGCCCACTGGAGAGAGAGAACATTCAAAATCGTGTCAGAGGACTGGGTAAAATTGCTTGAGGGAGAAAGAATACCCAACATAAGGTCACAAGAACCAATAACTGCATTTAAGTAGGAGCAGGCATCTGCAGGGACAGAAAATGAAAACCTGGGACAGGCAACAGCCCTGCAAACTGGAACTGGAGGTTATAGCAAGCTGAGGCTGCACTATCAGAAGAAGGACCATATACACAATCACCGTGCAAAATAAAGCTTTTACCCTCTGTAAGTGCTATTGAGGCCTCCTGTAGGACAGGAGACCCACCCCTGGAAACCATTCCAGGAGAGAACATCCTCCACTGGGGAGGTTCCTCTGGCTCCTACAGCAAACTGTCCCTTCTTGAGACAGGTCTCCAGGTGCCTCACCGCAGCCAGAATAAATGCTGCGAGCTGGTTTACAGCGCTCTCCTCCCTCCCACTGCTCTGACCGGCAGGGCCGGACGCACGGAGGGACACACAGCCCACAGCTCCTTCCCCTGGGCATTCCAGGTACTCGGACTCGCTGTGGGATCCGACACGGCCGGACAGGATGCACAGAGGACGGACAGGATGCACAGAGGCCGGACAGGATGCACAGAGGACGGACAGGATGCACAGAGGACGGACAGGATGCACAGAGGACGGACAGGATGCACAGAGGACGGACAGGATGCACAGAGGACGGACAGGATGCACAGAGGACGGACAGTGAGTTGTGATCCTTTTGCCACCTCACTGCCACGAGCGTCTTGCCAGTGTCGTGCCCCTCGCTGAGGTTGTGCTTTCCTCCAAACCCCCGTTTTGCATTACAAGGCGCATTCTCCCCTCTCCTTTTCAAAGCGAGGATCGTGGAAAGAGCCCTGACACACCTCGAGCTCCGTCCGGGCCCCAGGGCCCTCCTCCCGCCCAGCCCTGCTGTCCCTCGGGCGGGCCCGGCCGCTCTCACCCGGTCCAGAGCACGAAGTCCGGCGAGGCCAGGCGGCCCCGCATGGCCCGGGCGGCCGAGCGGAGCAGGCTCCAGGGCGCATCGCACACGTAGCTGCCCC
>VZRH01000061.1:239445-284960 GCA_013397555.1 Urocynchramus pylzowi | reverse complement strand
TCACCGAGTTTCCCGCCGCTCCGCCCCAGCCTCCCCCCGGTGCCCGACCCTCCGCAGTGCCTCTCGGCCCCTCCTGGCACCCGGGATGGGGGCGAGCGGTGCTTCGGCTGTCGGGAGGGCCAAGAGGCTCCCGCGCAGAGCGGTTCGGCCCAGCCCCGGGCTGGAGCCCGAGGAGGAGTGTCGGTGGGAGCCAGGGAAGTTTCCCTCCGGCTCTGCTCTCTCTCCCGGTGCTGTTCCCGCTGCCCTCTAGACAAACGGAGCAGCGCCCCGAAACCTCGTCACGGCCTCGGTGCTCCCGGCAGATGAGGGGAACAGCGAGGCCGAGCCGGGGGAAGGGAATGATCCAGGCAGGTCATCCAGGCTGAGATCGATGCTCAGTTTTTTACACTTGCACTTGGGCTGGGCATCGTGTGGCTACTGTGCTGTGTGGTTTGGGCAGGGGGAAGGAGGGGTTTGGACACAAATCAGTGGGGTTTGTTGTCCTGTAGGAGTTTGTTGGCCTCTCAGGGCAGCGTGGGGACCAAGGTGTGTGCCTTGCATGGCCCCTCACCCCCAGCTCGTCCCCACACAGGTGCCTCTATGCTCTGAAGGTGGGCTGGAGGGTGTGCTGGGCCAAGGCAGAGGAGGAGGATGAGCAGAGACACATGGCCTTCATCTCCCACGACATCAGCATGCTGCGTCTCTTCGAGACCTTCCTGGAGAGCACCCCACAGCTCACCCTGCTCCTCTACATTGTCCTGCGGACAAACAAGGCTGAGCTCTCCCAGGGTGAGGGGACAGGGGCCAAGGGAGGGGGATGTGGGGGTGCAGGCTTGGATGGGGCAGATGAGAGAGGCTGTCCAGGGGCTGGAGGACCTAGCAAGACACTTGTAGTGTCATTCAGCTCCCATGTCACTCCTTCCTTTGATGTGTCACGCTGTAGAGTAGATCCCTCTCCTACACTCACATGCCCCAATGGACCATGCTGGGCTTGGGGTGGGGGCGTTGAAGTTGTGGGACCACTGTGGTCATTATGTGCCCCAGGGGAAGCTGAGGGTCAGGTGAGAAATCAGGCACTTTCTGGGGAGTAGGGAGGTGCAGATGTTGGTATGGGTGAAGCACAGGCCACTGAGCAGGTGTTGTGGTGCTCTTCCTGGGGTGTGAAGCAGGTGTCACTGCAGGGAAATCGGGGATCCCAACAACGTGGGAGCCAGCACTCACCTGCCTGTGTGGGCTGAGGGCTTCCATGCCTGGGAGATGGGCTCTGCAGGGCTGTTCAATCCCAGCACTTCTTCCCCTTCTTCTGAGCAAGGCCAGCACCAGCCTCCTTGTCCTCATGGAGGGCAGAACGATAGGGGAGAGATGCAGGTGCTGATGCTCTGACCCTGACAGCAGCTGCTTTGTGAGCTGGGGGAAAACTCATTTTAGCAGTGGTGGGCAGGGAGAGGTTTGAGCCAGGCTGGGCCACCCCTTGATCCCCCCTCAGCATTTTCACCTGTGTGTTTGCAGGCCTGGGGATGGGCACCGCGTTCCTGTGTGTGTCCTGGTCTCTGCTGGACTACCACCAGTCCCTGCGCTCCTTCCTGCAGGACAAGTACGAGCTGAGCCTGGGCTCTTCCGTCATCTACTTCCTGTGGAACCTCTTCCTCATCTGCCCCCGCATCCTGGCGGTCGCTCTCTTCGCCCTGCTCTGGCCCTACGGTGTGGCTGTCCACTTCCCACTGGTGTGGCTGGCCATGTTCATCTGGGTCAGCCTGCAGGGCACGGACTTCATGGAATCAGCTGGCCCCGAGCAGCTTTACCGGGCCATGGTGGCCGTGATCCTCTACTTCAGCTGGTTCAACGTGGCGCGGGGGAGGACGCTGTACCGCAGCATCATCTACCACGGCTTCATCCTGGTGGACAGCACGCTGCTGGCCCTCGCCTGGCTCTGGGGCCGGGCTCCCTCCGAGGAGCACTCCTACCTCCTCCCCGTGCTCTCTGCAGCCCTGCCCTGCTACCTGCTGGGGCTGGGGCTGAGGGTCACCTACTACAAGTGGCTGCACCCCACTGTGCAGGTGCAGCAGGAAGGCAGATGGGATGAGGTGGATGCCAATGGAGGGAGTGGTGGGGTGGAGTTTCGCTGGTTTTTGGAACCAGACCTTGTCAACAGGCGGATGCAGTGGCTGGCCCGGACCCACTTCTCCTTGTCCCAGCCGGCACGGCAGCACATCCTGAATGGGGCTGCTGCTGTGGAGTCTCCTGTCTGAGGGCAGCTCCTCTAAAGGGACATGACAGGGGAGGCAGACTTGTTGGTTTGCCCCTGGTTGTGCCCCCCAGGCTGTTGTTTTGAACAGCTGGAAGGAGCTGGCAGAAATCAGGGGTGATGTGGAAACACCCAGTGAGTCCCATGGCACTCAGCATGGCTGCCATGGCTGTACCTTCAAGGAAAACCACAGTGTTTGTGGTGAGTCCAGCACATCATGGCATGTGGCTGTACTTCTGTGTCAACTTTTCTTGTTATTTATTACTAGCTTTTTAAAAAAAGAAAAATGAAAAGAGCACTGGTGTATTTTCTCTGTGCCTCTCCTGTGCCTGCTGCTGCCATTGCTGTGCTGGGATAGGGGTGGTGGGGCAGGGAGGACTTGTTTCCTCCATGGTTGTGGCTATCTGACCTTTCTGTTTCCAGCCAGGATTTTCCTCCTTGTGTTAGTTTTGGTATTAAGGTCAAAGCTCACCTGTTATCACTGTGATCAGGGAGGGATGGGGAAGGAGGCCTGTGCTGGGAGGAGTGGCTGCAGGGTGGATCATGGCTTCTAGCTAATTATGGACACCTCATGCACCTTGGCTGCCATTCCCACCACCACAGCCTGGGCAGCGCTCCCAAGGCCATGACCAGGCTGGAGTTGGCCACAGCATTTCTCAGCCATTGGTGGCTGTTGGTGTGGTCAGCAGTGGGGCCAGTGCTGTGCCAGCTCCTGGGCACAGCCACCCACCACTCCCCAGGTGGGGCTGCCTCCACCCAGCTCGGTGTCCAAACCCAGGCAGGCCCCAGAGCAGCCCCTGCCCTTTGCTGCTGCCCAGCTGGCAGCTGTGGCACATCCTGGCTGCCCACAGCACTGACCTTTGGCTCCTTCCCTCACCTCCATCACATCCCTCCCAGCAGCCCATCCCAGGAGGAAACTTCCATACCAGGGAACAGCTGGATGCAGCTGGAGGAGCAGCTGAAATGCTGTTTCACAGCTGCTCCTGTAAGCTCAGCCCTGCCCAAGGCCAGCAGCACAGGGTGGGAGAGGGTGTTTCCTTGTGCAAAAGAAAATGGGAACATTTTGTGCAGGAAGCACCACATGCCTGCCCTGGGCACCTCAGCAGGGCCCAGGAGCAGGTCCCTGCCCCACTGGCCCCAGGGGCATGGGGGCTCTGGTGGCTGCACTGTGACCTGTGGCACCCTGAATGTTTCCTGATGCTGCCAAGCCTGGCTTGGGCTGTCACAGGGGCAGGGACTGACACGGGGGCAGAGAACAGGCCGAAGCACTGACTATAGAAAATAAAGACTTTATTATTTTTTTCCAGTTCACAGGACAGTTCCCATTACAGACCATGAACAGGCAAAGGCCCCACAGCCAGCAGCACCTGAGATGGCCCCTCGTAGCAGAGCAAAAGAGGTGCTGTGGGCTCCAGGGGTCCTACTGCTTCCCACCAGTGCCAGCACAGACATCTCCCCAAGGGCTGTTGGAGGCAACAAATATTAGTGGATCAGGTGGTTTTTAAAGCCTCTGTGGCTGTGTTGAAGCTGAAGGGGAAGCCAGCAGCACCCAGGTGAGCTCAGGTGCTCTGGGCCTGCAGGCTGACTGTCCTTCAGGTGTTCAGGTTTGCTCTCCCATTACCCCTGACCTGACTGTAGCTGAACTGGTGACAGAGAGAAAATCAATGCTTGGATAGAGATGCTGTTCTTGCCTCAAAAGAGACAGGAAAAGGCTTAAATTCAGCCAGTAGAGGAAAAAATAAAATAGCCAGGTCACCCCTTTATTAACAAACACAGAAATGTACCATCAACCTCCTGTTATAAAAGTACTTTACATACATTCAAGGAAACATCATATAAATACCAGTATGAAATGTCAGTGGCTGCGAGTTCCACACTCAGCTAAAATTTTACCAACATCTTAAAATTTCCTTAAAACATTTGAAGTAAACAAACACAAAGCACAGCCAGCTGCCAGGCAGCTCAGGCCTGCAGGTCCAGCACCTGCTGCCAGTGCCTGGGCAAACCCAGCCCCTCTCCAGCACGGCTCTGCTCAGCTGCTTCCCATGGGAGCGAAGCACGTGGGCTGCTCGGCCGTGCCGGCGGTGGGAGGTTAAGGCACAGGTTTAAATCCCAAATTCAGCCAGCTGGAGTACGAGATATGCTCCCCAGGCTGCTGCACAGGCTGGGACAGCTCCCCAGCCTGCTTACAGGAGACCTTTGGATGGGCTGAGGGATGTTCAGCATCAGCACAGACTCTTCTGTGACTACAGCTGAGTCCTGATCCTCTGGTGACATTTCCAACCCTGGGAGCAAGGAGGCTGCTCCTCACCACAGCTCTGGCACTTCACAGGGACCCCAGAGGAACTGGACTCAATGGACCCAGCAGTAAGGGAGCTGGAGTGCCTCAGCTGCCTTAGAACAGGTGTGAACACACCTTGGCTCTCCATCTCTACACAGGCTCTCTGTGTAGACAGAGAACAGCCCTGGGTCCTGCTCCCCTTTCCAAATCCACTGCTGAGCACTCCCAGCACAGCCTGTTTGCTCCCCAGGCTCTGCCGGGCCAGCAGCCCCCAGGGCAGCCAAACACCTTTCCCTCTGCTGAACTGGTGCCCAGTGACACCCACAGCAGACTCCTCAGATTTTCCTCATGGGATGAGCAGCTCCCACACAGACAGCATGTTCCTGCTGCAGAGCTCTTGGGGAAATACACAGACCCAGTATCCACCTGGGATCAGAGCTAACACCTGGCAAGGAGCTGAATGGAAAGCAGATCACTCCTGACTCCAGTGACCACCCTGGAGAAAGAGAATCGCCTTTGATTCCAATTTAATTAATCTAAAAAAACCCCATAACAACCAAACCCAAAGGGAAACTGGAGCTGGTACCATGTGAATAAACCTCTCAGGTCCAGTGCCTGAGCACGAGGTACCCAAACCCCTGGCTCTAAGCACCTTCTGCCCCACGGTCACTGGAGCTGGCCCAGGAACAGATGCTCCCAGGTCACAGCAGAGCCTGTGCAAAGCTGGCCCAGCAGCTCTCCCTGCACTGATGGAAATAAACCCTCAGTAATTAAAGCCATTAAAGGAATGCAGCAAACACATCCCTGCCCATGTGGGCACAGCAAATGGGTCAGTGTCCTCCCTGCAGTGACAGACTTTCAGCCCAGTCTCCCGATGGCTGATGTGGGGCTGATGACCACGATCTGGAGGGGTCTGGGTGCAGCCACAGGTCTGGCTCTGCAGGAGCAGCAGCAGCAGGTTCTGGGGCACAGCACACACCTGTCCTCAGGGCACCTGCTGATCTGGTGCCATCAGGGTAGACGGGGGAGACCACCAAACACAGCCTGAGTTGGCACAAAACCAGCCCCTGTGCCAGCCCCAGTCCCTTGCTGGCTGTTCCTGGCCAGGGGAGCTGCAGGTCACTGACTCCAGCCTCTGTTCTGAGACAGTTGCAGAAAAATCAGCATCACCATCCCACCCAAGTGCTCCATGCTGCCAAGTCACAGTGTCTTAGAAAATTAAGTCCCTCTTAACAAGGCATTTGTTTGTCACTATGTAGTTAGGCTAATGCAAAGAATATAAGAAAATTGAATCTGATTCTACTAAAAGGAACTTACAAATAGGTCAGGAACACAGAGGTGAAGGTTATACCATAGCCAGAGCCTTCTCTGCAACATTCATGAGGATTTAGGAATTAGATTATTCCTAGTCCAGGTGAGGACTCAGTTCACATCTGAGCAGTCTGCACCAGTCTGCTGCACCTGATGTTCACAGGCAATTTCATTTTTCTTTGCAGGGAAAATCTGTGGGATCTACAGTCCAGACCAAGGCTGGAATCCAGTGATCTCCTGCTGGCTAAAAGGACTTCTGCACACATTGACTAGAAGCCACTGGGATCAACTCAGAACACCAATACTTGCCTCTACAAGGAAACACATATCCCAGAAGCATTCCCTTACCTTTATATTTTCCAGTAATCCCACACTGAGGAAATAACATAAGGACATTGTAATAAATTAACTGTTTTGAACACCCAGGGAAGGAGAGAGGACACATTTTACAGCAATAGAGGTATTTTTGACATTTTCATTAATATTTCCTATGAAAAAAAACCATAGCTCTTCGGCTTTGCAAAACAATGGAGGTTTAAGCTCTGCCATCAGCATTTTCCTATAAAAATAAATTTTTGTGTTTACTTGGGTTCTACAACTAAGCTGAATAGAAAGGAGAAGGCTCTTACACATAAATCTGATGTTTTATGGCCCCTCCCTCTGGAGGCACCTGCCAGAGGCGTTCACCTGGCTCTGTGTCCCTTCTGCAGACAAGCTCTAGCTCTGCTGAGTCTAGGGCTTCTTCACAGGGCACCTCTGGACTTGGCAGGGCCCGTGCTCCCGAGGAACGACCTGCTGTCATATTCCACTGTACAGTTTGCATTAGGTATGTTTTCTTCATCAAGCTGAAAGGTGAGTCCCCAAACATGTGAGATTTCTGTCCCCCCAGTAATGGGGAGGGCTGGCGGGAGCTGCAGTCATGTCTTTGCTCCAACTTCTTACAGGAAGTCCAACTCAAGGGCTTGGTGAAGGGACACGAGGTCAGCGTGATTTGTGATCCTCCAGAATGGCATGTTGTGCTGTAAAGAGAGAGGACAGTCAGGTTTATGCAGGGATTTTCAGCTGAGCTGGAAGCAGGCTGGGTAGAGCTGCAGGGCTGTGCAGTGTGGTGGTTCTGAGCACTCCACTCTCAGGACAGACCTCAGCCATGTGCACATCTGTATCTGGAGCCCATCTCATGTGCACAGCTGGGTGCGACAGCCACCAGCACTGACTGTCAGCTACTCAGGATGGAAACCTTGGCTGTGAGCTGCTGCTGCACCCAGGAATGCCTGCCCAGGGCTGACAGCTCTGGCACATGTCAGAATGTGTGAAGCCTGCAGAGTCAAGGTCCTGACAGTCATCTTTGCACTTCACTACTAATTAGCACAACTGAACAACCCATCCAGGCCTGTCCAAATCAATCAATCTCTTTGCTCGTTTGTAATCCAGCCTAATGGCAGGCTCTGTATTGATCTGCTGCTGTTCCTGAGCCTTGACTCCTCCACACTCCTGAGAAACTGCAATATCCTGATAGTCACAGGCTATGATCAGCATACAGAACCATAGAATCATCAAGGGTTCAAGGGACTTCCAAGACCACCGAGTCAAACCTTTCAACATGCTACATACGACATGCTATACTAAGACACTGCTGACAGGGACACTGTTATATGCAATCCTAAACAATAGTAAAAGAGAAACTTTAAACACCCAGGAGCCAGAAAACCACCCATCTTAACGCAATGGAAGATCTCATGCATCAAAGGCAAACTTTGCTCCTGGCTGCCCTGGCCTGAAGAGCTCAGCCTTAGAACAAGAATCCTTGTAGGGAAAGCCTGTCAGCAACTTCCCCTTGCATTGCCCCACCTCTGCAGGCAGACCCACCTGCTTGGCTGCGACCTCCTCGTCACGCCCATCTCCAATCACCACGTACGTGACCTTCTTTCCAAACCGTGACACGATCCTCTCGAAGCAGCTCTCTTTACCTGCCAAAGACAATCCCCCTGTAAGGAGCCTCAAGCAGAGAGAAACAGAGCCTGAACAGGTCCCTTCCTCCCAGCAGAGAAACACTTCTTGTCTTACTAGGCAGGGGTACCACCCAGTCCAGTTCCTGAGGCCAGAAGCATTGACCAGGTGGACCACAGCACAGACTGCTCAGCTGCAGAAATGGCATTTCCCCATGTGAAGATCCCAGCTAATCCTCAGCAGATGGCACAATGCCACAGACTTGGCACAATCCCTTACCTATTTTTGTAGCACTATAAATATTTTCAATGGGAAACACCTCGCCCAATCCATATAGAAGAACTTTGGCAAGAGCTGGCATCAGTTGGGTGGTTGTGATCAGGATGTTCTCACAGTTTTTTCTGAAAGAAGAAAAACACTTGTAACAGCACATCTACAGTGCCAGGACTGCTTGGGGCAGTCTAATCAGCTTCCCCAGGTGCCATGTGCTTTGCTGTCCTGCTTTCAGGAGGCATTTTAGAACAAGGTTTTGCAATTTTTGCTTGTTTGCTTCTGGCAGAATTCCCTGTCAGAAAAACCATTTGGTGAGCTTCCTAACTACAGGTGTTGCAGCAGAGAAATGGGTGAAGTTCTTGCCCTCAGTCTCTTTGCAGCAGTGTGACAAGGGCAGTGCTCAGCACAGTGCTGCACCCCAGGGTGAGAAAGGGCTGAGAAAGCCTCACATGCACTTCCAGGTTCCATACCTGGACTGAATGAGCAGCAGGGATTTTAATGCAGTTTCCAGCCAGGAATCTGTCAGCACTTCTATGTCAGTCCTCAGTCGCTGCAGAGCTTCCCTCTTCTGTGGGCTAAGCAGGCCTGCAAGGTGAGGAACATGTGTTTGCCTGCCAAGTCTGACACAGGAGGGCTGTGCCCAGTGCACCAGCTGCTTGCTCTGCAATAAATAACAGAACTGAAGGTCTCTGGAAGCTGGACTGTCTGTCTCAAAGCAATGAAAGAAACCAGGTCCCATGATGAGCCCAGACATCCATCCAGGAGTCTGACTGTGAGGAAATGGGCACACACTTATCTGCAATTATTTCAAAGCATTTCTCAGGATACAGGCAAAGGCACTTCTCTCATACAAAGCACCTGCAGTAGCAGGGATCCAAGGCCACGAGCAGGGGAGGGAACTCCTACAGTCACCCTCTCTGACTTTCTGCTTTCCAAGGACCCTTTCCACTTTAAGCCCTTTTATATATTTTTTTTTTTAACTACCCCACTTCTTTTATTCCCATGCTTGTAATTGCTTTTAGATATCATTTTCTTCAAGTCTCCAGATTTGAATTAAAAGCAGACAGAAGTGGAGCCCATTTCTGCTCCTGACAGTAAACACAGCAAGAAAGGACCACGTGGAGCCTGCATGTCTCTCCAATTTCCATCCATGACATTTGAGTCTCCTTCACTCCAGCCTTCTGCTACACCAGTCCTCTGCACTGAGGCCACAGAGGGACCCACAGCAGGCTGCACTGACAGCTGCTTCATCATGTAGCTTTCCACAGGTCCTGAAAAACTCTGCATCCAGGTTTCACACGAGCAAAATACAAAATCATGGTCTGATCCCCCCCTACAAGAAATCAGGTAACTGCAGCACACTGAACTGCAGACCTATACTGGCAGATTTTTAAGGCTGAAAGCTGTAGCTTTGAACACCTGGTTTTTAGAAACTATATCACAAAAGAAACCATTTATCAAGGTTTTTGTGTAGACAAAAGGAACCCAAGCCCACAGCCAACCAGGCCAAGTCACCCTACCAGGTGAGCTGCTCCAGCAACGTTACTTTTCCAGGGATGGCAATGCCAAGATTCAGACTAAACAGAAAATTCATCTCCATTTGCTCACTATGGCTTGCATGATTATGCTTTGGAGTTGAAAGGGAAGAAGAACTAGAAGGGTTTAAGTGACTTTGTGGAAAGACAGCAGAGAAGTCATATCAGACTGTGGGCCTGACAGCCCAGGGGGTGACCACTGTACTTCCTGACACTGGCATGACCAAAGGCAGACTTTGTGGAGACATGAATGAGACCTTCTGAGCAGCAGGGCAAATGAGTCATTCAGGCCACTGCTGAGCAGAGTGCCAGGCAGCTTTTCATACCAAATTAGCAAAGGGACACTATCTGCACCAAAACCTTTGCCTCTAGGACTGAGTGCCCATCCTTGTCTCCATGATAAATCACAGCCTGCACTGACACACTGTTCAGTTTTGGCAGGCATACCCTCTTAGATTCCATGGAAATTTGATCCCACTTAGCACTAGGAGAATGCTTTACTTCTCATGTCCACACATCAGGAAAGCCAAAGCTCTGAGGAAGGATGGAGTCTGGCCCCACAAGCTCTGTTCAGTGCTCCACTCACCTCCAACGTTAGTTTTGTATTTGTTGTAGATCTCGCGTACCCTGCGGTAGCGGAAGGCCAGTTTCCTCATCCAGTCCACTCCTTGCACACCCACCGAGGAGCTGTGGTTTGCATTGCTTCCCGAGCCACTGAACCCATCCGTGGAGAAGTTGTAGTTGCTGTCCAGGAAAGCAGATGTGTCAGGTGTGCCACAGCACAGAACCACTGCAGCATTTCTGGTGAGGCTGAGAACACCTCGGAGAGGAGCTGCACAAGCACCTTGGCACCTGGAGAGCAGAGCCTGGCTCCTGTGGGAATGCTGACATCCAACTACAGCTGCTGCTGCCTCTCAACTGCTGCACTGATACAACTCCTTTCACATCCTCCACTACAAAACCTTCCTTTACTCTTTGGCTGCTCACTCCTCTGCACGGAACATCGTTCCCACTGACCCCTTCTTCATGCTGCAGCAATAAACCCCAGCACAACATCTTCCAAACACAGCATCCATGCCTTTCTATCACAACTGCAGTGCCACAAGTAGATAAGCTGCTTCACCAGTTTATAACTGCAGAAAGCAAGTCCTGCTTCAGCACTTTCCCTGTATTTCTTTCTCCCTGACAGATCTTCCTCAGACTTTTTCATGAGCCAGTTCAGCTCAGTTAAAAAACCTACCTCCCCCTGTTAGTAGTGAGCACCATAAGCTCTCAGAGGGATGCAAACCACAGGGGGACTTTAAAAGGTCAAGATCATAGAATCACAGGATGGTTTAGGTTGGATAGGACCTTCAAGATCATCTCATTCTAAACCCCTGCCATATACAGGGACTTTTTCCACTAATCTAATTAGAGTAACCATTAGATTAGGTTACTAATCTAATGCTGTCATCATGAGATCTGAAGTGCTGGTTCTCCATTCCTCACTTGTCATTGAGCACAGAGGCAGCATTCAACAGTGGACATGTAATTCACAATATAATTTCAAAACTCTTAATGCTTTGTAGGTCTTCAAAGAAATGCACCCCAGCAAACAAACACTTTGCCAGGTTTCATCCCTGGCACAATGCTGAGCTTCATCCCTTAACCCCATCTGCATCTGAAGTCTTCACAAAAGCTGATTACATCAGCAATACATTTCCTGCACTCATCAGTACAACACCTTAGATCTTGGCCATTGTCATCAGATGCCACATCTTCTATGTGTACCTGGTCACACTCCTGTTAAAGACAAAAAAAACCAAACAAACAAAAATAAAGTCATGTTGTGGTAATCCAGAAACACACTGACATTTGCAGATTAAAGAAACTGTAATAGAAGCCAATCCCTTCCCACTTCCCAACAGCAACAAGCCATGCCACACTGCCAAGTGCTCACTAGTCCAGAAATGCAAATACAGGATGGATCAGACATGACTCTTTTTATTTGTACAGGTTCCAGCAAAAACCCAGCAGAAACTGAGAGAGCTCCTGACACCAGAAGGCTGCAGAATGCCTCTCTCAGTTAAAAGTGCCCCCCTGATTTGGCTGTGCTTACAACAAGCAGTAAGAGGCTCTGAAGCACAGATGCCTCACAAAGATGAGGTGTAATTCTGACATGGTAACGTGGAGTTCTGCCTTTCAAACACATTTGCCATGTACCTCCAAGTCATTGAAAAACAAGTGAGTATCAGCAACTTCAAAAATCATCTCCTCCATGGACAGACCTGAGCCAATCACTAGAGTTGGATCCTGGAAAAACACAAAAAGAAAATGTAAATGCACTGTGGATACAGGCAGAAGGGAATTGTCATAAATCTCTCATCAGTTAAACTGCACAGAGTTTTCCACTGTTTATCAAACCTGGCATAATTCCAGCTACATTCAATGGTGTGAACTACAATTTCCCTAATATTTTAAACAATTCAATTTTTGAATTGTTTACACAATTCAAAAAACCAAACACTTCAATGCTCCACAGGTGAGACTGATACATTTTCAGTCAGCACATACAAAACATTCAAAAATCTACAATGAATTTTGAAGGAGAAAAAACACTTCTTTCCTTTATGTGTGAGGACCTCAGTTATTCCCAGTGAGGGTGAAACCAGTTTGACAGACTTGCATTTTAAGAAGGGACATGTTGGTGATGTCTATGTCCCAGCTCTGTATAAAGACAAATTTAGTTCTTTCCCTGCCCCAAACTGCCAACAACTTAAAAGTACTACCATAAAGAGTTAAAAAAACCCAAAACTATTCCTTTTCCAAAGACTAACATTTAATTCTGCATGACAAAAATAGGTTTTCTTCCATGGAAAAGACAGTATTACCTTGCCATATTTTTGAGCATAAGACCCTGTGAGAAGAGAATGGAAGATGATGATGGTCTCATCCAGGTCCCAGAGAAAAACCCGCTGCAGAGAGAACAAAAACAGGTAAGAGCTGAGATATTCCAGGCACTGAACTGCAATAAAGGAACAAGTTCTAGAGTTAATTTTGTGGTTAGATGCAGTATGCTTTAACAGGTATGACCAGTTGTCATCTTACAGGCTGAACACATTCAATTCTTCAGTTTATTGCAGTGGAGTTTATTTACTGCCACAGAAGTACACATTCAGGCTATGGCTGTTTGGTCAAATTATTTCAAAAGCTTCTCTTGCTTTTATAGTTAGTAAAGCTTAGAGTGCTCATGAATTTTAGAGTCCTGCTGAGGTAAAGTGTACTTCCTGTGATCTGGAGAGCACCAGGTGCATGCCCTTGGTGTTTGTCAGAGAAACATTTGTTATACATAAGGCAATGGGCTGCCATGAGGAATGGCAGAGTTTTGCTACAGAAGGACTTTGAGAGCTGGGCCAACATGAGGGGTGGAAAAACCCCTCACACTAGTCCAGGCTGAAGGAGCTGGAGGGCAAACTGGACACCAGTACAAGCCAGGAGCACTCTCTCCCTGTGGAGCAGGTGACCTTCCTGCTGGAGTCTGTCACATGCACCAGAAAGGAGGTGCTGTGTCAACCTATTTGGCACTGAGAAGGTCACCCCAGACTGTATCCCTGGTCCCAGAGATCAGTAAGGAAATGGGAGTTGCCACCAAAATGCTATTGAGATGGTCAGCAGCCCACAGGAGAGGCTAAGGAAACTGGGATGGCTTATCTCAGCAAAGAGGAGACTAAGGAGACATCTAACATCTAACAGGAGACCACAACTAATTGAAAGGGAACTGCAAAGGAGATAGAGACAAATTCTTTTCAGTAGTAGCAGATGGAAAATTGCTGTGGAAGAAGAAGGGGAAATTTGCAGCATGGGAGGTTCCAAGTGGAGACACAAAACCTCTTCCCTAGGTGGATGTGGTAGTGCTGGGACAGATCACTAGGTACAGGATCTTCAGCCTTAGAGGCTCTCGTGGCTCAGGCAGACAAAGCCACAGCCCCAGTGCTGGGGACAGCCCTGCTCTGAGCATGAGCCTGTAGTGGAGACAGCTGGGTGTCTCCTCAATGACACCACTAGGATTCCAAGATGTGTTCAAGAAATGCTTTGGGTTTGAAAGGCACTTTGAAAACCATCCAGTTCCAACCTGCCATGGGCAGGGACACCTTCCACTACACCAGGCTGCTCCAAGACCCATCCAACCTGGCCTTGGACACTTACAGGGATGAGGCAGCCACAAATTGCCTGGGCAGCCTGTGCCAGGGCCTCCCCACCCTCACAGGGAAGACATTTTTTCCTGATATGTAATCTAAACCTACTGTCAATTTGAACTCATGAGGACAGACCTTTTAGTAGGGCCTGTAGTGATAGCACAAGGGGGAACAGTTTTAAACTCAAAGAGAGTAAATTCAGACTAGATGTAAAGAAGACATTTTTTACAATTAAAGTGGTAGGCACTGGCACACGTTGCCCAGAGAGGTGGTGGATGCTCCACTCCTGAAAACATTCAAGACCAGGTTGGATAGAGCTCTGAGCAGCCTAAAATCTACTTGAAGATGTCCCTGTTCATTGCAGGCTGGTTGAACCAGATGACCCTGAATGATCTCTTCAACACAAACCATTCTATAATCATCTACCATTTCCATGGAGATGGAATGAAAAAAGGGAGGAGAATGTTCACTATCACACTATTTTGCAAAGCTACCTGTAGAAAAGAAGATCACTATTTACCTCCAGTTCACTGTCCTGTGAGGAGGAGGTATCTGCTTTCCTCTTCCCTCTGTTCTTTCCAGGGATGTTTTTCCTTGCTTGCTCATCTAACTCTTTACTTGCTGTTGCTCTTGGTAGCAAAGGACTTGTGGATGCATCTCCTGGAAGAAAGAAATCACACAGCTCTCAACCCCTTGTGTCTCAAAACAAATACCAATACAGCATTGGCCACAAACGACCTTAGCAAAAGCTAAGATGTAACTTTACTATGTGGATGCAGTAGTAGTTGAACCCTGATTAGAACATAAACCATGATTTCTTTGTCCCATCATTTCCAAACAGCTCTGTCTCCTCAATTCAGTCCTCCAGAGCTGAGCTATTGCAAGAGGTACTGCCTGCAGAGCAAAGCCAGAGCAGAGACCCTCCATCCTAAGGCCTGGGACCCAACAGCCATTTCACTACCCTGGAACTACTCTACTACTCAACTATGTCTATTTTATTTAATAGACAGTTGAATATAAAAGAGTAACAGTGATGATGTTGGCCCTGGAGACACAGCCTTGGCCAAGCAGCATGGCCATGTCTGACAGGGAGATGTGATGGAGCCAGTTCTGCTACTGCTAAGAACACCCTTCTTAGGGAAGGAGTACATCACCTCCTCTTGCTTTCTCTCCTGCAGCCAGGTGTTCAGAGTACTCCCTCTCCCTGGGGCACACAGAGCAGTGCTAGATGTCCTGGAATGGCAGCAGTAGAAGGCTTCTGATACATAAGTTTGGCTGGCCCACCATAATACTCTGCACACCAGTGAGACCAGGAAGGTCTCAGGAAGGTTCTGACAAGGAAGGCAAGTGTCCCATTTGGCCCAGCATGACAAGATGCTGCAGGTACCCTCTGGAGATGTTTCCCCACACCTGCCCCCTGCACTGTTTGGCAGAGGGATTTCACAGACCCCGCCTCACCAGAGGAAGGTCTCTGCACTGCCCGTGCTGGCACCAGGGCATTTGGTTTCTCCTCTGGGTACGTGGTCGTGGCTAATGCCAAGCTCTCCGTGCTGCTGTCTGCTGGTGGCACCACTCCAAAGCCTGAGCTCGGGTAGCAGGTCTGGTACTGACTCTGGCCAAGGATGGTGTACGTAGGATATTCCTGTTGGGAGAAAGAGGCACTGATGGTAGGACACCTCATTCAGAAAACACTCTGAATCTCTGGCTTTTATATCAGAATATCCTGTCCAAGAAAAATCCCAGCAAGAGCACAGTCTGACTTTATGCTGTTTCATTCTGCATATTGGGCTGAGAGCTCTGCCCAATGGCCCCTGCACAGGCAGGTTCTGCAGTGGAGACCAGGGATCACAGGGCCATTCCTCTGCTTCCAGTGACTGCAAAAATTAATTCATAATGACTGACATGACAGTAACAGGGGAGTTGAGTGGATGCCAAGACATCAGTGCATTCTGTGCTCTGCAATGTGTGGTTTTGTCTTGCATTTGACAGTGACAGAAAGTGACCTTGGGCCTTGCTAAGGGCACAACTACAGGATAAATGGCCCTTACTCATGTTCTGATTCATCAAGCAATAATTCTGCATGCTGGAAGGTATCTATTTATGAAAACTACTAAATTAATTTAGGAGATTGCTCAGCACCTGGAGCTGTGCTTGAGGATTTTAACTTCTGCTACTGACAGTAAAAAAAGCAAATGTGACATCACATATTCTGGTACACAGTGCTCTCCTGATTCCCTTGAAGAGCAGCCTGGGTTTGTGAACCAGGTACCTTGGTCTGAAATACTAAAAGAAAATCTTTTTTTCCCCTTACGGCTCCAAACAAGTTTATGTTTAAAAAGCAACAGCATAAACTCAGAGGGATTTTTGTACATCCATTGCATTTTCCACAATTCCTGTATTCTCTTTCTCAAAAGCTGGACACTGAAGGCTTCCCCTGTATAACCAAGTACTCAGAATGGCAGTTAACCACCCACAGGGGAAAAAGGCAGGGGGAAATGGTCTTTGTTAGCTTGCAGGGTTGTCTCACTTTGTTCTAGTCTACCATCAGAATGCACACCCCACTTTATTGGGTTGGGGTTTTGTTTGTGTACAAACTCATTTCCTACTCTTGCTGAGGGAGAACAAAGGCCTCCAAAAAACATCCAACTGCAATCCTCCCTGCAGGTTTAGTCCTCAAAATAGCTGAATTGTTTCTTCCCCTCCATCTCTCTTGCAGAGATCTCAGTTTTAAGACTCACCTCACAATTTGCAGATGAGGCAACAGCTCTGAACAGATGAAGCGTGAGTTTGTTGCAAAGGCCAAAAGGAGAAGCATCATGGTCAAAGAGACAGCAGGAGTGATTTGGTGATTTGAGTTACACACTGAGCCCCACAGCTCCAGTACCACTGTGCTCCATTTGAAGTGACATTTCCATGATAGTTTTGAGCAACGTGTTAAACAAAGGTAAAGGAGATGGTGCACATTAATTTACCAGGGAAGTTTTACCTGTGAGATGCTGGCTACTGCTGATGTGGAAATATTGACAACAGTTGAGGATGTAGAGACTGGACTGGCATTGGTAGTTGATGCTGTAAAATTGAGAATTACTGCATTAAATATTCTAGAAAAGCGTAAGAAATGAGAAGTTGTGAAATAAATACTTACTAGGCAAATGTGCAAGCATTTGTGCTGCCAGCAGCACTTTGCTACCAACACCCAAAAGAGGACTGGGGTGTATTTTCACACCAGTCATATTTCAGTTGGGTTTACAGGAAAGGAGAGCTAGTACATCTTTAAAAACAGTCCTTTCCAATGGTTCAGAAACCTTTTCCCTTCATGGTTGCTAAGCAATTGGTGTAGAATTAAAAAGGTTTTACATCTTAACTATATGTTTTGATAAGACAACAATCCCATTCTGATGATCAATCAGTAGCAGTTGAAAATTAATCAGAATAAATCAAGAAAAGGGACATGAATGTGTTTAAATCAGTTCTGTTAAAAAAAAAACAAACAACTGCATCATTTTTAGTCTAACTGGATTTAAAATTTAAGCAAACATTAAGAATGTTTCAAATAGTAGAAAAAGTTTCTCTGCTGGAGAAAGTGAGCATCTCTCCCAATATCCCTGTGTCTAGAACTGCTTTTTGGAGGTGACTTTCTGAAATATTCTGTCAACAACTCATAGAGTTCTTAGGGACATGTAGTTGCTGGTACCAACTCGAAGATGTTTCCTAAGCTTTGTGTCACTGCATTCAGTTCTCCCAAAACACAGAAGAGGCTGCTAGAGCAGCACTTGGGAACACCAGTGGTTTAGCAGTTTTTGGGGGATTGCAGACACAGGGCCACTCCATTAAACATTCCTCAACATGGGGTTTTGGGACTCACAAGGATAATAACAAATAATTAAATTAGCAGGAACAAAACCAGAATGTACAAAACCAGATGCCACCAAGAACTATTTTCTTTTCGAAATCACCTTCCTCTGCACACAAATAAAACAAAAAAATCACTTTTAGATGCTTATATAGACTTGCAGAAATTCACAGTACCCCTACCTTACCATCACTCTGACAAAAACCCTTGTTTTCTGCATATACCACCACACAAAATTCACCCCAAGAACTCAAGCTTCTGAAGGCTTCAATCCTGCTCCCCTGGGGAAATGGCCACACCATGAATCCTTAACAAGTGTATGTTATGCTATTTCAAGCACCTATACTACCTGGTGCCTCCTGGAAAGAGGAATGGATCCAAAATACGCCTCAAAAAAGTTAAGAAAACAAAAGAAACAGATCTTAAAAGATGTGTAGAAATACACAGGATTTACAGGAAGTGAGAAATATGAAGGGTGACATCTCTGTGGAGCAGAAACAAAGGGAAGTAATTAGCCCCAGAAACATTTAGGAAAAGGCAAAAGGGCTGCACTGAACAGCAATAATGGCACTGAAGACACTCAAGGACCTACAGCAGCTCCACAGCTGAGTGAGCCAAGGAACCTGTCACAGACACTCCCCATAAACAAAAAACAGGGGCAGTTTCCAAATAAAGCTCCTTCCAATTATACATTATGGAAATTATCAAGGCTTTTATCACCTTAAGAGAAGGTCCCTTCCTAGCCCCCTGAAGCCCAGTCTCCAGAAAAGACCCTTGCTAACTGAACAAACCTGCCATGCAGCTGGGGCAGAGCAACTCTCTGGAAGTCAGACTGTTACACCACTGTTCTCAAGACTGTTATGGAGAGAAAGCAGAAAGTGATTCTTATCTGTAATGCTCTGCAGAGGCTGCTTCTCCACTGAGATTGATTACAGAAGTTAAGAAATGAGAAAAAAGGTTTGACCTTCCCCCACATGAACTTCATTGTTTATCTTAACTCTGGCCTCCCCCCAACAGGTCTTTTTAATAATCCTGTATCTAAACATTGCTACATACCAGATTTTTTCAAACAGTTCCCACCACACGGATGAACCAATTCTTTCTGCACTGTGGGCCACTTCCTTTTACCTTTGAATGGGCCAGAACCATGCAAAAATATTTGGCAAGAATTTGTCAAACATGACTTCAAGGGCTGAAGTTTAAAGATCAGCAAATATAAGTACATTAAGGATGTCACAATTCTTTTCCTTTCTTTATTCCTCACTTCAGACCTCATCCTCAGACATTACATCCCTGCCTCCTCTATTTTATTAATCCCAATCTGCTTTGCTTCAATCATTTTCAAAGAGCCAAAGCCAGAACCATGCACTGAAATTCCCCTCCAGTGGGTACAGCTATGTCTCACCCTGCTGATTTGAGTGGAGAGAAAAGACAGATATTCCAGGGATTACTACTGAAACAATAGTAATCTGTCCATCCTTCCAGCTCTGCTCTCCACCACCTCCCTGGCACCAGCCCCTGTACTGACCTGAACCCTTGGTGGGCTGCTTGAGAAGGAAATATAGCAAATCTGAAAAAGGAAAAGTTTCCTGCAAGTCTGCAAAAAGTTTTTCCAAAAAGCAACAGCATTTGCACAATTGGAGGGACTTTTGCACACTTTGGGGTGACTTGTGCACACTTTCAGAGGGCAGCCTGCAGGGAAATTTCTCACATCACACATTCTCCCAGCATCACAGATTAAAATCCTTCTCCTGTGTGAAACTCTGACAAAGCTGGGGTTGAGCAGTTTGCAGAAGAGAAGTCTCCAGGGAGACCTTAGAGCCCATTCCAGCATCCAGAGGGGATCAGAGAGAGCTGGAGAAGGACTTTGGACAAGGGATGGAGTGACAGGATAAGGAGGAATGGCTTCCCACTGCCAGAGGGTAGGGTTAGATGGGATATTGAGAAGGAATTCTTGGCTGTGAGGATGACCAGAGAAGCTGTGGCTACCCCATCCCTGAAGTGTCCAAGGCCAGGCTGGACAGGGCTTGGAGCAACCTGGGATAGTGGAAGGTGTCCCTGTCCATGGCAGAGGGGCTGGAAGTGGATAATCTTTAAGGTCCCATCCAGCCCAAACAAGTCTGTGATTTTATAATTCTACAGAACAAGGCCTGACATGGGTCTGTCACCTCAGCAACCCCAGGGATGCAGCTGCTCCCCATGGGATATCCCTGGGAATTCTGGCAGGGGTCACATTGTGTAGCACCACTCCTGACCCTTGGCAATGAAAGCTGGTGCTGTGAGACACAGTAAATCACTCTGCTGCTGGGACTGTGGGAAGGAGGGTTATGCTGGAAGAAGGGAGTATTTCCAGTACTGATTTCCTTTTATTTAACTGATTGAATTCCATGAGTGGTTTGCTCAATGCCAAGATGCACAAAGTTGTTTACCCTCTATCAATGAATAAAACTCTGATCCTGCTGCTTCTGGAGCCCATGTGCACTCACAAAAAATGATCAGTTCATTGCAGTTTACAATTTATGAATGCAGTTATGAATGTGAAAAGTGAATTAAGGATAAATACTACACTGGGCCATTGACTGTCTCAATAATGCAAGCTGAGCAAGTACCATGACATACCACATGATTTTCCTCTGTGAGAGACATGCTAAAACCCACTCACTGCTAATTATAAGAATGATTATTTTCTTGGCTCTGATGAGACCACATCTGGTTGTGGCATTCAGTTTGGCCCCTCAAGCACAAGAAACATGTTGATAAAATTCAGTGGGTCTGGTAAAGAGACACCAAACCAGTCAGGGATCTGGAGAACGTGGTCTGCAAGGGGCATTTCAGGGAAGAGGGATTGTCCAGCCAGCATAGGAGGTGCCTTTGGGGACTTGATGTAGCCTGCTGGTACCTGCATGGACATTAGTGAGAGGACAGACACAGGCTCTTTTTGCAGGTGTGCAGCAGCAGAAGGACAGAAATGGTCAGAACATGGAAGAGGGAAAGCTTTGAGTCAACAAAAGAAAACACATTTCACCATAATGACAGTCAGGTTCTGGAACTGGCAAAATTTCCATCCTTGGAGGTTTTGGAGATGTAACTAGATAAAGCTCTGGGCAATCTGGTTCTGAATTCTGTGTCAACTACTCTTTGAGCAGGAAGCTGAACTAAAAATTTCCACAAGTCCCTGAATTATTTTGTGAAAATATTCCACAAGGCATAGATTACAAATTCCTGAAATGCTTTATAAAATTTCCAGAGAAAGATACAAATTTTTACCATTTGTCACCAAAACATAAATGGCAAATTCCAGCCTAAAGAAAATGTATCAATTTGCACATATGTGCCATAAGCAACAATATTCCATTATTCAGCTATCTGGCACATTCACCCCTAGAAACTGCTGTGGAAGCTGGTGAAATTCAGCATCTGCCTTCTTAGATGTGGCACTTCCAGCAATTACAATATTTGGATGGTAGTTCTATACTGAGAAATTCACTTCCTAGCAGATCTACCAACCCGGTGTCTGTGATATTCAAGAGCCATCTACCTCCAAAAGGAATTAAAAACAAATGTTTAAAAATGTCACTGCAGTCAGCATATTTCCTGACATCAAGCTAAAGACCACAAACAAAGAGAAATGCAAGAGCATTCCCAATAAAGCATGCAGGAACACAACATGGAGTCTCTTTCCCCTTCCCATTTGCTCTTCACCCTGTTCAGCCCAGCAGCATGGCACCAACGAGCCAGCCTGGTGCACACACAGGTATGAGGCAAATCCAAACCCACAAACACACAGGCACAAAGAGAAAAGAGGCAAAGCATGAAGAAGCATGCACAAACCAAGGACAAGCGTGCAAGCCTCTCTAGTTTGGTATCTGGACTCAGGTGGAGAGAGATGCAGATAAAAACCATGCCAAGTTACCTTCAATGGAATAAGAATAATGTGCTGGGCTGGGCTGGCTTGTGGTTAACCCTGTAGTGCAGGTAAGAACACTGTGCTGACTTGTAGATGGAGTCTGAATTAAACCACTTTCAGGTTTCATACCTGGCCACAGTGCACCTGAATCAGATAAATTGGACCAGTTACAAACAAATATGCTGGGACCAAACAGCATGCTCCTCAGATTAAGATTTTTGCTCATCACAAAAGCAAGTAACAAATGACACATGGAAAATGTTTAATTTCAGCAATAGTAAGTGCTGACTGTCAGGCTGTGCAGGGATTAGAGCTGGTGACAAAATGGCTGAAAAAGAGAAAATTAAAAGCACCAAGAGACTAATTCACAAAGCTTTTAACTAAAAACCTGTTTGTGTCACTAAAATTCACTGCCCATGCAGGTAAAGGACCTGCCAATGCTGTGATTTTGGGCTGAGCTGCACAGCACTGCAAGTGACACCAGCTGTTACACAGGGAGGCCAAAGCTGGGATCTGTGAAGGCCAAGCTCAACTCTTCCACTACTTCACTGGGCTTTGGGATGAATATTTTAAACCAAGCCACAAGTCAGTCATTTTCCTAGACTAACAACAACAAATATAGAGCTAAAAAAATTTTTAAAATCCAAATGTTTCTTCCAGACTTCCTGTTGTTTTGGAATGCTTTTGTAACAACCCTGAGCACAGCACAGAGAGCAGAGTGACTGTAATTATGTGTACAGGGCACACTTAGCATGTGGCTCAGCTTGGGTGCTGTGTTAAGGTGAGGTCTCTGCCCTGATGGGTGCCAACAGTGTCCAACTGAGGCAGCTCAGGCCTCGCTCTTCAGGGCTCTTCAGGCTTTCATTTGAGTGTCTCCAAATCTACAGCCAAAGTCAAAGACAGTTCTCCCTGGCCCTGGTTAGGAAGCAGAAATATTTTGAGAGGATCTACTTACAAACAAGCAGGAGTGTGCAAAGCAGAGGGACAAAGGACATTTGGAGCTAGACAGAGTTCAGGGCCATCAGAAAGACCACCCTCCTTTTTAAACACCCTGAAAACAGTACCAAGGCTGCAGAAGCCACCTGCAGCCCCTCACGCCCTCCAGCAGGATTGAGCCATGGGCTATGAGCTCTCGGTTTCTTACCTAAATGACATGGGAGATTCCATCAAGCTGGACATGAGCAGCAGCTCCAGGAGGTCACTACATGCTGCAGCCTTGTCAGAATTAAATTCTGCAATGGCCCTTTGATTTATTTACATACATTTTTTTACATCTGATCTCAAACTCACACCTATAAGTCAACTTAAATCACTCTCCTCTGCAAACCCAGGGTTTGACTCTTTGACTCTCACGTTGTGTCTTTGTTAAGGTTTCAAATCTCCACAACCTCAATAACTAGCAAACAAAAAGGAAAGGCTGATTTAAGGAAGACTGTAGATACACTGCAGAAACTCCAGAACAAAACATATGGGAAAAAGATCCTCCAAGGAGAGTGGGAGGAGCTGTGTTTGTTTAGCCTGGAAAGGGAGTGCCACCATCTCCAAGTGGGTGTGCAGTTTTCACAGGGGACAGTAACCAGAAGCTCCTTAGGGCACAAGACACAGGGACAAGGAGCAGTCAGCAACACAATGTGATGGTCACAGGGCATGCAGAAGTGCCAAACAACCTGACAGTGAAACACAAACCCACCCTGGATGCTATGGGATAATGACCACACAGGGAGCAGGTCAGACACACACAGAGGTGCTGGCAGTGCTGGCTGGTGCCAGTGCAGGAGCTGATTCACCTCATGTGCTAAGGCATCTTTCAGCCCCTGCCTTCCATGACTGTCTTCTTGTTACAGACATGTCCTTTATACTTTCTATACATCCAGGCACACTCCTGCACTGGTGGCATATGTCTTTCCCCTCTCATTCTGCAGGACAGCACTGTAAGCTAGCACAGCCTCAAGGATGATGAAGGACAAGCTGTGAGAGACTCTTCCAAGTCCAGTGGCAGCACTGTATGTCACAGAATGTCACAGCATACATCTACATACATGGAAAGGCCCCACACAGGACATCCCATCACCTGTAGGTTTTTCTTGAGTTAATATAAACCATCACATCCATGGTGCTTACAGCTACACATATGCAGCCTGGATGTCACTACTCTTATTTTAATGCTTCTTTAATAAAATCTCTCCAGACCACGTCCCATGCAGAACAATGCACTGAACACCAAGAGAGGTGACAAATCAGCAAGAGCATAGGTCATCCCTTCTCTAAAAGGAGCATCCTGACTTCAGCCACCTCCAGACTATGTTTGTGTTTTCAGCTTGCTTCAATGTCATGCTGGTTTGTTCCAGTTAGATAACCCACGGTGCCTTCTTTCTGGCATAGAAACAAATACAAAGTAGAAAGACACACCAACCTCTGTAACAAACCCTCTAGTGCTGGTAAAACATGTCACCAAGTTGTTTGCCCTCACCTGCTCACTGGAGATTTTGTGAGCAGAAACAATTTCCAGAATTCCCTCTGCAGTGTGCATGTTCAATCCTCTACCTTCTACCTCTCCATCAAACCATGCAAGGTCCACCTTCTCAGCATGACTCAGCAGGTACCACTCCACTATGATTTCCATTACTGGAAATAATGACTTTTAACATCTTCTTAACACTTGATTTCACACTAAAAATTCAGGTGTTTAACAACAGACCTCAAAATCAACACCAGACATTTCAATAACTTATGACATTTTGGATATTTTACAGACAAAAGCTCCTTTGAAGTCAAAAGAAAATGCAGATCTCCTTCCAGGTCTTCAGAAGAATTTCTAGTGTTACATTTAGACTATGATACTGAAGCAGCTGAGTACCACTTCACTCCAGAACCTTTGGCTTTAAAAAAATGAACACTCCCCCCAAATACAGCCACCACTACTACAACCACCAAAACATCACACACACAATACACTAACAAAACCCCTACACCTTCCCTCCCTCCCTCCAAAATTGTACAAGTCTAAACCACCGTTTTAAACAACTTCAGTGGAGCACTCCACATATTTACAAATATTTGGCTTTAAAAACACCAACATGTGACACCTTAAAACACACAACAGCACACGAAGCAGCCTTAGTGCACCATGCACAGCACACTACCAAAAAACACCAAATAAATGAAGCAAAGGAAACCATTAGCCACTGCTCAGATACAGCAAAAAACAGTGCAACAAGGCACTGGAACCTAAGTGCAGGCACTCAGTGAGGAGGAGTATGTTCCAGTCCCCATCAGTAATTACAGTATTAGTAATTTACTTATGTTTAATAAAGCCAAGTCTGGATTTATTATCTTTCCTACACCATCTTTCAAATATATAATGACAAATCAATGTAACCTTTACAAAAGCCCATATTCTGTCAGCAGCTAAAAAAAGCCAGAAATGTAGTTGTTTTTATTCAAAGACATCTAATTCTTTAACTACAGAAAAATTCATCCTTACACACATCAAGGTACTAAGATTTTAGGATTACAGATAAATTTGCAAGAGGCTCAGTGCATATGGTTGTGCAGTACAACCACAAGCCCCTGAGACATATACTTAGAATCACAGAATGGTAAAAGTTGGAAAAGACCTTTAGGGTCATCAAGTCCAACCATTAATCCAGCACCACCATGTCCACCACTAAACCATGTCCTCTGCAAGGGGTGATGATTCCACCACTTCCACAGGCAGCCAGGGTGCTCCCCCAGGTTCCCTGCATGGTGGTGTGATGCTCTCCCCTCTCATCAGTGCTCCCTGCTAAGGGATAAAACAGCCTCTGCTCCCTTCCATTTTTTGGGAGCTGCATTTCCAAAGACTGGAATAGCTATCAAGAGGGTTCAGTTATTAGAGCAAATTAAGCAAATTGTTTGCCTAGTATACTTGGAGACTTTTTAGCATGAGCTCTCATTTAGTGAAAGATGAAATAAAAATGTCTTAATTGTGGACAACAACAAGGAAAGGAAAAAAAATGAGGAAGGGAGGAAGGGAGGAGCTGTAGTATGGGGTGTTGTGTCATTTCACTAAGAAGGAAACTGCACAAACACAGCTATATCACAACTAGAGACAATTATGATCCCAAACCAAGAACCATATGGCAAACTTCATGGGGAGATCCGAAGCAACAGCTTTGTAAAAAATCTTTTTTCTAAGTTGAAGCTCCATCAAGAGATCAGCGCCCATCTATAATTTAATCTATGCATGTGCTCTCCTACAAACTCTTCTCTCCAACACGAGTGGCTACGTTTACATTGGCTTTTTAATGAGACATAAAGCAGTAACTGCAGGCACAGAGAAGTCTTTGAAAAGTCACTTTTTACCGAAAGGAGGTAGTCCGTAGGTCTGGGTGGTCTGGGGGTAGATGGTGTAGGGCTGGGACTGCTGTAGTGCTTGGTACTGAGGCTGACCAGGGTAAGGGCTCATTGTTTCCGACACTGGTACAGAAAGGATATGTGCATATGGCCTTGGTGAAAAGAGAGAACAAAAGTCAGAAAGAACTGTTTACATTATGCATCTTGCAGCCTTTAAACCAGAAGATACATCCAAAAATTGCTCCAGTGAGGAGGAACTACTCAGACTGACATGTCCTCTTAGTGCAACAAGTTCCTTGTGCTTCCCAAGGCAGGCTCTTTATAGATGCTGCCAGCTTCCTGTGGTGACACCAGGATACTCCCTCCTCCACAGTGCCAGAGCCCCAGTGCTCACCCAGGACTGGGAGGGCAGGGTGAGTTGGGAGGGACACACTCCCCATCCCAACAGGCACGAGTACTCAGTCCCACTAATCATCCTTACCACACCAGCCCCTGAAGCTACTGTAATCTAGCAGTACCTGTAAGAACCAGTGGGACACACAGTGGGAAACACAGAAACTACACAAAAACAAGCAGCAGGGGTTAAAGCCTATCCTGCTCCAACAGGAAGAATTACAAAAAACACAGTGAATGATGAGAAAATCTTATATTCCCCTTACATTTATTTATGTTCACCTTGTTAATTTGACAAATATTATGTGCATTATTCACCAAGACTATCATGCTAATTACTTGAAGGGCTTCATTTATCTTTGTGAACATAGAACAACAGTTACTAAAGCCAAAGGGTGAATTCTGTAAGTTCAGTGTCCTCAGCAATGAGTGTCTACTGCCAGTAGTGGGATTTACTGCACTAGAGAAATGCATAAAGATACAAAAAGATTACTTCAGAGAGAAGAGTTACAGAACTAAGTAACAATTTCTTGACTTACTTTGCAGAATACATTTGTGAGGTATAATCATTTGATGACCTTGGGATATAATCAGTGCATGTCATAACTGAAAAAAAAATAGTTTGTGTAATTACAGAGGTGCTTTCAAAACCTAACAAATAAAGACAAATATCAATACTCATGGTACATTTTAGTCAACACACAGTATTTACAAAGAGTTTTAGTGCCCTGAATATCTATTTTAAAGCAAATTCTCAAAAACACACAGTTAAACTGGCACAAAAATGTTTTGCCAGCTCATAGCAGGTAGATCAGGCAGTCACACTATTCCTCCCTGTGAAACAGTGCTCTTTCTCGTTATCACCATAATTTTTTGCAACTGTCATTAAAAAACTTTGATTTCAGTCCTCCTCAAAACCCTACATATTTGCCAAAAGGGCTTCATCTGCACCAAGTGTAACATTTCTGTGTCCTGAAGCAGAGAGCAAACACCTGTTTTGCCAAGTTTTCCTCTTCCCCTAGGTACTCTATCCATGCATGGCTCCAGCAAACAGAATTCCTGCAAAAAGGAACAGCTCCAGCTCAATGAACTTAATCACAAACATCCAGTGAAGCACAGCTGCAGTGCACAAGGCTCAGAGATGCCTCTAAAGTAATCTGGTAGTTACATTTAACCAGATGTTTTCATTTTTCTGCTTCAATATATACACATCAATTGCACTCTGAAGCTGATAAAACAGAGTGGCTCAGCTGGCAACCCAGGAAGGAAATGTTTCAAATGTTCTCAGTCAGCACAGCCCTGGTACACCTTGTGTGAGAGAGCTCTGTTACAGCACTCCAGGCTGGGCTGGAGATGGGGGCTTGGGCTCCTGTGGATTAATCCAAGAGCCATTAAACACCCCTTGGATTCACAACAGCTGATTGAATACTCAGCTGTCCATCAGACTAGGAAAGCAACAATGGGCAGGAGCCCAGCACAGAATTTGGCCCCATGCAGCCTCTCTGGCACATGCCACCACCACAGTGCAGCACACTGCTGGGAGCTACAACTGCTGTGACTGTATCTGCAAGCACAGGGTTTTGTGACTGTATCCACAAGCACTGGTGCTGTGGATCCAGCTGATTCCCCTCTGAAAGCAAAGCACCCAGGGCTTGCCCAGGAGGTAATCCAGGCTAACAGTGTATTCCTTGTGCAGGCCATGGGGCCCTGCTCCCCCACCCCTACCATTACAAGAGACCACATTTTCCCTTCCCCTCTGGAGTGACTCAATTAACAGCCTCCAAAACAGGGTCATGGATAACAGCATCCTCTGCCTTGGGATTTGATCCAAATGCCAATAATGTGCTCAGAAAAGTTGGGATTTCCATATTGGACCTGCATTATTGCTCTTGTATGACCACACAGTTAACTCTCCTGAGTTACACTGAGGAAAGCAAGACAGTCACCACAGGCAACTCTAACCCTAATGTGCATTCTGCCACCTCAATAACCTACTCTTTGTGTGATCTGAACACAAGCAGATGAGAAATACAAACCATCAACCACAGGTGCTGAACCTCCCAAATGATCCATGAATCACCTTCCTCTGCTCCTCAGTGTTTGCCTTTACTCATGGTGTGAAGCCCACATAGCACAAGGATACAACAGGAAACACAAATTGGGAACTTTTGGACCTAAAGGCTTTTCTCTAACACTTGTCAGTTCCCACATGTTTAGGATTTGTAGGGGTTTTTTTTTAAGAATGTCAATATTCATCTGAATAGTTATGTAGTAATGATATTTCTAGAATACCAATTTATAAAATTGCCTACAGAGAAACAATACACTCCACTTTTCACTTAGTATGCAATCTTTGTATTCCCTGCCTGTTTCCTCTCTGTTTATTTCCTAAGAGCTTTCTGCAGACATTCAATACAATTCAGAGTCTAAGATGAAGTGTACAGCACATTGCTACAAAGGACCCAACCAGCTGTGTAGAGATAATGATTTATAAAACATGTTTACAATAGGCATTACAATTGATATTGACTCAACCCTCAAGAAGAATCATGTCTAAGGCAGATAAGACACAACAGTACTCAGAAGCACCCAACAGCCAGCTGAGGGGCAGCAACACAAGAATATTTGTTAGAAACAGATATTTCCTTACCATCAGGCATTAACACTTTGTAAACACTACAGCAAATGTCCACTTTACAACTGACAGTGAGAGCAGGCTAAGGATTACAAGGAGGAGATAAAGCTTGTGGTTGATGAAGCATGGTACCAGGGAAAGGCATGAGTAAAGACAACAGGAGAACTCCAGAGATACTCACTCTCACTGGACATGGGAAGGTTTGAACCAAGGTTTGAAGATTCAGTTTTCTGATCGCTGACTTCTGTGCTGCTCACATGACTGCCAGGACAACAAAGGCTCAGTATTAGCATTATGAACTCTTAAATTAACATCCTCAGGCATCATAACCCCTGGGTTCAACCTTTCTGACCAAGGCAAACTAACTCTTCACAAAACCTAGCCCTGTGCTCTTTGCTATTTCAGGAAGAGATTCTGAGAGAGAGAGATCTGCAACTGGAATTAGACATCAAACCATATGGGGTTTGAGTGGCCAGGGTTTGGTAGAGGGGGGACTGCAGGGGTGGCTTCTGTGGGAAACACCTCTTGGCATCTCCGTTCCATTCCCCCAAGCTGCAGCAGCCAAGGAACTGCTGCCAGCAGTGCTGTGTGACCCTGCTGTCACAGGCTCCCCGGCCCATGGGCATTGCCTCACTGCTGGATTTGTCCCTGAAAACCAGTGTTGAAACATTCTTGAACTGGGGGTCACTTCTGTACTTAAATATTTGCAGGTTACTGGGTTATTTTGTATTTGTCCTGCATTGTTTTAGTTTCATGTCAATGTTGCTTTGTTCATGTATAGAGTAGGAAGTACAGGTAATTTCTGAATGAAACTGGTTTTTCCTTGATTATTGCCTTCCAGGCTTTAGTTTTATTATTGCTAGTTCTGCAACACATATTTTCATGAGGTTTTGAGCCATGAGCTATGTGCTGTTCTGACATTCTGACACTGCAGTTTCTCAAAGTGAAGGAGCCAAAGGAACTGTTTATTGCTGCTGAGAGGGGACTTCTCCCCCTTGTAGCTCAGGCGTGCACCAAGCATGGTGCTCTCTGCCTCCCTCCATAACCCAACTCCATTCAGCATCACAACAAAAAACAAACAACTGCACAGTTTTGTGTTGGATGAGCAAACTAAACTCTCAGGAAGAGCCTAAAGGTGCCTGAGCTGAACTACACAGGGAGCAGGAGGCTGTAAGAGAAATAAACCCAAATCTTGCAACACCTTCCCCTACCCATCCCTGCTTTCTGGGCTGAACTAAACTGATTTTTTCTCCCTCCTCCACCTCCTGCAGTTCAGGGGAAAGGGAGAAATAGGTCAAATAAATTCTTTTAAACTAATCCATTGGTCAAACTTAAAATCATGTATAGCTTTATCAAAACAGAGCCAGAACATTTAAACAGAATATTTAATCAAGTTAGAAATGCAACTTTATCCCTCCCCTGTCTTCTATTTTTAAATACTAGATGTCTACAATTTTAAAATATAAGGATGTTTACACTCAAATCTTGAGCTCCCTGTGCCCATAGGGAAGACATGGTTGTGATGAAGCAGGGTGACACAAAGGGAGAAGGGAGAGCCCCCCAACATGTTCAGACCTGCCCATGCTGCCCTCTCTACCCAGGAGAGGCAAAAAACCCTCCCTAGGATCTGATTTCTCTGACCTCAGATGGGCCAGAAAGGGAGCTTGTGTTATTAGATCAAAATTGTAATTTTGAGAATATACCACATCCACTCCTGCAGAAATATCATTTCCTTCTTGCTCTTACTGGAATGGCAGAGACTCAAAAAAGAAATCTTTCCTCACTGTATTTGCTGCTACTCAGAGAAGCAGAATAAATCCTAATATAGTTATTCTCATTATAAGAAGTAATAATAATAGTTAATTACTAAATACAATACCCATCAGAAAGCATCTACTGAGATTAAAAATAGTATCACACAACAGCTTTAAATAGGAGAGGCTACCAGTTCAAGACTTTCATTTCTCAAAGCTGTTATCCAGAGTTTCACTAAGAACAGTAGTACAGATATTAAAATATCCTGAGTCTCACCAAATTAAATGCATGTTATTTCAGTCTCATTATGTGAAAGATGGGTGTGCTGATGCCATTTAGACTCTTTGTGGCCACGTTTATGAGAGCTTTATAGCACAGGACTAGTTAATTATTTTTTATTGGGAACTTAATCAAAATTATACCAAATCCAAATACAACTATATTTTCCATAGCTCTGTAAAAAATAAATCAAGAGGTGAATTTCTAAAATGAAAGCTTTATAATTGTAAAAGACCATAAAGAACTGCTCCACAATAAAACAAAATTTAAAATCCCATACCTCAGGCTCTGTTCTCTGGATTCCTGCATCTTGGCTTTTTTCACCTGCAAAGACAAAAATGTTCAGAGCTACAACTAACACAAGCTGGAGGGTTCACAGTAATGGCTAAATACACAGCCTTGTCCTGCACTCCAGAAGTGTAACCATGGGCTCTTCATCCCAAAACAAGCTTTTTCCTAATTAGAAAACAAGGGCTAACACTGGATCTTGTATAGCAGAATTGTCATGTTAATTACATTAGTAACAGGTGCTGAGATATAAAGCCACAAAAATGGCTGGTAAGGATAATTTTGTGGAAATCGGATAAAACAGTCATAAATTTTAAGAAAATCTTATTCTGCACAGATTCAACACTACAGCTACAAACTTTGCTCTTTCCCCCTATATTTTAATAATGCATAAAGACAGGAACATGAATGCTTTTCTGTAATAAATCAGGAATTTTGACTCCTGACTAAAACCAACACAGCACTTTTTTATAATTTTGTAGGTGCCAGCTGGATCCTGCTCCTGTACAGGGTATTACACCACAGACAGCATTTGGCTTGAACACAAATTTGGTTTCTGCAGGCTACAAACTCTGTGAAACTCTTTATTTACTGTGAAACTCTTTATTTACTGTGAATTACTGTGAAACTCTCAGGAGGATGCCAGAGTGAGTTTCTCCTGCAAGAACATGCCATTACTACCTCACTCATTCATTATGATCCATCTAGTCTCATATCCTGTCACAGAATGACTGACTGGTATCACATACTTAAAAGAAATTACCAAGAAAATCTTAAGCTGAATATTACAGCAGAATCTGCTTAAAGGACACACCACTGAAAATCAGCTGTACCCTATCTCTCACACCCTGAAGAATAAAGGCAGTTTCCATTATATTAGGATGTATTTAGAGAGATTTTATTTTTCAGTACAGGCAATTCATTTTTAAACTCCTCAAATACCTGGAGTACAAACTATATGGTTTTGCTGCTTAGTTTCACATTTTGTGGATATTACTCATGTCCACCATCTGCAGTTTGTGGCAAGCCAGGTTCTGAATAATTTTACATTTACATGTCATTTGACTTTGTTCCTAAGTCACAAAATTGCATAAATGACATTACAATGTATTTTCTAACTAGCTTAACTGAAGAATATTAAATTCTCACATTAAAAAGGCATCAAAATCTTTTCAATTACAACACACCCAAAGTGCCCTTGAGAACATTATTCTGGTTTTGTGTGCATTTGACAAGGTCTCCAAGATTACAAGCATCACTCCCATTGTAACTTGTCAATTTCTTGCTGAGTTTGTGCCAGGTTTATTTTGGGAACAGAACGTTAATACAAACATTTCTGCTTAATTCCTATGCTATTATGTTTTAGATACACAATTTAATTAATCTCATACTGTATTGATAATTCTCTACCCAACACTTCTGTGCTGTGTTATTATCAGTTATTGATAATGCAAACAATATTGCAAATACTTCATATACATGTAGCAACTTTAACCTTCAGATATGCTTCCCTACCCCAACCTACTGCTACATCAGTCATTTAAAAATGCCTTCCACTTGTGGAAACAATGAATCATAGGATCTTTTCAAGATCTCAAGCATAAGAATTAGACTATACACTCTGTAATAACCAGCATTGACTGAATTTGTCCCTAAAATAGTGAATTTTATTTTCTCTACAACAGGCTTGAGATAAGTCTGGTTTTCTGAGCATAACAAGTAATCTTTTTGTATAGAAACACTGTAGAGTTCAAGTACATATAACTACTCCTTTCTTACTATTGTCTGTACAATTATAGTAAATTAAATGTACAGCACATTTTACGAACAACAAAATGCTTTTTGTCCTCTGGATAAAAACACTAAGTATAAGCCTTCTTTTCCAATATTAGTTAAAATAACTGTATACCAAAATTGTGAGATCACTAATTTGCTTTAGATTTTCATTTTCAGCCTTTTTTAAATGTACTTACTGGTTGCTCGGGTAAGTCTTGTGGCTCTTCCATGGGTATTACTGTTTTAATGCTTAAATGATTCAAATCGTGTGGTCCTCAGCAGTCTTCAAGCCCTGTTAAGAAAAGGTGTTCATGGCTTTATGTACTTTTTGGGGGCTTATCATGTAGGCTATCAGAGAATATTAATTGTTATATACTCCTCCCATAAAACTCGTGTGGCCATCTCCCAAATAAAATACAAAATTCATATATGGAAAGATTTCATAAACAAGGGATTTAGCTTTAAGCTTTGAAGATTCAGATTTTTCATGCACATGGTACATTTCTACATCATTTACTCGGACCACGCTGACTGCAGAAGCTAACACACTAATCAGACACGTGCACCATGATTTTAAAGACACTTTAAATGATCAAGTCTGGCCTACTAGGTCAGTAAACAGCATGATTCAATCTAACCTGTTTTAATTTAGAACATTTATATAACAATCAAAAAAAAAATCAGGACAAGACTGTACACCTAAATGCATTTACACACAGTGCCATTCCCCACCAAACTCACAAAGCAAGTTCATTATTCCAACTGCACCTTTCAAAAAGAGAAGTTTGATGAAATTTTATAAAAGAATTTTTATTTTGGAAGCATTTAGCAGAGAGATCTTATATACTACATCAAAAAGCTTCTGCCTTCCAGGGGCTTAAAATCATGAAAAGGAAATTTTACAACCTGATTAACTTCAGCAATTTGCTGGGCAAAAGAGAAAGCCCTCTGTCCTCCTGGCTTCCCCCTCTGCCCACCTGATGTGCACAAGCAGCATGATCTGTGTTTTTGCTCTTTCTCCATCTCATTTTGGAGCCACTTTATTAAAACCAACCCCAACCTCTTCAGAGCAGCTTTTTTCTGAGCTGCCTCCTCTGCCACATGCCCACACAGCACAACTTCAGGGAATTGCAGAAATTAGAAGAAATGCTTAAAAACTTAGTGGGTTGGTGAAGTTAAATCCAGCAACTTTCTGAGCTGAAGTATAACCTATTCCTGCCTCCACAGCCACAAAAGCCTAGCTCTGAGTGTCTGCAGAAATGTGAAAGGGCTATTTTACACCCCACTCCTTCCTCTAGGACCTTCTGTTTACCCACCCTGTCCGGAGTATTCAGGCACCTTCAAACCATGGGATTATCCCCACACAAAGTGACTGAACTGGTTTACAGAAACAACTTTCTGGTGTCCTGAAAACCACAGCTCTGTCCCCTCCCTGGCTCCTGCCAGACCTACTTACCCTGGCAGCACGTGCAGCCCGCCCGCAGCCCGCTCCCACGTGCCAGCCACAGGGATGCTATGCAGCCTGGAATAATTTCATATTAAACACAAAAACACAAAAGGTTTCTCCCTCATTTGAGGGCAGGTCTTACGTGCCAGGGTGTATTGTATGTGCCAGGATAACATTTCATTGAGGGTTTGAGGATTTTGCAAGTCTGCCATCCCTAATCAAATTAATAACTTACCGTTATTGCCTGAACTTTAAGTCAACTGAATTCACAATTAGTCTTTTCCATAATTCAGGTTCTTTGGAAATGACCCTATTCACAACACACAAGTCTACAACACAAAGCACTACTGTCACCTTTGCAGTTTTTCCTCTACCAGTTTCAATCAGTTTTATTTTAAATATAAATCTTACTTATTTTTTGTAGAAATAACAGAAAAATTAGGACTGAAGAGAAACTCTGCCACTCAGAGATTATACAAAGGAGTACAAAATACAATGGCCAAGAGCAAGAAGATTTGAAATTCACACCAAGAGGTCCTGTCCCTTGTCCTTCACTTCTGTTATTTAACACTGCTTTGTTGTGTAATTTTTCAGAAGAATCCCAAACTAAACTCTTCAGTATGGAAAAATAATTTACATTCCACTGATCTATACAGCAGTAACTTCCCATGCCATGCTCTGCTTAAAAGCTGTGAGTAGTTCTTTAATTTTGGTTTTCAGAAGGATTTAAATAATTACAAAGACAAAAAGATTCTCACAGTCCCACTGGAATATCTTACATGTGTGAAGAAAACACTCTTCCCAAAAAAGTTGGGCATCTTGTATGACTGAACCAAAGCAAACAAACAGAAAGTGCCTGCCTTAATGGCAGGCAGAACTTGACCTCTGGTGGCTTCATGCCTTCTCCCAGGGAAGTGAGAATTCCAAGAGAGAACTTGGGCTGGGTGGCTTCGTGCTTTCCCTGCACCTCCACAAAGAGCAGCAGGGGCCGAGGATGACGCCTCACTCGAGCTGTGCTGTGGTTCCACAGACCAAGCAGCAGCGTGTGTCTGGGTGAAATGGAGGCACTGAGCTCCACATCTGGGAGCAGGGGCTGAGGGCATCCTCCCCCAGCCAAGGCCAGCAGCAGCAGCTACAGTGGTGTGAGAAAAGGGAGAGCCCCTGCCTCTCCCAAGCTCCTGCACCCCACTCCTGCCTGCCTGACACTCCCTCCTTCCTGGCCTCCAGAGGCTTGTGAGGTTGAACAGCAGCCTGGATGTAGGATCTGCCAAGGGAAAAGAAAGAGAAAGAAAAGAAAAACCAGAGAGACCCAAGCACAGTCTTTCTGCTAAGCTGATGGCAGAAAGATCAGCTCTGGCCCCGCACAGCCCTGTTCCAGGGGAGCCAGCAGGATGAGGGTCAGGAAAAACATGCAAGCAGAGCAGCAGGATGTCCCATTTCAGCCACAGCAAATGAAACCATAATTTTATCATCTACTTGATGTTCCACTTTGATGAAGCAGAGACATGACAGTGATAAATATACAATAGCCTTTTCACCTGTATCACCCACCCAGTCACCAGGTTCTCCTGCAGAGCAGGCACATGTCTTCTTGTGGCTGGGAACACAAAGTCCTTGGATCATGGCATGGCAGGAACCTCTCCCTGACTCTCTCCTCCTGCACTGAGAGGCTGAGTGAAGCTGCTGTCAGCTCCAAGGCTGAAGGCACCAGCAGGATCCAGGGAGCAGCTGCTCCTGCCCTGCTCATACCCCTAACAGCCCCAGCTGCCCCCCAGCCAGCCCTTGGTGGGCACATGCCCCGGGGCCCCGAGCCCCTCCAGGTGCTGTTGGACACCTCCTCACCCAGCATGAGAGGTCTGAACCACCCAGAGCTTGGCTTTCCCAAAAATCAAACCCAGAATCTTGCACTTGCTCAGCCTGAGCTGCCTCAGAGGATCACACTGAGCCAGCAGCTTGCCAGCAATAAAGATGATTTTTAAAAACTGAAAATACACAATGCTGATTTTTTGTTGGGGTTTTTTTGGGGGGATTTTTTTGGTTTTTAGTTGTTTTGGCTTTTTTTTGCACATCAAATCTCAAAATTAGATTTTAACTCATATAAAACTCAAGTTAACTGCACTTCAGGTAAGCTTTATTTTATTTTTTTACACATTACTTGAGAACATTTTTAAACCCTAAGTGAACATAACAGCAGAGGTATCAAAGATTCAGGAGGTGAGAATGCTTCTGTGGGCCACTGGGTTTGTGAATGAGAAAAACAGTACAAAACGAAAGCAAGTGTGCAAGAAGCCATTAAATGAGCTGCTGCAATGAAAGAAACATTCAGAAAAATGAGTCCATTGTTCTGCTTCTGGAAACCAGCAAAGTACCACACTTCTTTCCTTTATGGGACAAATTTTATTAATTACCTGATGAAAACTATTCTGTAATATGTGAACTAAACACCAGGTTTTATATGATCTAGACTTGTTTTGAATAACCATCCTGTTTAATTCCAACTTGCATGGAACAACAACAATACAAATTATTAAGAACTGGGTTTGTATGTCATTTTATTTTGTTTGCTCAATTTAAGGAGCCACATTATCTAAACTTCAAACCAGGAGGCATCAGAGCAGAGGTATGGGCTGCAGGATTGCTCTCAGCAGCTGCCTTCTGCTCTGCACAATATCTTGATGCCAATAACTCACCATTAAAAGCCCTGGCAAGTGATCTCCAGTTTCTTGCACTAAATCCTGTTTTAAAAATCCTAAAATACAAAGTCCAGTTTGGTCAGACTTTCTCAAACTAGGTACTCTGGATAGAATTTCTGAAAGCTGCCTGCTATGAGCAGCACCTGGACAGACTGCTATTTACTTTCAGCTTGTGCTTTTCAAGCCCATCTGCCTTGGCTTTGAATATAAAGTTTCATGCAAGAAACAGTTCTCCCAAGCTGCAAATAATTAAAGTCAGGATACTGTGATAAAACCAACACACAGTAATTATACTGATTAGAAAAAAAAGCTAATTGACTATGGTTTTATATTACTTTAAAACAGTTACTATTTCCCTAAGAACAAAGTTTTGTTTGGGGTAATGAAATTACATCTATTAAACAGAGTTGGAATAAAATCATAGGAACATTTATTTTGGAAAAGACCTCCAAGATCATTCGGTCCAACCAACGCCCAGCACTGCCAAGGCCACCACTAACCCATGGCCCCAAGTGCTTTGTCTTTTAAATCCCTCAAGGGATAGTGACTCCACCTCTGCCCTGGGCAGCCTGTGCTAGGCTGGACAGCCCTTTCAGGGAAGAAATTTTCCCAAATATCCAATCTAAACCTTTCCTGGCACTGCCTGAGGCCATTTTCTCTTGTTCTGTTCCCTGGGAGCAGAGCCTGACCCCACCTGGCTCCATCCTCCTGTCAGGGAGTTGTGGAGAGCAAGACGATCCTCCCAAGATTCCTTTTCTCCAGGCTGAGCCACACCAGCTTCTTCAGCTGCTCCTCATCAGACTTGTGCTTCAGCCCCTTCCCCAGCTCTGTTCCCTTCTCTGGACACACTCCAGCCCTTCAGTATCTGTATGCAGTGAGGGGCCCAAAACTGAATGCAAAAGAGGGGGAAATTACTATTCCCTATTCCTGCTTGACACACCATTCTTCACAGGCCAGGATGCCCTTGGCATTTTTTGGCCACCTACACACATGCTGGCTCATATCCAGCAGCTGCCAACCAGCACACCCAGGTCCTTTCCTGATGGGCCCCCTTCCAGCCTGGAGTGTTCCATGGGATTGTTGTGCTTAGGATGCACTCCATTCCCCTGCCCAGAATATTCATAAAGATAATAAGGAGGACTGGTCCCAGTCCTGAACCTGGGTAACTCCCCCAGTGCCCAGCCCCACAGGGATGTAGCTCTATTCCCCTTCACTCCCTGGGCCCAGTCATCCAGACAGTTTAAACTCAGCAAAGAGTACACCTGCCCAAGCCCTGTGCAGCCAGTTTCTCCAGGACAAATGGAGTCAAAGCATTTACTAAGGTTCAGTACACACATCCCCAGCCCTTCCCTTATCCACGATGCAAGTCACCTTGTAGAAGGAGATCAGGCTGGTCAGGCAGGATCTGCCTCTCCTAAACACATGGGCTGGGACTGACCCCTGGTTGTCCTGTATGTGCCACATGATGGCATGGGAGATGGTCTGTTCTACAGCCTTCCACTCCACTGAGGGCAGGCTGTAATCCCCAGATCCATTTTCTGACCCTCCTTCTAGATGGGCATTACACTTGCAAGCATCCAGTCAAGTGGGATGTTCCTGGTTAGCCAAGAAGGCTGGGAAGTGATGGAAGGTGGCTCAGTGAGCACATCTGCCAGCTCCTTCAGTGCCCTTGACTGGATCCTGTCTAGCCCCAGAGACTTGTCTAAGTGGTGTAGTATGTATTTATACAAACATTTTTTATTGTCTTTTACAGCAATGGCTGTAATGTTTTATGCAAGTTTTTTGTACAAGTCACCTATGCAGTTATTTTCACTCTTTAGTTGTTCAAGGACCACCAGCTTACAATGAATAGCAACAAAAATATATGAATTAGGCAGCAGAATAGTATAGCTTTCCCATATTTTCTGGTGGGGTATCTCATGACAATGTGCCCCATGCTGCTGCACTACACACACAGGATCAGAGCATGCAGCCAAAACAATCCAAGACATCACCCAACTGGAGCAGAGCTTTTCCTCACAATGTTTTCACTCCGTGCCACTCACCACATGACAGCTTCTGACAGAGGAGCAGAACTTGGCACAGTGCAGCATGGCAGATCTACCCCTCTTTCTTTTTTTAGATTTAATTAAAATACCCAAATAAAAACAAAAGCAGAAGAGACACACATTGACATTACTATGCACTGCACAATGCAGCAAAGCTCATGGCAAACACTGATACTCCACTATTGGCTTTTCTCATCCTACACACACCCCCACATGTCCCTGGGTACAACACACACAGGTATCTGCAAAATACTGTGACAACCAGACAAATAAACCTTTGTGAGAGTGCTGCTGGATGAGTCCCTGCTCCCTCTCCATGCTCCTTCTTCCCTTCTTTATCAGCCAGGAAATTTCAGAATTAAACACTGTAAAAGTTACAAGGAAGGCATTTTGTATGCCCTATTTCTGAAAGTAGGGATGATCATGACAAGCCTCCAAATGCTGTCCCGTAGGACTAAAAAATCATGATTTGATTAAAATTTCATAACCTTAAAATGGAAAAAAAAAATTGTGCTGTGAGAAATAAAATAAGAAATAAACACAGCAAGAAAATAACTGAAATCAAACATGGAAATACAAATCCAGTTTTCTCCTAAGCAATGCCTGCTCCACTGACAGGAAGTTCCCCATGATTTTTAGATCCTAGTGAAGGGCTATCAGTGTTCTGAGTGCCTGCAGCTCACTCTGCCTGACCCATGACACATGCTTGTTTTCCCAGTTCTTATGCAACGCTTTTTCAATTCAATTTTGAAACACAGCAGGGAAAATTTTAATGGGGAAAAGAACTGTTTTCACAAAAGGAAGATTTGGAAAGAACAACTTCATCCTCAAGAAAAACAACTCCCACTGAGCCCAGAAATCATGTGGCAACTCCTGTTAGACAGAGCCAACATGCATCACTCACAGGGTAGGAGAACACAGAACTGCTGCTACCTTTCAGTGACAAAACCAAAGCACAGTGACTTACAGAAACATCAGCCAAGTAGAATAATTGATTCCCTCCTCTCTTCCTCAGGATACAACTTGCAATGAGACCAAACAGATTTTCCCCTGAAGACCACACAGAGCGTGGTACCTGAAATCTCACAGCCTGTATACATTTTTGTGTTTCTGGAAATAATTAAACAGGTCACAAACTTCTAGAGCTGCAGCCCCAGACATTAAAAAACCCACTATTTGACTTTCATGGTTTTAAAAACAAACTTCCCAACAGCAGGACACACTGCCCTTAATTCCAAAAAGCCACTTTGGACATATCCTAATAGATTAGGACCCTTCCTGAACAAAAGACTGAACGTTTTAAACTTCTCTCAGTCAGACAGCAAATCCGCATCACATTAACCACAAAAAGGAATTATGCAGTTCTAAATTCCATTTTCAATAAAAGATTTGACTCATACATATCAAAAAGTCACATAGCTAGCACCAAAGGCTACCATGAAATGCACCTACACTTCTATTAGAGGAACTCTTTCAGTATTCAGCTGTACTCAGTTCAAGGTCCTAGGAGAAGTGAAGATGACAACTAACAAAATAAACAGCCAGCTTATAGTTTGTTCAGAAGGCTGATCTGATCTGATCTGTACAGTGCCATGGGGGGGCCTGAAGAGGCAATGTTTGATCATCAAGGATAGCTTCCCCAAGCACAAGAGCCCAGTCCAGCTCAAGAGGCAAGAAAATGAGCAAATGCAGGGAGAGGATAGTTTGGCTGGACAGACAACTTCTGACTAAGCTCAAAAAGGAAGAATCTGGGAGGTCAAGCAAAGACCAAGTACCTGTGAAGACTTCACCAAAACTACTGAAGATGGCTTCCAGGAGGAAATGAACAAGATCATGAAGATATTTTCATTGCTATAAATATCTTTTCTTCAGACCTTGGCACTGAGAATCAATCCCTAACTAGATAACAAACAAATCCTAGTAAAAACAGTGCTGTATGTCCTGGAGTGCCTGATGACCACAGAAAATCTCGAGCACAAGATGAATGCAGGCAGATGAAGGACCTGGTCACTGCTTTACTAACAGATCTGTAATTAGTTGACCTGTGGCCACTGATATGACTGTGCACTTTCATTTCAGCTGAGAGGTGTCACATTATGCAAACTCCTGCACTGGTAATCAAAGCATGTTTAACCTGACACTGTTAAGTTACAACCAGTTTTATTTGACAACTGAGACAGGTGAGGAGCAGGGCACAACTCACTTCCACAGCTCTTGGAGCCTGGCAGCTCTGCCACCTGTGACCACGGGCCTGCTCCCAAGGGGCTCTGGAAGAGTGAGGAACAGGACTAAAGTCTGGGCAGAACCAGAAGCTGACACACACCTTTGGGCTGAACAACAGCCCAGGGAATTTGTGTCTGCTTGCTTACCACGTGTACCAGGTAACCTTTGTGAAAGAAGAGCCCACAGCACCTTCTGCTGCCTTTTAGCTCTAAAATCTGTCAGTATCAAGACCTTACCCAAAGGGCTGTCATCTCTGGTTTAGGTCTAGTCTGCCAAAAACTAGATCACTTTTTACTTCCCTCATTAGAAAAAGAAGCTGCATGACATAACACTGGACTCTGCCAGTAGTTCAGTGAAAACTAGACTTTCAGTAAAGGCTTGTAATATTTGGGTTTTTTACAACTGCAGCCACAAAAAAATCAATTTCATTAATTAGAGAAAGATGACAACTTGGTGCTGTTTTTTATTCAGCATAAAGTTAAATTCTTTAGGTGCTGGATAGCTATCATAGAGACTAATAATTCAGAATTACTGTAACTACTTTTGCTATCTTGTAAAATGCCATCCACAGTGATACCATTGACTCATGGGGACTTTGTGGCTTTCCTCAGGTCAGTCAAGAATGAGTATTTTGTAACTTCTTTTATTTTTTAAACCAGAAGAATTAATTTTTGCTCATATCCAGAAACATCAACAAAGCAGGACACGGCATGTGAGCTAACACTGGATAGAAGGAGGGGGCTGGGGGGGAAGTAGAATAAGAAGAATTGAATCTCATGTGTCTTTGTAGTGCTTCAGAATACCAGCCAAGCTAACGAAGAATAGAAGTGCCCCTGTTAACTCTGAATCACATGTTCTAGAAAGGCCAGCTCCCCTTCCCATACCCCAAAAGTTCTGGATGGACAGGAAATGGGGATTTAAAGTACACAGAATAATCAAGGCAACAGCTTCTGAAATTTCAAGAGCTATTATAAAGGCAGGGAACAAAGCACCAGATATGTCCTGCAAACAGGACCTGACTTGCATGTGAAATTTCAAAGTCCTGAACCAACAGCGTTGTTTTCTGTAACAGTATTTTCCTCAACGGGTACATAACAACTATGCCTTTACCAAAAGAGCAGCATGAAGAAATCTGAAGTACAGAAAACCAGTATCACTGTTTTTCTACCCAAAACACCTCCATGAGATTTTGAAAACAGCTGCTACATTCTTTTCTGTTCTGAATAATAAAAAATCACCTTGTCCTGAATATTCATTTTTCTACCCTAATCATCTTAAGTCAGTAATAGTTAAGGAAGAACTTCTTAAGCTCTCTCAAAAAGAACAGGACAGAAAAAAGTGCCACAGAAAAGACACTAGTATGAGACTAACTTGTAAAATCCCAGAAATGGAATGACACATAATAGTGCATTCTGTATAGAAATAGGAACCATCACCCAAGGTTTAAAGCTGCCACATGCTTTATGTGAAGTTCCAGCTGGTGACTGTCAGGGAAACAGCACTGTCAGTATTCAAACACCACCACCAAACATTTCAAGACACAGCAGGAAGCTCCTGGGATGCAAGACTAGTGTTCTGGACAAGCCTTAACCCATCTGCTGCAGAACTGAACTGTTCCACCACCTCTGAAATTAGGCTAGACATACCCTTAACCCCAAATAAAAATCTATTTAAGAGATGGAAAGAGCTCCCATAACAATATTGTATTATTTTTCTAAATACAAGGCTTGTTTTCTAGTTAGCTTGTTCAGTTATAGGACTGATGAGTGACAACCTGGAAAAGACAGGACAGTGATTGGTGTGAATGACAGTGACACCATACCCTGAAGAGGCTGCTGTGCCCTGCCTGCTGTGTCACAGCACTCTCCTAAACATCATGTTGGGTATCAGGAGGAGATCCCAGCCCTTGCAACATCACCTTCACTGAGGCTCTGGAGGCAGCTGCAAGAAGAAAGAAAGGATTTGAAGTTACTCCCTCAGGTACTGGAGTACCTCCAGTCATGGCATCTGCACAAACTATCCCAGAATCACTGCTAGAGAAGGGCCACCAGAGAATACTGCTGAAGAGGTGCTGGCTTGCAGCCCTTCAACCAAGTAAAGGAAAAAAATTCTAGATGAATCAGGATGAAATAAAGAAAATAAATTAAGGGTAAGACAAAGCAAGAAAAAGCCGAAAAAGACCTTCCTCAATGTATAACCAATCAGTGAGTGACACTGGTCATGGTATAGGGGTGAAAACCACCCCCAAGTTCCTGTAAGAAGACCCTGTCTGGAGATGGGTGGTCTGCAGGCACTGCTTGGTGCAAGAACATACATAAAATAGCAGTTGTTAAGTCCTGACACAATTCTATTTCAGGCTCAAAAGTTTCCATACCTCTCCATCCTGGCAGCTCCTTTTCCAACCACAGGGTTTTGCAGACCCAGTAAAAGTTTTATCAAACATCCATTTTCTAAGAGATTTCAGGGAAACAGAGCAGAGACTTGCCAAGAGAGGGAAAAAATAACCCTACTTCTGCTAACTGAGAGTACAGGCATGGAGCTACTCACATCCAAATGACATATCTGCTTTATGCCTTGAGTACCTTGTGTATAGCATGGCTTGCACACAGGCACACACTACTTGCCTGACCTTTAGTTAAATTAAAGTATTTCAGTATATTTTACCTAGTTTTATGTTTAGTCATCTATAACCTCCTTTTGGTACACAGAAGTTAGGAAATGGTACGTTAATCTACTGTAGAGGGCTCCAACTCATTCATACAACACATGGAAACCCATTTATAGCATCCTCTGACATATTCAACTCAAAATTCATTCAACATCTGGAGATTTCTAAGGCAAAGATTTGAGAAGTTACAAATACTTCCAAAGTCACCAATTACTTGGGAATTCCTACAGCTATCGCATACATCCGTGACAGTTTTTCAAACAAATTATTTGAAAAGCAACAATTTTTCAATCAGATGTGCTGCACAACCCAACAATACACAGTTCCCCAAGTGCCACAACTGCTGCTGAGGCAAGAGCTGAGGGGGAGAAAAAAGTTGCAGGTAAACACTGCAGGAATTGCAGCAGCTTGGAAACTGCAGGACCTCAAGCTCAGAATCGTTTCAAACAGAGCAGGGAGAACGTACCAGCACATCACTGCTTGTGTGGCAAAAGCTGGATGGCAGAACTCCACAAGGAAGAGGGATCACACCATGAGGTAGCAAGGAAAATCCCTCAAACACAGCAGGTTCAGCCCAACAAGCCTGTAGGTTGGCAGGCTGAGAAAACCGCTACGTTCATGCATTTTTAAAAGTAACTTATTACAAAAACACTGACTTGAGGCACATGAACTGTGATTCTTAACTAAACATACCTTATTCAGCTTCCAGAGTTTAAGATAATACACAACAGACAAAACTGAAGGAAACCAAACAAGTGGCAGATAAGACTTTGATGATTATCATTATCTTAATCAGTATGTTGAGTGTTAGTTAACAGTTGGAGGTTACCGCACTACAGATTAAGTGCATCACAGAAGCAGAGCTAGCTCCATTCTGAAAGCAAACTCCAACCTGACTTTTTGTTTGATGATCCATCAGAAAGGCTACAGCTATGTTCCATCAAGGACTAGCTCTAGTCTGGAAACCATGCAGCCACACCAGGCAGCACAGCAACCAAACTAACAAGGCATTCTGCGCTGGAGCTGGCTGTACATAAAGCTCCAGCAACTCCCAGGAACATCCAGCAGAGCCGATCTGGATCCAACCTCGCTTGTGAGGCCCAAGCCCAGCCCAAACATCCTATCAGACTGCACAAGCTCCAGCACAAGCAGCTAAACCCACCCAGGGGCGATGCAGGTGTGCTGACCCGTGCCCTGGGGAAGCCCGCACAGCCTGCGCCCGGCGCCGGGAGCCGCGGTCCCTCCCGCGGCCATCTACCGAGCCCTGGGCAGGTCGCGGGGCCGGCTCCGGAGCCCTCTGTCCGCTCCTCAGTGCCTGGGCGAGCCCAGGGAGCCGGGCAGTGCTCCCCTGCCCCTCCTGACTTTCTCCCAGCTCTTCCGCGCACCAGCAGCGGCGAAGAAGCGGGGACAGCCGGGCACGCCCCGCCGGGCTCGGGGGCGGCCGGACCGGGTCCAGCCCCGCGCCACCG
>VZRH01000061.1:215068-232516 GCA_013397555.1 Urocynchramus pylzowi | reverse complement strand
TTTTTTTTTTTTTTTTTTTTTTTTGAATATGTGTCATAAATTCACACTGCTGTTACTATCTGCAACACCAGCAAATAGTTCTGGTGCTTAGGGCTGGGATCTTTGCCATGAAAGGTGATCTTTTCCTGTAGCACCAGACCTGAGTATACCAAGGCGGGGGGGATAAAAAACAGGTAATGCAGGATTCATGAGGAGAAGTGCTTACATCTAATACATGGGCACAGCTGTTGTTCACAGAGTCCCTTCAGACAGTGCCCCAGGGCACTGTCCACCCACACCTCTATTTCTGGTTCTGCACAATGCCATGGTGGCCACCAAACTTTGCCCAGGAGCCCTGGTGAACTTTACTGTCTGCAGACTGCACACCAGCTGCCAGATGTAGCAGATGGGGTGGAAGGGAGAGTGAACATGCATGTCCCCTCCACGGCAGAGTCCTGCACAGAAGCTTGAGCCTCAGAGCTGTGCTCTGAAATGGAGGGGTGATTGTGAGACCATGCTCTGTGACTGCTTCCAGTCTGCTGAAATCTTTGGCAAAGGTGGTCTGTGAGAGATGGCAGTGCCTTCTCCTGGCTCCAGCACCACCTGGCAGAGCTCACCTTTGCGTTAGAGCTGTGCTGTGCCAGTGCCAGGGTCCTGCAGGGAATCACAGGAGAGGTGTCCTTTCCTTCTCATGAGCCAAGTGAGATTTCTATAGAACACAGCCAGAAGGGAACATAGCACCATTCCCCATGGAATTTACTCAGTGCCCAATTCCCTCTTCAGCCTGAGGAACCCAGGCTGATGTCTCTGTACGTTTGTGACTGCCCTGAGCCCTGAGCTCTCCTGGCTCTCAGGGGCTCTCCTCAGCCTGTCCTGCTGAGGCAGTTCCCCTTTCTCTGAAGCCTGTTGGTGCTGCCAGTGCCAGCAGAAAGGCGAGCAGGGCAGGGTCCGGGGGCTGTGGGTCCTGTTCTCTGCTGCAGCAGCAGCCTGTGCTGCCTGGCCAACCCCCTGAGACCTCCAGCCCAAGCCACAGACCCCCAGCCAGTAACCCCAGTGCTTTGTACCATCAGCTGCACTGGATGCAGGGCTGAAGGTGGAAGTAAGGAGCAGGGTCAGGGCACCTGCCAATCCTGCTCCTGGTCTATAGCCAGCCATGGGCTGTGCCCTCCCAGTCAGGATTGACTGGCTTACAGATGCAAGCAAGCTCTGCCATCAGCAAGAGTACATTCCAATAGAAATAGTACTAATAAAGTGTATTTTCTGCTTACCAGAGTTGAAAAAATTCAGCACCATATGTCCATCTTCAGTCTCAGTAGCAGTGAGGGTTTCACTGAGGATGCTTGGTTGTCTCCCAGATGTTATTTTCCCTGCCCTGGGGCTGGACAGTCTCTGCACTGGCAGCTCTTAAGAACAGGGCACCAGAATGGGAGCAACTGTAGCATGACTGCAGAGTCACTAGAGGAGAGGAAATGTGTGACATCAGCTAAAGGAAATGAGAAATAAAATAAGCTGTAGAGGAAAGACAATTAGCCACAGCAAAGGTCTGGAAAGTCCTTAAGGTTTTTTCCTCAAAGTATCTCTGCTTCTGATGATCCTGAAATAGGGCAAAATTGGGATTTTCCTCTAAAGGCAGAATAGGAGCCCACTCTGTGTCCCCAGTTACATTTAGGAATAGACAACTTTTTGAGCATCTTCCTCCCAAACAGATGAATGGCAGAAGAGCTTCCACTTAATAATTTCCATGAAAGGGACAGGAAACTCATATATGGACAGACTCATTTCTTAGCACTCTTCTTCACACTTGTGTTGGAACTACTTCAGGAATTCCACCATCCCAAGTCTCCCTTTATCTCAGGGATAATCAACAGACAGAGACACCACAGCAGGGCAGGTTGTTACCTGTCCCATACACCATCACATTATGGCCACTGTCACCTGTGGCAGCCTGAAGCTCACTCAGCATGGTAATGCTGATGGTGGGGTGCTCAGAGACACCAGTGACGAGCAAAGCTGCACACATGTCCCAGCCAAGCTGTAAATCCCAAGCTGTAGCTCCCATGGTGATGATTAACCTGCCCTCCATGCCTGCCTCTGCTCTTAAGAACACCTGCACACAGCACAGATGTGAGCTTAGAGCAAAAACCTCTCACCTGACACACCTACAAGAACCAGAGCCCTGAGTCTGGTGCTTGGGGTCACTGTGAAACACCAGAACAGAGCCACAGAGTCCATCACCAGGACAAAGGGGTGTCCGAGCCTGCCACAAGGCTGCTGAGCAATGGCAGGGCCCAGGCAGCAGCAGAAGAGGCCAGTCTGCTCTGGACATCCTCTGGGAAGGCTGGGAAAAGCTCTCCTGGCTCTCCTCTGGAAATGTCCCCTGTGGCAAACATTCCATAGAAGGTCCTGGCCATGTCCACGCCATGGGGGCACCAGAGACCCCCATGGTGTGGCTTCATGTCCTGGGAGCCACAGGGACAGGCTGAGGGTTGTGTGCCCTGGGCCTCACCACTGAGGGCACCAGGCAAACTTCTCCAAGAGCATGGAGCTGGCACAGGCACTGGGACACTTTCAAGTCACACTTTTGTTGTTGGGCTGGTGAGCCCTGGGCTCTGAGCTGGGATATGGCAATCTCCTCATCAGCAAGGGAGATGGGGTGCTGACAGAGGGGCCAAGGTGGACAGCAGCAGAGCTGCTCTGAGCTGGCTTTTGGCTCACCTGGCCTCAGGGGTCCCAAGGTTTTGGGCAGCCATCATCATTCCAGAACCCACCCACTGTCTGTGCCAGGGCCTGGATGTCTCCAGCCAGGGGCAGGCAAAGCCCCAGCACCAGTCTGAGCTTCTTTGCCTAGATTGGCTCTTCCCTGGCTCTTCTCCAGAGGGTGCAGGTGACCTTTCCCAGGTCCATCACAGAGGGAAACACCTGGCATGCACTTCAGCACAGTGCTCTGAAGGTGTGTATCCAGAGGCCAGGCAGCCCCCAGGGTCCCCCCAGGATCCCCCCAGGATCCCCCAGGATCCTAGGTGAGCTCCAGCCAGGCTGGAGATGTGCATGTGCTCTGCAAACTGCAGGACAATCCATGTCCTGCTGCTCTGAACCCCTCTCAGGGAGAGCTCCAAGACAACCAGAAGTCCGTGGACACCACCACTGGCACCCCAGCACAGGGTGGCCAAGGGATTTGGAAGCCCCCTGAGCAGAGTGGACCCCCTGCAATGTGAGGGAGCCCCATAGCACCTGCACCACATGGGATGGAAGCCTTGGCAGGGTGGGCTGCACAAGGGGCTGGCAAGGGATAGCCAAGCTCTGTCTGTCAGGCCACATGAGGGTGAGCTGAGGCTCCTGCAGTGATGCCCCAGAGCTGTGCTGGGATGGAAGCTGCAGCCATTCTCCTCCAGACATCCTCCCTCCTTTCCCCTTCCCATCAGCTGCTGTAAGGATGAATGAACCTCACCCTTCAGGGATGAGACAGAGCCCCAGCTCTGCCCTTTAGGCTGCTCCTGGAGATTTAAACTTAAAACCAAACAAGATCCTGCTACAGAGGTTGGCTGCCAGCCAGCCCAAGTCTCTGGGGAGAGCAGCCAGCAATGCCAGGGGCAAGGGGAGTGCTGGAAGGGGATGTAGCAACACTTGCCAGATCTTGGTTCACTGTCCTGCCACAACCCAGCCCTTAGAGGAAATGAAAGCCCAGGGGGTTTTGGGCTGGAGAGGATCCTTCCTCTGCTCAGTTCTGCAGCATGGCCATTCTGCATCATCAGGTCCCTTTGCCCCCATACCGTGCCCAAAGCCAGCTCCTCCCTTTTACTCCCTTCCCACCATGGAACCCTCTTTCCCTGCTCTCCTGGCCCTGCTGCCAATTTCTGAGCACTCCAATATTAAGATGCATTTTGCCAGTGGAGGCTGGGCTTGTTCAGCACTCCTGGCATGCTGGCTGCCCTGTGCTTGATACTATTTCCTGCTCTTCCTGCCCAGGGAATGCACACGCCAGCTGACAGCTCTGACAGCTATGCAAGGCTGAGCTGAGAAAAAAAAACAATCTTGAAAATGCTTTTACTTTCATCAAGCCAACTTGCAACCTAATAAAAAACAAACAAACTTCTCTTACTCTGACTCCCATAGATGCTGTTAAGGAGCACTGATAGTCCTTCAGGTTGTTGTACGTGCTGGGTCCCAGAGCAGCTGTTCCAAATTCCACTCTCTGGGGATAACCCCATTCACACTGACTGATGGGCAGTGGCTGTTCCCCATGGGTCTGGCACCCAGCAGCATTCTTGTGGCAGTACATGCTGCTATGGCAGATGCCCAGGGCCTCCTGTACGCCCCACCTGCCTCTGGCACATGCCCTTGAGGTCGTTTCCTTCTTAGATGTAGCCTGTTAGCAACATTCTCACTTTGGAGAACCCCATGTAAATTTTGGAAGGATCAGAAACTCTTGGTTTTATAAGCAAATATCCAGAGATTTCTTCCCAAGAGCAAGCTACACTGCGTAGGCAGAGAAGAGCTCTCCAAGGAGTGTAAATGGAGGAGCAGCATTTCAGCTGATGGGTCTGTGACTGCCTGTCAGTAGCACAAGCAGCAAACAAGGACAAGATGAAATACCAACATGCAGCTTGTGACAGCACCAGCCACTGGAACACAGGTGAGCTTGATCCCTGCTGGTTCCAGTCCCCAGGACACATTCTTGAGTACCAGGATGGGTCTTTAAAAAAGCATTAAATTTATTTGGAGGTGCAGCACACGCTCAGCTGGTGCTGAGTGTTACTGTCTGTGAGTTCTCACAACTCAGGGAACACTCTGCAACATTTTCTTTTGCTTGTTGCAGGCTGAGCACAGCCTGTCCCCACCTCGTTACCAACCCTGCAGGAATGTGCCCCGGAGCTGGGCTTGCTCAGCAGGAAACACACCAACCCATCCCCATCGGCCAGAAGCCATCCTGGGGCCGTGGCAGTGGCACTCCCTGGGTCCCCTCTAACAGCTGTCAAGGCAGGGCGTGGCTTCTGCAGCTGGCTGTGCCACAGGGATCACCCAGACTGGCAGAGAATGTCACTGCTGGTGGCTCCTCAGCAGTGGGTGAGGCAGGGAGCAGGGCAGCCTCCAGCTGTTTGTGGTTCCCAAGCCCAGCCCTGCTGCTTTGGGCAGAGGGGTGAGCTCATGGGCCACCGTGTGAGGATTTGTGTGCTACAGCCCCAGGCTGTCACAGCTCTGCTGGAGGCCAAAGCCGTGTCCTGGCTGAGCTGCCACAGCTGGGACAGTGCTCCTGCTGCTCCCAGCTGCAGTGAGACACCTCCTGCCACAGCTGCTGGCCGTCTGCCCCATCTGCCTGCCCAGCCTGAGCAGGGGCTGTGCACAAGCAGGATGAGGGATCTGCCCTCCTTGAGAGGCTCCAAGCACTGCCTCCTCCTCCTCACAGGAGTAAGGCCCAGCCAGGGCTCCTCACCTTGCTTCACAGCATCCAAGCAAAGCCAGGGTCATTGTCACTCAGGGGTGGAATGGGACCTGGGTGAGAGCAGCCCCCTCCCACAGCCCCAAAGGCAGCAGCAGTAGCTGCCTGACTCATGCTGTCACGATGCACCTCATCACTTCATCACCCCATCCCTGCTCAATGGGCATGCAGAACAAGGAGTGTCTTCCCACACCCCTGCTGGGAGGAGGAAGATGTCTCGGAAGCCCTTGGCACTGTCTGAGATGCCACAGCTCAGAGATCCACGGGGGATGTGGAGCCAGCCCATGTCCTGAGTTACCCAGACACAGAAGGAGCTTGTGGAGCTTGGGGAGGGAGGCCTGGGAGAGCAAGCAGAAGGGAAAGGAGTGTCTTACCTTGGGGTCACAGAGCACCTGCTCCAGCTCAGTCACAGACCCCAGCCCACCAGGTCCGTGCTGCAAGGGGAGAGACCAGCAGGGCCGAGCTGCGTGCGTGCTCCTGCCTGGGAAGAGGCTCTGACAGGAACGAGGGCGTCGTGCTGGCTCCCAGGTGAGTGACTCACTTCCCTCTTGGCACTTGTGACCTGCTTAGCTGTGCCCTGGCTGCACCCTGGAGCTTGACACCAGTTCCTGTGGTCCTTCCTTGGGCAGGCAGTAGAAGGCACACAGAGGTTGAGGCTCCATTGATGGTGAGGGGCTTGTCCCACTCCTGTGGCACCTGGTGCCTCACAGGCCAGAGATGGGGTAGCCCAGCCCTGGAGCAGCTCCAGGTCAGGGGCACTCTCTGGCTGGGCCAGGGGTGCAGAGGTGGTCCCAGCTCAGTAAGGGCAGGCAGTACCCTCAGCAGATCTGTCCTCTGGGCTCCTCATTTCCTTCCAGGTCCCAGGGTCAGGAGGTAGCACATTGAGTACTTGTTCCAGGGCTTCCATGATGGGTGGAGATTCATCAGGCAAAGTACCAGGAAGGGCAGTGCTCTGCTCTGGGAATCCCCAAATCAGAAAACATCAGCCAGAAAGTACTTCATTCCTGTACCCCTTCTGCAGCACTATAAGCCCCCCTTGGTCCTCGTGTTCCTTCAGCCTGGGAAGAAAGGGTGGTCAGGGACATGGGGGACCCAGTCCTTCCTGCTGCCACTGGCACTGCTCTGCCCAGATTCCACATGGGGGTTCCCCCAACATATTCTGTGGCACTGGCATTGCTCAGGTCATGGGCACAACATTCATCTGAGTCACTTATAACAAGATATCACGTGTTTCTGTCTGCTCCCTTTATGCCCCATGGGTTGTGTAACAAGGAAATGTTGTTGGGGTTTCCTTGTTGGTAAGAACTGGCTCTTATTTTGGCAGGAAAGGAAGCGTGAGGCTTTTAAGACAGACCTGAAGGACAAGACAGTCACAAGCCATCGGTGCACAAAGCACTGCTGCCAGAAGGAGCTGGCTGGCTTCATGCCCTGGAGCTCCCCTGACACCTAACTGCAGAGCTGCAGCAAACATCCCAACTTCCCAACCCAACAACCAAGCTGAACTATGGCCTTTCCCAGCCAGGTTGGGGATTAAGGCAGCCAGGCTCTGCCAGGAGCACAGCCAGAGAACGAGGACAGTTAATGTCCCCTCTGCCTCCAGGCTGGTGTGACACTGCACTTGGAATAGCTTGGGCAGCTTAAAAGGGATGTGGAGAACTGGAAAGGCAGAAAGCTGGCACCACAGTCTGAGCTTGGGGCACAGGGTCAAGCTGAAGAGCAGCAGCATCTCAGCACTGACAGCACTCCACTCACACTCTTGCTATTGCATTTTTTAATAATTCCAAGAAAAAAACCGGTAATTTGGGTAAAAATTTATTTTACATACAGACCATTGCAGCTTAACTATTAATCAAGAGAAGTTATTTTCCTTTATAGGAAGTGACCAGCTGGTCTGAGATTAACAGAAGTCTAAGCCTGAGAGCTGGGATCTTAGTTTGGAAATCAGATCTTGGGGGCAGGTTCCTTCCAAGCACCACTCAATGCAGTGAGGAGCTGCAGGACTTAACTGCAGTCCAGCTGCACTGCACAGTGCTGGAAGCATATTCCCAAAGTCAGGCCAGATCTTCCCCAAGCTGAACTTGCTGAGAAAGATGATGCCTGGAAGGGTTTGGATGCATTTCCAATATTTTGTTCAGCTCTCAAACTAGAAACAGAAGTGGTGAAACAGCACAGTCTCTGTGAAGTACAAAACACCGAGTTACAGGGCAGCAGACACACGGGACAGCAGGAATGGCAGGGACTCTCCTAAGCCAAGAGTTCTACGTGTAGCGGGGCCCTGGCCGGGGTCATTCTCTGGCCCTATTTCAAACAGACAGAGTACAAAAAATACTTCGACTGATAATTAATTGTACTGGAAACAAACAGTCTACTAAAAAGCAAATCTTACTCTAGGTGCCAATGAGTCCTTAAAAGCAGAGAAGGGACTGAGGAGCTGCACTTGGGCAGTGCTTCCAGGATCATTCACGCTGCTCCATTTTTACTTTGGGAGGTCTCAGGAAGGTCCTGTTTTTCTTTTCTTTCTTCCCCTTTGTATTTGCCTGGAAATTTCTCCAGCTGTCCACACGACCATCCCGACTTTCCTGGGAACAACAGGGAGGAAGTGGCGAGTTAACAAGTGCAAGAGCCAAAGCACAGGTAGTACATGCCAGTTCCAGGAGACCAGTGGCAATTTCCCCTTATCCAGCATGCAGCCCCTGACAGGCAGACACAAAGACACTGGGAATAGTCAGAGCAGCACAGTGCATTGGGACTACAAGGGAGCTTACACACACCAGTACAAGCACTGTGCTGGATTCTTGTTTCAGAAACCACCAGACTGGGCTGGGCAGTCCTTCCTCTCAACAGAATCCTCAAAGGAAACAAGAAACCTCTCAAATGGACGTTCCTAAGCTGTCAACCCAGAACGTGGCAAGTCCTTTCTGTATCTCAACTCCTCACTCTCCTGGTGCTGCAGATTGGAGGCAGGGAGAACAGAGAAGGGAAATGTACTGCTGCCTACTCTCATGCTTCTTGCTCAAAGTCTCATCACATTGACACAATGAGAAAAAAAGGCATCTGGTGCACTTCTCTCCTCTCCCTGCCCTACCTGCTGAGCAGCAGAAAGCTTTCCTGAGGAAAAAAAACAACCTAAACAGAAACCAAAACAAAAAACAAAACCCACCAAAAAAAATCCAAAACCCCCAAATCTCCCCACAAAGCCAACCTATGATCTCTACAGGCTGAAGATTTCACAGCAGGACAAAACAAGTCCAGGAATGATCCACTTCACAGCATGTGATCCATCCACTCCAGGCCCATCTCTGCAATATCAGAGCTGCAGATGGGCTCTGGCTACAGCAGCTGTCTGCTTCCCTGCCCCCCTTCCCATGGCAGGATGGGAGAGCCCAGCACTAGTAGGGACCTGGATGCTGGGGCAACCAGACAGGAAAGTACCACAACAATCCACTCAAATACTTTCCAGATTAGGTTTTAATGGTCACCAGTGACCTGGGCTAAGCAGCAATTCTATTTTACAACTAAAGATAAGAATGAACTGCTGACAGAGATGAAAAATAGTATACCTCAATTTACCAGACCTGTTTCTGCATAGGTGATACCAAAGCCCTATTGATGGGCTCTTCTCCACACACATGAACAAACCCCAGGCTGGTGCAGATCTATTAAATTACCTCACAGGCTTGCATACAAAAGGTCTCATCTCTCTAGGGGCATTCCCTGCAACATGGACAAGAATTGCTGAGGCCTGTTCTGTAAGTTCAAGTGCTGAATACCTCAAAGTTCTTCTGCCATTCTCGTTCTCGTTTGGCTTTCTCTTGTGCTTCAATTTCCTCTTCCCTCTGCCGCTTCCTAGAAGGGAAGCCACCAAAGTTATGAACCCACAAGCATCCACTTTAGAAAGCAAGGTAATACTTTCAAATCATCTTGGAAAGCTCTTCTAATTTTTTGGCAGATTAGAGAAGAGATAAATACGCACACCTGAGATAGCACAGCAAATAGAATTTAGTTTCAAATTTGGAAGAGCAGCGAGCAGAGAAGATGGTTTGGCCCCACTGACAGCAAGCATACAATTAAGGAGTTGGCTTCTCTTGCTCAGCAAAACAAGCTGGACTTCTTCATATAAGAAGCTGGACATCACTCTAGTGGTAAATCTCTAAAAGTGCTGAGGGTACATGTTCTGAGAAGTTAATAACCACTTCAGCATGCAAAGTACAAATTAAATTTTTAACTCCCTACTTTTCACCTGTAATCAAAAGCAATGTCCTGCAGCCATCTCACCTCACTGACCAGCACAGAACCCTGCTGCAGGAAGTGTACTCACAGTGAGCATGTGATCAAATCACCTAAAATAGTTCAGGATCACACATGCCACAGGGTATTTCTGGCATTTAAATAAAATTAAAAATCAATCCTCTGCAAGCTAATAGCATGCAGAATTGTGTCACCATTTCACTGTTGTGGCTGGCCTCCATGTGTACAGAATACAACCATATAAAATATATTGACATCTTCAGCACAAGAGGGCAAATTTCCTTTGTGCTTTTCTCAAGCACAGGGCTCTACAACCCACAGGCTACCCAGAGACGTGGCAGAATCCACCTTATTGGCAATCAGCTTGACAGGACCCTTGTTAATCCAATCCAAGGCCCTGCTTTCAGCAGGCAGTCAGACCAGATGATCTCCAGAGGTTCATTCCAATTTAGACTATTCTAAGACTCTCTGATCCCTTGTCTTCTCTGAGGAAGCATGAGGTGGAAGAAGAGCCTGAATTGCACAAGTGGAATGCCATTTATACCTTTCATGCATTTCTTTCGCTTCTCTTTCTTTCCTCTTAATTTCCAGTTCAGCAAACAGCTTCATTGTCTGCTTGTATACAGCTTGTTTGAACTGTAAAACACAAATCCAATCTTAAAATAATGCCTGTGAACACAGTTAAAGTCTGTTTTACATACAAAGCTAAAAAGAAAGCAAATTACAGGTGTGCCCACATAACCCCTATCCTGCCCTGACAACAGCAGCAGCACACAGAAAGTTATAAACCACTGCTGATTAAATTCTGGCCCTGGCACCAGGAAACAACTGCATATTAACTTCATATTAGTCTCATTTTAATTTGTATTCATGAAGCTGTGCCTAAACAGAACTGTTCACTTCAAACCCTCTTATTCTTGGGTTAAATCTTGCATTGTTACATTTAACAAAAAAAGGCAAAATGGTCACTGTTTTAGAGAGTTATTTTCCAGCAGATCTTCTTGATGTGTTGTAAAAATCTAGCATTGGCTTCCCAATAGGAAATCTCTATGCTTAAACCAATCTTCATTACTAAAAAAGAGCAACAGACTTCTGAAAAATGAAAAATAGTATGATTATGGGGTTACTGTGGTGGCATCAACAGGAAGAAATCACTTTCCAGGAAAGAAAAGGGCGATGAGACTAATGAAGTCAATGTTTGGCAATCACCCATCAGTGTTACAGCCTCACATGGCTGGACTTCTCCAGACTAGAACCCAGGTAAGAAGAACTAAGTTATGCCATGCCATTTTTAATACAAGTGGTTTGTTGCAGAACAGCACATCTGTCCCTCAGTACTACATGAATGAAACAGATGAAACCACTCTGATTAAAAAGTCCCAAGCTCGTTTTAGCCACTCTGCAGTGAGTGCTTCATGTGCCTCTGCCAGCAGCAGCAATGCCACAGTTCCAGCAGTCAGAAGACAACAAGAAATTCAATTCAAAAAAGAGTGCATGATGCACAAGCAATGAAGACTTGCTTTGAGAAAAGAATAGGGTATTTTGATCTATATAATCTCACAATACATTAACTCTTTACACTACAGTGAAGCTATTTTCCACAATACACAGGTATCACCTGACACACAATACTCTACAGTGGCTAAGCAGAATTTGTTCTTCTGTAAATGTAAGGGTTTACAATATAAGCAAGTCTAATAAATACTTCTGTACTGGCTTTCAATCTTAATTCCTCAGAACACATTTTGTACTCTCCAGTTTCTCTGAACATAGTATGACTTACAACTTCAGGATCATCCTCCTCTACAGTGGGAGGTTTTCCATCCTTCTTCAGCTGCTTCTTTTTTTCTTTCACCTAATGATTAAGAACAAAAATAAGAGCCTTAAAATTTTATAGGGCTTAAATAATTTTATCCAAGTGGTTCTGCATTTCTATTCCAATGTACAGAAAGTACTCTGTTCTTGATTGATGTTTTGTTTTTCACCAAACCCTCCTAGGCCCAAACACATACAAGATTACTATCACATGAACTGTAGTAATTAAAAATACTGTGTTGGATACCATTCCTTCAACATAATCCCTTTTGGTTTCTTGATATATATATATATAGAATATATCTTGAATATATTCTTATTCAGTATACACCATCCAAATCAGCAGGAAGTTTATTTTGCTTCATGATATTCAAGTGACTAACAACAAACAGAACATCAAGTGTTCCTTGTAATAAGAGTATCTGAGTTCTCCTATATCATCTGCTTCCTCAAGCTTTCTGTGTTTTAATCCACCCACATCACTCTAACTTCTTGGCCAATGCAATCCAAGCTCCTTTTCTTATCTTATAGGTCAATATCTCCCAAACTTCCCAGACTCCTGCTGTCACCACCTATTCTCTTCCACCTACACATATCTGAACTACATCATTCATTCACAGACTTGGAAAAAAATATTTAGGTCAGATCACGTGGTCTGACCTGATTATTTCAAGTACTGAATTTCACTGAATTATCTTGCACTGAGCCCAACAGCAGTCCTGGACACAGCAGGCTTGTTTCTGCTGTGAAGAGCTTGGTGCCTACCTGCACAGTGCCATTATGAGGTTTGCTCAGCTTAGTGACCTAAACACGAAGCAAGTGTACCAAAAAGCAAAATATGAATGATTGACTGCCACTCACCCCAGCTCTGGATGTCCCCATAGAATACTCACAGTGTGTTCCACATATTCTTTTCCTGCCTGTATCACATCCAAGGCTCTCTTCTTTTGCTCCTGATCTAGCAGCAGCTTGTAAGCTTTATCTACAGCTAACAAAAAGCATCAATATTAATAGCACCAGTAGTCATGTTCACAAGGCATCACAAGACTGCTACTTGTTGGCATTACTAATTTGCTTCTAGAATTTATGGAAGTCATTTGTTTGGCAGTCTGTTTTGGGGGTTTTTTATTTTATTATTAAATACAACTAGGAAAGTGATAACATGATTAGTTGAATGAGTTTTGGGGTACAGTAATGGCAGGAACTGTCTGATACCTTCTGAGGGAGCAGGTGATAGCATCATTCCTACCAGCTGTAGTTATGGGCATGAACACCTCACTGTGATTACCTGACTGCAAAGCACACACCTAAAACCATCACTCTACTTCTGTCCTATGGTCTTTGAATAAAATCTAAAGCACAGATTAAGCAGTTTTTCTTGAACAATCCCAAAACCCCATGAAGATGTCTGTCCCTGTTGTGACATGACAATGGCATTGTGCCACCTAGTGCCACCTGCTGAAATGCCACCACCTCACACAGCTGCTGCTACCACAGCTGCTTTGGCCACAGCTAAAGCATCTCTGCAGCAACCCTTCTGTCCCCTCCATCCCAATGAATTTTTAAACCAGCACCAGAAAAACTGCAACTACAATCCCAGAGCAGGCAGAGAAAGAGTATTACCTTCAAACGCCTTCTGGGCTCTATCTGCATCATCTTGGTTTTTGTCTGGGTGCACCAATATTGACAGCTGAAAGAAAAAGAATCTTGCTGTCAAGATCATGGTAAAAGATGAAGAGTATTTCAGAAATTTTTAAGAGAAGGGAAATAGGCAGAAAGAATCCAAAGAGATCACATTCATTTGTACATGGACAAACCAGCTGACAACATGCAGAAGTATGTGCCAGTACGAGCTGACAGAACAAACAATCCTTGTAACAAACAGGCTGTCCAAGAAAAGCTGCAGCTTGGGATGAGAGGAGCAATTTAACACTCCTCAGCTGATATGAACCCCTTGGTCATCAAAGATTTGTATCCTTGGTCTTGACAAGAAACAAACATAAAAAGATTATCCTTAACCAAAGTCTCTCAGGAAGTTCTCCCAAGGCTGTCCAAATACCAAACTACTTAAGAGTGGTCATTTTTCCTTAGGCTGCTTTACTGAAAGTTAAGAAAACTCCTGCCTGTACTCTACCTGGCAGAGACAGGAGATAGATCACTACCATCCTGAGGGGAACTTTAACTGGGCTGGGAACCACATCCTACACATTCCTCTTTCTGAAAAAGTTATTTCAAACTTTTCCCATATGGCTTCTTTTTAATTTTTTTTTTATATAGACCTTTTATTTTTGCCATTGCTGTACAGAGCAGCTACTGAAATTGCTTTAATGTTGAAGAATACAAAATAACTACTTTTGGAACTGTACAGCTGCCAGTATGTAGCTCCCAGGAAAAGGTTTGCCTTCAGTCCTGAACAGATTTACTTCAGCCAGTGCCTTTTTCCCCTTTGTTGGCTGTTCCACATTCTGCACTGAGGTGTTTGATTTCTTCAATGCACAATTTCATGCACATTTTTCATTTCATTACCCTGAACTCAAAACATTTCCCTGTAGTGTTTTACCAGCTCAAAGCTGAGAACATCATACTTTATTGTCTTGCAGAAGTGAGAAGTCAGCAACAGACCAAAAAGTTATCCCTCTCACTTCCCACACACAGGAGGAGCCCACACCCCTCTTCTGCCACCCAGCATCTTCCTATCTAAAGACACTCACACCATTAATTCAGGTGGAGGCTGCAGCCCTCCAAACACTGTTTCTTTGCTGTATGCACTGATTAAAGTGAAAACTCTTCCTTTCCTTCCTTCCTGTCAGCAGAGGCAAGCTGGGGTAATGTTTCCTGTGTTGCAGACCTGCCAGTAAGCAGGGCTGCCTCTTTCCCAGGTAACCAAGCCACTAAAAATGACCGTGGAAATTCTTAAAGAAACCTCAGAGGAAATCTGGATCCAAGTCCATATATATGAGAAAAATACCTTTTGATCTTCTTTTTGAACTCAAGCTCAAGAGGATGCTCATGCATGGCTATACTAGCTGGCAAGAGCCCCATCACACATGGCACAGGCAAAGCAGCCTATCATGCTTGGACCAGGGACACTGCTGCAGCTCTCCTCTTGTTGATACAAGCATTATTCTATGCATTTCTGCCAAAAACAGACACCCCTCTACCCAGATACAGCTTTACTACCATTTTTCTTGTGCCCACACTCAGCTGCACAATCTCTACAGCATTTCTATTTCCCCTCCATGAACTTTGAGTGCAAAAGCTGAATACCTGTCGGAATCTTTTCTTTATCTCCTCATCTGTGGCTTCAGGATCCATCTGCAGCACCTAAAAGAGACCATGAAAGCAGAGCAAGTTTGATGCTGCTCTCCATGTTTCATGTTCCTGTCAGCAAGCTCTAACACTCTCATGAGGAGTGGCTGAAGTCACTTGGTTTGTTCAGCCTGAGGAAGAGGAGGCTGAGGGGAGAACTCAATACACTCAAACATCCTTCCAAGGGGCAGCTCAGGGGCAGGTACTGAGCTCTTCACTCTCATGACCAGTGACAGGACAGGAGGAAACTGCATGAAACTGAGTCAGGGGAGGTTTAAGCTGGAGAGCAGGGAAAGGTTCTTCCCCAGAGGGTGCTGGCACTGCCCAGGCTCCCCAGGGAATGGGCACAGCCCCGAGGCTGCCAGAGCTCCAGGAGCCTTTGGACAGCGCTGCAGGGATGGACAGGGGGGGTTGGTGGGGGTCTGGGCAGGGACAGGGATGGACCCAATGATCCTGATGGGTGCCTTTCAACCCAGCACATTCTATGATTCTGTAACACTTGGTTCACTGGCACACAGACACACACCAGAAAGCTTGCCCCAAAACAACATGAATTTTCACCCAGGGAAACAGAAACATTTCACAATCTTTTTGACATTTGTGAAACTACTTTTAGCAGTGCTAGATTGCTCTGGCTATGCCAGTGTCCTTTCTATGTTCAAGTCTTGTGTAGACAGCTACAATCCATATAAATGGGTCCGAACCTTCAACCAGTCCTGCAGCAATGCTCACTTTCCATGAGTGACACCACTTGTTTATTGATCTTTACAGATGTGGCAGAGTTTAGGAACTCTTTTGTTAATTTACTGAACATAAGATTGAAGCAACAAGTGAGCAGATGCTGGTCTGACTCTAAGAATCTGTAAATAAAAAACACTCTTCCACAGGAAAGCTACAGTCTACTCTGAAACAGCTTTCTTAATTTACTCTAAGTACTAAGACCTATACCAAACTGAACATTGTCAGAGTGAATCTGCTGGCTCATTTGGTTGACCAGCCCTGACCTGGGACTACAAAAAGCACCTGAGGCTTGAAAAAGGCAGTGAAGATGACACCAGGAAGGAAAACACCCAGGGAAAGCCAACTCCAGATGAATACAATATTGTTTATTTACTGCCTGCCTCAAGCTTTCCTACTTATTAAGACTTTATAATTGACTGCAACTGGAATCAAACACTATAAAGTGCAAGGGGATTATCCATTACCCCATGACTCCTCAGAGACTACTAACTGGTGTGACCACTGAGAGACCTTTTCTTACTCTGTCCACTATACAAGTTCAGTGGGATGAACACCCAAAATAAACCACACAATTACAAATGCTGAATTAAAAGAGCTATGGCCAGAACCTGCCAAGCTGCCATCTCATCTCTACTACCTTCCTGTTCAGAAAGTAGCCAGCCAAATGTTCCAGTGCTGTTCTATGAGGGAAATGTGACAACATACAGTTTGTCCTGCCATCAAACACTGAGAAAACCAGCAAGCACATATACACCATCCTGCTGTCCTCTGCAAAGTAATCTGTACCCAGAGAAAATTCTTCTTTCCTTATGCTGTCTTTTACTGGAATAAATACTCAAGAATCAGAAAGCTCATGCATCAATTCCAAATGCTCAAACTAACCTCAAAAGGGTTCAAGTTGAAATATGAAGATCCAGGTCGGGTCAGCCGGTCAATTTGGTTTTTTGATGTTAAAACAGAATCTCGTTTTTCAATTTGCTTTACCTGAAGAACAAGAGAGACCTGTATCAACTGACCATCACAACTCCCTTACCTGTATATTCCATGCTGTTAGTATACAGTCATCCTTGTCCTGTACTACAATTCATAATGCCTCTTGCTTACCCCAAGCTTGTAGTTATTTTCTCAAGCACTAACACTGCATATTTTTTATTCTTTCCTACAGCCCAACAGTATTTTCAACCTCATATTTTATCTATAAAAAATACTGCAGAATAGTTCTGTTTGTTCCTCCTATGGCCTGCTCTACAGCTGTGCCTTCCCTCCTCCCCATGCACCTCCAGCAGTTCTGTCGCTGCGATTCCTTGGAAACCACGGCGTTATTACTTTTAACCCGTTGCTGGCAGTGCAGCCCTTTAAACACGTTAAGTGACACTGATGCAAACACACGAGCCCGCTTTTAATAACCACAGGTTATTTAGTTCACTTCTCACCCTTCACAGTACCATGCCGAACCAAACCATGTATTTATATTCAGTGTTGATCTTTATTTAAAGAAACGTGCATCCAGCGAACTGACACGGCCTCAGTTCGGGCCGTGCCCCCCGCACCGGGCCGGGCCGGCGGAGAGGGGCCCGCGGCCCCTGCCCGGTGACAGCCTGCCCAGCGCGGTCCCTGCCCGGTGACAGCCTGCCCAGCGCGGCCCCTGCCCGGTGACAGCCTGCCCAGCGCGGTCCCTGCCCGGTGACAGCCTGCCCAGCGCGGCCCCTGCCCGGTGACAGCCTGCCCAGCGCGGTCCCTGCCCGGTGACAGCCTGCCCAGCGCGGCCCCTGNCGCCGCCATCGCCACCGACATGTGACCGCGCCGTCACCACACGTGACCGCGGCGCGCGCCGCAGCGACAGGCCAAGCCCCCCACGGCGCGCGCGGGACAGATGCTCCGCCTTGTGACGTCACACAGACAACCCCGCCCCCTAGACC
>VZRH01000061.1:145008-205954 GCA_013397555.1 Urocynchramus pylzowi | reverse complement strand
GGGGGGGCGGCCGGCCCGCTCCGCCCAGCCGTGCGGATCAGGGTTGCATGTGACGGGCGGCCGGGACGCGCCTCTCCCGGGGCTGCGGGTCGCGTCGGGTCCCTGCTCGGTCCCTCCGGGCTCTTAAAGCCGCACCAGCCCCGGCTGTTGCGGTTGTGCCCGGTCCGCTCTGCCCGCGGGCACAGAAGAACGCTCTCGGCAGCAAATGCGTCGCTGTCGCAGCGCGCCCTTAGATCTTGGGTAGCGCATGATGTGGTGGAGCCGGGAGGGACAGCTGCACCCACCCGCAGCGCTCGGCTCTGCGCTTCCTGCTTCCACTCAGGGAATAACGCTTGTCAAGTGCTTAAAGGAGAAACTGTCCAAAGTTTTGCTGTTAAGACGTTGTTTTTCTTAAATTAACTTTTGTCTAAAGCCTTTACTAAATCTTGAAAAGTTTTGCTTAAATGCATCATTATTGCAATTACTTTAAAAATAAGACTTTATTTACTCGGTCTGAGCAGCCTTGTTACCTGTCAGTATTTGAACATGGTACTTAAGTACATAAGCTGTGCTGGACTACTCTTTTTGAAACAGTGTGTTGGCTTCCCTTTCCCATGTTTATGGCTCGGAAGGATCCCAGTGGCACTTCGTGCTGCAAAGGACATTAACGCTCATGAAGCTGGTGCTTTGGTTTTTTGATTGGTTACTTTTTTTTTTCCTTTGAGACTACACATTAGAAGAAGTTTCTGGTTTTGTTTTTCACTTGTAGAAGTAATCTAACGAATTTTGCATCTCGCAGTGTAAGTTTTTTGTAACCTATGCAAAATGTAGTGTATGCAAACGAGCAGTGTCTGCTTGAAAATTTTGCATCCTTGAAATTGTATTTCCCACAAGCATTACATGTCCTTATCTCTCAGTTTTTCTGTCTAGGTGAACACTGTTAAAATAATATTTGAGTCTCCTGCTGACACTCAAGTTCCTAGTTCAGTCAAAAATCCCAATACTCCCTGCTTTGTTAGACAGACATCTGCAAAATTCTTTGAGGATAAATTCTTTAGAACAAAGCTCATTTCTGTTGAAGTATTGCTTGGAACTGGAGTACCAGGAGTGTTGTTTAGTACAACCCAGACAACCAGATGAGCTGTGAATAGCCAACTCCAGTGAGAAATGAGCATGGGCAGACTTTATTGTTTAGGCTAGCAAAACATAGGAGCTATTGGTGCAGTCAGTGTTTTTTAATGGCACTGATGGGCACATTGCTGTGCTAAAGTCATCTCCCAATCATAGTTGTGTGGGTACCGAAGCAGAGTTTGTTTCTCTGTGGGCTGTGCTGATCTTTTGCTTAGCATCATACTGGAGGTTCTCAGATTTTTCCAAGGGGCTGTGGAGTGAGCAAGGCTGAGCTGGAGAGGTGAGGGTGCTGGCTGCATTTTGGCTTGCAGGTAGTGAGAAATCCTGGCTACTGTGTAATGGTCTTCAGGCTGTGATTACTTCCAAATAAGGTTTCATGTAATTCATGCTAAGAAACACCTAGTATATCACAATTAAGCTATTAAAATGTGTTTTCTGTGATTGAATAAGTTAAGGTATAAAAGAAATGGCTATAATACCTTCATATACAGAATAAAGGGCCCACCTTTTTGTACATGCCTTCATGTACAGAAATGTTTCTGAACAAGAGAGGTTTTAATGAAACCCCAGTTCAGACTTTAAATATGAATTCTTATTTTTCCCCCCACTTGTATGTTTATTTTCCTTGCTTGACAAGAACCTTCTTGATGTGTGAGGCATAACTATAGGGACTGCATTTGTTTTCTTGTTGCCAATTAAAACAACAAAACCAAACAAATGTCCCCCAAACTTCCTTCAGTGTTATTTTTAACATGATTTAACTTAACTGCTTGACACAGAAAATATATTGGTTAGAAGGAGTAGCAACATAAGCAAGTGAATGACTTGGGTGCAGAGTTTTTACGTGTGCATTAGTTGGCTTCCTGTGCACCTGAGCTGAACAGGTTCCATTCCTGCATGAAACTAAGCTTTCAGCAGCAAAACCAGTATTGGTGTGTAATCACTGAAGTTCGTTATGGTCGTTTTAGATATTGTCCTTTTGCCAGAAATTTTCTGTTCCTTCTCAATTAAGCTGTTCCTAAGCATGTTTTGAGTTAACTAGACTGAATTTATAATTAATTGGATGGAGTTATACTTAGATAGTCTGTAGGTGGCAACCTCTGTTAGAGGCATGGTATAAGATAAAGGGAATAGTAACATCATGGCTGTTTATCCAGTGATTGTCAGATTAAGGCTGTGATCAGGTATCTCTTTTCAAGATGCCATGCACTGTCAGGACCACACCTCTGTGAATTTTTTTGTTTTTCAGAAAAATAACTAATTGAGCTGTTTAAGTTATGAAACACTGGAAGCACCCGTAGTTTTAACTTCCTACTTGTCATGTGAGAGCTTAAAAAAGGGGCTAGTAACTTTGTAAATTGCTCTCAAGATGCAGGAATTTTGTATGAAAGATAGTGAACAGCTAAAGCACAGCTTTTTATCACGAAGTATTTACAGTCTTCAGCAAAGCATTGTTTGCAACAACAGTGTGAAACTTGAAACAAGACCCCTCCCGGTATGCAGTTAGGAGATGTGAGGGTAGGCAACATCTTGGGCACGAGTGAGAATTCTCCTTGCCTATGTAAAATTGTCCCCAATGTCTCTTTATAACTTCTGCTCATTTGGTAAGCATGGTTTTGTGTACACTGTTCTAAATTCATCCATTTCTGCATGTTTTAAAAACAAATGCATATCCCACATGTACTTATAATTCTTTACTTATAGTCCACCCTTGAAGTCTTTCCAATTCAACCAGTCTCCCTCTTTTCTAGATATTTTAATATTTAATGCAGATGAGAAACTGAGTGGATGCGGGTGCTCCTCTGCGTGGCCTGGTCTGTCATAGGCTGAGTCACATGGGCACACTGCGCATGCAAACAGAGATAGCACTCCTCTTTAACATGCTTTTAATATCTTTCAGAGCAGAATAAAAACGTTAAAATAATCATTGTGTGGTTTACTTACTAGATAAAATTCAGTTAAAAATATTTTTTCTTGTTTGTACAACCAATTGATATTACCTAGAAGGAGAGCTAAACAGTCTTTTTCAGCTATGACTTTCACCCACATCTCTCTGCTGAGCTCAGAGGGAAGATTCAGTGTTACAAGAGATGCAATTTTGCTTGTTGGTGATTGTTGTGGAAGAAAAATCAATTTAATCTCAGATTTCAGGCCAAGCTTGCCAAGCCATTAGGGGATCTATTGCTATATCTGTGAAAAGAAATACATGTCTTCTGGATGCTCTTGGTGCCTGAATATTCTGGTAGCTGTGTCACTTCAGAATTTTCTACAGTGTATTTCTTTAGGAAAACCTTTTAAATAAAGTTTGTGTCACAGGAAATAGCTAAAATTTGAACCCAAACTGAACAATACTGAAAATGCATTGTATTTGACTTTAGTTCTTTATGAACTAAATCTTAAGCAAAAATAAACCATACAGCTAGTGAATTACAAAGCTGAGTATTAATTTAAATTGCCTAAAAGCCTACTTTAAAAAGCCTTTGAGCTGTGGTGCTGTGCAGTAATCTGATTCTTAGGGGGTTAGATATTGCTCCAGTGGTACATGCTTGTGGTGAAGACTGGTATCTTTTTGTGCTGCAAATCTTGCCTGTCAGAAGTTTGAATCACTGTACTCCAGAGGAGGTGTTTCTACCTGGGCACAGCATAGCTTGTCAACCTTTTGTTCACTTATAGGCAACCCTAAAAAAGTGTTAAGCTTTTGGGTATGTGACACTTGGAAGCTACTCTGGGTTATCAAAAAGTTGTCCTTGAGTGTCACAATAAGCCCTTGTAGTTCAGAAGGTCATAGTAATTGCTTCAAGTAATTTTTCTGTATTTATGTGTTGCTGTAGCCTCTCAGTTCATTGTGGTTTGGTTTTGGTTTTGGGGTTTGGGGTTTTTTTTCTGTGTATAGAAAAGACAGTGTATGTGTAATTAAAAGATTTTATAAGGCAGTAGGAAGGTGAACACAAAAATGCCCTCCTCTTTATATCTTTATTGCATCTCAGCTGGTGAGTTTTTGAGAAGATGGGTTGAGAATGGTACTGTACCCAAAGCATTTTCAGTGTCATTAAACCCCCTCTGCCCTGCACTGTTTCAAATTTGAGATCTTGCCGTGGCTGTCTAGCAAGCAGACGTGTAGCTGAGTTTTGCCTTCTGTGATGTTCATAACCTACAGAAAATTGATGTTCATTAGTGTTTTGATAGTTAATACCTGTAAGGGTAGGTAAGCATTATTGTAGCTTCAGGTAGCAATTTTTTTCCTTCTGTAATTAGGCTATAGTTGCTTTTAAGTAAACTGAATTGGTTAGAAAGTAATTTTTCTTTGTCAAGTAACAGAATGTGTGTGTGTGTGTATATATATATGCCATGTAGCTATGGAAAACTTCCTTTCTTTTCCACACTAATGGCTTAAAGAAGTGGCATCTGACAGAAACAGTGTGAGGCTGCTTTACGTGTCTCTAAAATTGCCCTTCAAGATAAGACAGCTTTAGTAAGATCATTACTGTCTAAAGAAAAATGATTTGTTTTTTTTCTTCCCTTGCTCTAGCTTGCAAATCTTCATAGGATATCTTCCAACCAGTTCATGAGCTGTAGTCTGGAAGGGTTGGGTGTTCAAGGGACTGTTAGAGGTGTGCTTATGCTTGGAGACTTGTTTTGCAGCTTAGTAAATAGCTTGAGGCCTCAGCATTTTTTAAAAAAACCTGTTCTTGAATCATCTTCATACCTGTATTCCAGTACTTAATTGCATTGCTCCAACCATGCTGCATTGTCTACCTGGTTATCATTTTGCTGCTGCTCATCAACTTCTGCCCTATCATTTAAAGCCCAAGGCTTGTTTCATTTCTGAACCTGACAGCTGATCATCCTTATGTTCTCCGCCGGGTAGTTGAATTGTCTCTCGTCAGCCTTTTTATTTGAAAGCACTGAATATCAACTGGCTGGCTAATTGGGGAATTGAAACAGTCTTTAATGAATTGGGCAAAGCCCACTGGAATTGTCTGAGAAGATAGTTGTGCATTTTTCAGTGCATGTATTTGGAATCAGTTTGTTAATTCTGAAAGCAAGTACTTCTATTAATATAAAGAAATGAAGATGCTGCAGTCATGCCTTCCTTTTAAACCAATAAGGTATATATTATTGAAATAGTAGCTGTGATTTGTACAGCTCCTATTTGAGGGATACTGAGAGCATGGAAACTGTTGCATTGCAGCTTCAAATGACAATGTCCATCAAAGTACAATTTTTCTCTTTCTGTCCTTGAGTTCTGACAGCATCGTGAGAAAGCGTGTGGCTAGTCTTGTGCAGCATGTTGGGTTTGAAGGAAGACATGGCGACAAGCCAAGCAAGTGGAAAAAATATTAACAAGAAACAAGTATTAACATTTTTATACCTTAAGCTACCCTGCAGGGTGACGTGTTCACTCCATTTTAAACGATTGTTTAAAAGTAGCGGAATGGGAAATGGAAATAGCACTAGATCTTCTGAGTCTTTGCTGAAGGATGTTACTGCCGTGTCCCCATACATTCTAGCTGCTATGGTAACCAGTTAATGACAATCAGTAGATGGAGTTTAGACATTGTTATGTACATGAAGTACATTTTTTAAAAGTTATGTAAATTCTTCCATGTACATTTTCCACAGTATTAAGGGTTGTACTTTCTTTTGAAACTTAGACCAGCTGCATCCAAAAAGTATTAAATAAAACTTGATACAGGTGATTGTGCAGCATGTATACAAATTAGTTTAGATAAATCATGCATTGTCCTACAAACTAGTTATTTCTGGCTTATTGTAATATAGCTCCTGAATTTTTTCCAGCAGCATAATAAAATGGCTAATCAGGTGAATGGTAATGCGGTACAGTTAAAAGAAGAGGAAGAACCAATGGATACTTCCAGTGTAACTCACACAGAACACTACAAGACACTGATAGAGGCAGGCCTCCCACAGAAGGTGGCAGAGAGACTTGATGAAATATTTCAGACAGGTATAATATGCATTTCTTGTTTCTGATTGGTTATGAAAGTGAGGGCATACCATTTTCAAATTTTTATAGATTAAGATTTAAAAATTCATTGTTTTTGATCTGTGTAGCTCTGAATGTTTTGCTACTTTGATTTCCCTAAAGGCAAATTGGGTTTGACATTGACTAATTACTTGACACATCCTTGGAGTTGTATGTGATATCTTAGTTGCTTTAGGGCACAGAGCACTAGTTTCTTAGACGACAAATGAAGATGTATGTTTCCGCATACTAAACTGTACATTTTTTTTTTTCTTCAGTCCGAATCATCATTTTGCTTTTATGTTTCTACTGTCACTGTCACAGTGATTCTAAAACACTCAAAGGCTGGATAGGTGACTTAGTAAGGGAGCAACTAGCTTGTCTTGCCTGGGACTACATTTGAATTGAGTCTGCCTGTGGATTTTTTGTTCTCTCTAGTTCTGAGTGGACAGTTTAATCCATGTTGGTTATTACACTGAAATGTTCAGCCTGACACTAACAAAGTTGAGGACTAAGCTATCTAGCAACTCGAGTAATACCTTGCTGGTAGCAAGTGGTCTCTGCAACTTCTAAAGAGGTTTCTTCATATACAGAGGTTTTCCTATTTTGTTTTTATAACCACCCTATTTTATCTTATAGACTGAGGCTTTCTTCTCCTTTTTAGAGTGTGTTCTGTGAACAGATTTACAAGAAGCAGTAGAACTGCTCTATGTGCTTATCTTGAATGCCTGGGTGGCAAAATGACAGTTTTTGTTGAAAAGAGTTAAAATTACACTGATCAAGTGAAGGCAGTTCAAAACCAATACCTTATCAATCCTCAGTGTGAAACTGGCTCATGTGGGTGATGTCTTTTGGAAGTCATTCACAGTGAGCTTTCTTCAAGCCTTTACCAGCTTTTATTGGCTATAGAGATGCACTTTCCAACTGTGGGTCATGATGACGTGCACTTGATGGTCTGAGAGAAGGTGTAAATAAATACCTGGGCAGAGGAACTCGTGGGGTTCTAACATGTGTTGCAGTTAGGTTGTGTTGTGAGGAGTTCTTAAGGAGTTTAAAAGCTTTTTAGCCCAGAACCTGACTACCAAGTGTAATTCCACTGCATGAATAACCTGAAAACATTTATTTACACTTCATTAATGCCACTGAAGATGTTTGCATTGTGGAGGGGTTTGTCAGTGAAGCAAACTACTTTAGACACTTGAGCCAAATTTGGGGTTGAATTTAGCGATTTTTTGATTTGCTGAAGTCTTCTATGAAAGATACAGGTGCCTTCCAATATGCAGGATCACTTCTGAAATGTAGTCCTTGGGCTTGGCACTACTGTGCATTTTCCAAATCAAGTAGCAGTGAAATAATCTGTGTATTTTGGAGATCAAGCTGTTGCAGAGCGTGTGGAGTTTTAGTATTTGTCCTAAATTTGGATGTATGATTTTAAAAGTGTAAATCTCAGTCTATATGTCTGACTCCACAACTGATGCAAGTGCATTACAAAGGGAAAAAAAAAAAACCTTGTAAAGATCCTTAAAAAGAAAATGCTTCAGAACTGGTCCAGTGTTTCTTGGGGAGTCTGTACCTGTAAAATTAAAATTAGCTTTTTTTGGGTACATAGCAGGGCTCAAAATAATAGCTTTTTGAATTCTGGCTCTTGGAACTGCATAGAGCAACAAAATGAGTTTAAAAAACCCCAGACACTGTTTAAGATACACATGAAGTCCACTGACTCCTGCTTATTTGAAGCTGGAGGAAAGAGTGAACAAATCATTTTTGCTTCCTAATATTTTGTGGGGTAGAGCTTCCTAGGTATTTGATCATCAGTTGGGTAGTTCCTTTTTCCCATACAATAGGATACTTGTAATGTTCACCTGTCAGTTTACTTTAGAACAGCTTAACTCAAGAGAAGGAAGTGTGGAGCTTAAAATGAGGGATGAACAAACAAAATTCAAATTATTAAAAGCGAGAGAGAGTTCATTGTTTCAGACCCTGGTGTGTAATACTGCTTTTATGCAGCAGATTGCATTCCTGAATGCTAGAAAACTGTTACACATGGGATTTAATCTTGCACGTCAGTTAGTGCTTAGGTGTATACATTTTAATTTAACTTTTTCATTGTACTCATATTCTTTCATATACTTGTGTAGGAATATATAATTAAATGTCTAATTCTGTTGCTATGGAATGTAACTTTTTGGCTTTAAAAGCAAATTGCATAGTTCTTAGTTTGTATGAAATTCAACAGAAATCTGTAACTTCTTTATCTTTAACTTTTAGGCTTGGTAGCTTATGTCGATCTTGATGAAAGAGCAATTGATGCTCTTAGGGAATTTAATGAAGAAGGAGCCCTCTCTGTATTACAGCAATTTAAAGAAAGTGACCTGTCGCATGTACAGGTAAGGTGAGAGCCCCAGGAGTGTGAGCACATGAGTATAAATAGTGTTCTGGCACCACTGGCAGGAGAGTTGTAACTTAGAAATTCACTGATGTTGCTGTATTATATTTCAAACCCAAATAACAAGTCTGTTAAAAATTGCCTAAAATGTGTGGGTATTTGAGCACAGAGCAAAACCTCCCAGATAATAAAAATATGCGTGCAATTGAGAAAATAGGTTAAAATGCTGTTTGGAATCTGATGACTTTTTCAATCTGACAAGTTTGTTCAATTAATTATTGTATTTTCCTGAAGGATTCCTTTGACATTTGATTTATTTCATTGGCTTGAAGTAGTGACTTCATGGTATGGAGTGTAAGATTCAGTGGATTCCCAGGGCTTGTCATACACAAAATTGAATTATTTTGTAAATTGTATCTACAGAACAAAAGTGCATTTTTATGTGGAGTTATGAAGACCTACAGGCAAAGAGAGAAACAAGGCAGCAAAGTACAGGAATCAACGAAGGGACCAGATGAAGCAAAGATTAAGGTAACACTTAGAGATACTGGTTATTCTGTACTAGCTGATATATTACTTGTACATAGACTGAATAAGAACTCAAAAAGCATCAATACCACCTGGATAGGTATATTCACACTAGGCTTTAAAGAAGTGGATGCATGATAGAGATTCTCTGGAGAAGGGTTGTTGGAAATGCAGCTCTTTCTGTCACACAGTTCCCAAAATTTAAGCTCTATAAAAATGTTGATATCTGTTTCAGAGTTGTCTCAGTTGTCCAGTGTTCTGCAGTTCTTGGGATGCCACATATCAAATGGAAAATAAGGGGAAAGCCCAACAAGTTCTTTCCAGCGACCTTGTAATATAAAACAAATGCTGCTGTTTATGATAGCTTTTTAAAACAACAGGGGTTCTTGTAGGTTCTATCTCTACATCTATACCTTATTAAGTGTGGCAAGGAGCAGATAAAGTATTGCTTATCTTGGAATGCTTTTTTTGTTCTGTGTATTTTAACCCACTGCTCTCTCTCCTGCAAGTAGTCTGACTTTTTCTTTTTTTTTTTTCCCTCCCAGGCTTTGCTAGAGCGGACTGGTTACACTTTGGATGTAACTACAGGACAGAGGAAATATGGGGGTCCTCCTCCAGATACTGTATATTCTGGTGTTCAGCCTGGCATTGGAACAGAGGTTGGTATATGCAGACTAATTCGATAATTGCTTTGTATACTTATGCCAACTCATAAATAGGAAATACTTGAAAATAAACCATATTGCAAGTTTAATGTATTGTAGAGGAAAATAATCTTTTATGTGTACCTTAATCAGTCTTTCTTACTCCTCAGTATTCTGCAAAAGACAGGAAAATAGGTTAAAGTGGAAAAAAAAGGGGTGGAATATATAAAAAACTGTTCTTTTTAAAGTTAAAAGATAGTTGGAAGAGTTTAAAAGACTTTTTTTTTTTTTCCTTCCAAAGGATGAAGTTTAGTCTGTAAGCAATTATTTGGAAATTTAAGGTTATGACTGAACCTGTGTATCTTCCTAGCAAGCTGTGAGCAAACTTAGGTTTGGTTATAAAAATGCTTGAACTGTGTATTTCTTCACTTAGCTATTCTTCAAGGTTTTAGTCCCTAGCAGTTTGTTTTGTGATACATGCTCAACAATTTAAATACTGTCACACTGCTGCGTGTCTGATACAGGAGTTCTTTCAGAGATTTCTCTATAAACCACCAGACTAGATTTGAGAAAACGATCAGTCTCCTTAATGTCTTTCAATTTATAGATAAGCTTTCCATTATTTGAGATGCTGAAGCTCTTGTGTTTATTGTCAAGAAGATGTCAAGAAGTGTCACAGTAAGGATTGTTTCTGAAGGGAACATTCATATTCCATGAAGGAAAATTAATTTAGTGGTGGTGGTAAATAATTAGAATGAGTTCTTGCACTGAAAGATAATAACTGATGTTTATAACTTCTCAAGCTCTGCTTAGCTCTTTGTGCTCTATGCTAATTGAGGTTTTGTCTTTAAAAGCTCCAAATGAGTTAGAATTAAGTGTTCTAGAAGTAATGACAATGTAAATATATCTAGAGGAATACCTTAAGCTTTCTAGGGAGATGGTGGGGAAAACCTTTTGGCTCTGCCATTAAACTTTCATTTAGTGGGATGAATCAGTTCTTTTCTCCCCAGTAAGTAGTGTTCAGTCAGCATTCACACTGAACTAAAGAGAGGCTAAGCTTTTAAGAAATGTTCTGGAAACTAAATTTCAGGAATATCTGTATAACATGAAATATCTAGAAGTTCTACCTTGTTCCATGTTTTTCAAGTTAGTCATATTCTCCTCATGAGTTTGTTATATTAGTGCTTATATGGGCATGCTGAGTGTCTTTAGTTCTGAAATTCTGCTATGACTTCAGTGTGAGATACAATTATGACAAGGCCTTACTGAGAAGGAAAATGTTGACTCATGGCTTTTTTTTCCTACAAAAAATATTTGAAGTTCAAATAAATTTATTTTTATCTTAATGGGTGTTTGGAACGTTTTGTTTGTTTTAACAAGGAAGAGGTTTTGAGACTTCGGAGGAGAGCTGCAGTGATTAAAGAGCTGGGGGGATCTTTCTAGGGAGACCTCAGCTAAAGATATTAACTCCTTAACAAAACTTAACCCAAGTTAATTGTATGGAACAAAACCACAAGAACTCACAGGTTTGCTTAAGTAAATATTAAACATTCAGTTGGTGGAAGCTGAAACAAATGCAGACAAGAAACAAGATTACAGTATATGTTAAAAGTGGAAAACGTGCATCACTAATTAAAAGGAAATTATTATTATTAAATTATTTTTCCATCTCTGTAGCCTTCCAAGGAAGAGTAACTTACAGAGTGATTTGAAAATACTGCAAGAGCAAGAAAGTGCTTGGCCTGCTTTTAACATATGATACCCAACTAGATAGTCTGTAAGGTCTTAGTTTTTAACTGCCAAAATTAAAACCAGGTAAGAACCATTTATCTCTTCAGCAGGGGAAATTCACTGCCTCTTCAATATAAATAACAAACCCAGGTTTTCTGTGTGTAAAACCTTGCACAAATGGCAGGAGGATTAGAACACTTGGGACATCCTATAACATCACCTGCTGTGAAGGCTGCACTGGTGACTGCAATGATTCTACTCTGCTGTTTTATCTGCATTGTTCTTCCTTTCCCAGGAATTTCCAAAGTGTTAAAAAGAAGCTTGTATTTCTGAAAAAGCTTTGTTTCAAGTGTCCTCTTCCTTTTTAGGTTTTTGTTGGTAAAATTCCCCGAGACCTTTATGAAGATGAATTGGTACCACTCTTTGAGAAAGCTGGTCCAATTTGGGATCTGCGTCTCATGATGGATCCTCTTTCTGGTCAAAACAGAGGTTATGCTTTCATTACCTTTTGTAGTAAAGATGCAGCACAAGAAGCAGTCAAACTGGTGAGTTAACCTTCTTCCAGACAGGTCAAGACAAAATAAACAGCAAACATGGTAATTTCTTAAGTAATGAAGTCTTCAAAGGATCCATTGATCCAGACTCAAAATTTTACTTTCTTAAAAATTGCCTCCTGATTTCATTAGTAAGTACAGATACTTAAAACTTATAAGACTGTTACCTGCTGTACTTTACTGTGGCTGATCAGAGCACTTAGGTGATTGTTGGGAGCCTTCTTGATTCCAGCTAGAAAATACATTTTTTGAGCTTCAGTGTGTTTTAAGTTTCATCACCCTTTCTATTGTAAAGAGCTAATTAAAGATGCCTTATTTAGCTGCTGCTGCCATGGGTTAGTCTCTGAGTTAGTTCCTTTTGGTTGTTTCCAGGGGCCTTCTGTTCTTTTCAGTCATGCTTGGAAGCGGACATGCATGCACCTAGACAGCTTGGAAAAGGACACAGAGCAATAGGGGGTGAGAGGGAGAGACAGAGCCTGATTGGGGCCTTGCCTCTGCCTGTGAGGAAGAAGTAGATTTAGGCAGATTGGTGTGTATCTCCCAAGATTTTGAATTTGGCTGTGAAATATTGTGTATACTTGGAACCAAAACAGGTGAAATGCCTAATCCCAATTGCATTAGTGGAATTCAGCTCATCCTGAATGAGGGATGAAGAAGAGGGGTAAAATCTGAACACCTTAGTCAAGCTGGTGGGGGGAAGGAAACCTGAAACCTGGAGAAACTTAAAAGCAGTTAAAATCATGTGGGCCTTCTCCTTGTGTTGGCAAGGCACCAGTGGGAATGGGATTGATTGTAAGCAAAATGGCTTTGCATAAGGTACAATGTGAAAAGCAGATTCAGGTTAATGAGTTCATGGCACCAGAACAAAAAGTTCTCTGTTAGGAATCACTTCAGTATGTGAAGCAAAATTTTGAAATGCTTTTGTCATCCTTGAAGTGATATTGTTTGATAGTCTGTGGTACCTTAACATTTTTATAGAGTATGAAGAAGGTTCCTGAAGACATTGCTGTCATTTTTAGGGCTTATGTCTCAAGCTAGAGTTAGAATGGCTAAAAACCTGCTTTTAAAGAATTGCATGAGATTTTCAGAAGCTGGCTGATGATGAAACATCCATCCTCCTCACTGTATTTGAAAATCCTGACTAAAACAGAGACTATGTCTGTCTTGAACTTTTTTTTAAAGGCTGAATTCTTGTACCTTTAAAGACCTATTGGAGTCTTTGTTTTCAGAGCAGTCCAGCTGTGGGTACAGGCATGAAGCAGTGGATTAGATTTTTTTTTTTTAATGGAAGTTTCAAATCTTGACATTGATATTTTGTAATCCTATCATGTACAAAGTCAAAAAAATGCCTGCTCTTGTGGGTGGCATAGAAGCCAGGTCACAGACTGATTTAGACTGTTGATTGTCTTGGCAAACCTTCTCAGTGTTCAAAGCTATCCAAGGAAAGAGGAAGAACTCCCACTATCTTTAATGCCATATATTTGCTTACTGATAACAGCAGCAGCAGTTGACTGACAGCAGAGGAAGCAGTAACCAGTTGCTAGAAAGATCTTTCAAGTCTGAGATAAACAGTAGGTGAATAAATTTATGCAGTGCAATTTGTATATTGTCCCATGTTGTTTCTGTTACTGCAGGGTTTTTTGTAGATTTCCATTCGACAGGACTTCTGAAGTCTGGAAATCCTAGGCTTGGCACTGTTCCTCCAAGTGAATGCTGACACAAAAACAGCTGTTCTAAGAATTCTCTTGCAATGCCAATTCAGTATGCTGTGTATAAAAGGAGTAGATGATGAAGAAAATACCTGATTTTATGACTTGGGGATATTTTTATGCATGGTATTGAGGATAAAGCAAATCAATGGCTTTGTTTTTTCAGTGTGACAACTATGAAATCCGTCCTGGAAAGCACCTTGGAGTATGCATCTCCGTGGCAAACAACAGGCTATTTGTTGGGTCAATTCCAAAGAACAAAACTAAGGAAAACATATTGGAAGAGTTTGGTAAAGTCACAGGTAAGACTTAATGAGTCCCAGTATACCATTTAGTTTCTGTTTTGTAGGTCTAGTTGTTTGACTGATGTGTTCAGGTTTCACTTAAACTATTTTCAAGTTGGTTTCCAAGTTTGATTTTGTTATAATTTTATATATGTTCTATATCTTAAGGTGGAGTGTAAAGGGTCTCATGTTTGTTTTAGTGACTGTTAAATGAATGATGATGTAACTTCACAATTAGAGATGGAAACAGCTCGAATGAAACTCGCTCAAAAACCAGCGCACATGAACTCAGAAGAAAATGAAGGTCCCAGTTCTGTTTAGCCTTCTGTTGAAGGCTCTGTATTTGTCACTGGATCTACAGGCAGTTCTGCTGTCAACATGGAGAAGTTTTTTGGGGAGCCCGAAGCAAATGTATTCCTGAGCAGTGAAGGGGAGGAGGGAGTACTAAATTGGTTTAGAGGAAATATTACCAGAGAAATAGTTAATAACAGACTAACTTTTTGTCCCAGTTTTTCAGCATTCTCCAGTATGTGCAGCAAGTAGGAAGAAGAGAAGTCAGCTCATCACTGAAAGGGTGCTTCTGCCTTAGATAAGAGATTGAGTCACTTGCTCTTGTTCCTGTAGGAGAGCTTTAATCTCCTGCTTCTTTTTTAGGATTACTATTTATAAGTACTTCAGGGAAGTGGTGAAAACAGAAGGTGAATATTCATTTAGTTCTCTCTCCTCTTTTTGGAGAGATGTGGAAGATGTTCCTTCTAGGTTCTGCAGGAGGCAGGGGGAGAGGTCATGTGCTAGTGCTGGCTGCCTTTCAAAGATGTAAAAATGATTTTAAAAGTATAGAAAACTTAAACTGTGTGAGTTGCTGAGGTTGATGTTTTGCAGTCTATTCTGTGGAATTTCAATTGCTAGGTGACATGTTTCTGGGTAAATTGGATGAATACCTGCTATTTGTTTTGCTTTTCTTGTGCTCCCACCCCCTTTCAGGTGTAAAATTCAAATTCACTACAAAACATGAGTGGAGGCATTTTAGGGTAGACTCTAGATTTTTACTGTCCTTTTGAAGCTCAGTACTAAAGATGTTTTTTTCAGAGGGTTTGGTGGATGTAATTTTGTATCATCAACCTGATGATAAAAAGAAGAATCGAGGATTCTGCTTCTTGGAATATGAGGATCACAAGTCAGCAGCACAAGCTCGCCGACGCCTGATGAGTGGGAAAGTAAAAGTCTGGGGAAATGTTGTTACAGTGGAATGGGCTGATCCAGTAGAGGAGCCTGACCCAGAAGTCATGGCAAAGGTCAGTAAAGACTTCACTGGATGCTCTTGTGCTTTGGGAGGAATTTCTTTAAGCCATAGTGACAAAGATTTGTTCCAGCTGAGCAAGGCTAGTTTTGAGGCACATAAAGCAATTAGAGGGCATTTTCACAGTAAGCTGTGCAAATGGTGTGGTCTGAGCACTGCTGATAAATTGCCATTGGAAGATGTTGGATACATGCTGTTACTAACTGCTGTTAACATCTAAACTAGTCCTGTGCAGGGTTACCCTGCTGGATTGACATGTCAGGCTGTGCATTTTCTGCTTTAGCTGTAATCAGTACCAGGTGTTGTGTAAAACTATTCTCCGGAGTGCGATGAAGGTGAAGCTCGGTGTGCGGAATGGATGTGCATTTTATCCCAGTGTTTCGGGGTAATTCCTTGCTGTCCTTGAGGTCTGTTAATAAAATTTTGCTGGGATTTGTGGCATCCCAGAAGCAGCAAATGAAAGTTGGATATTCTTCTGGTTATGGAAGGGAACTTTGGAAGGAGAGAAGTTGTAGAAACTTCATACAGGTAACTACAAGGAACTTTTTTTTTTTTATTATTTAAACAGATTCAGAATGAGTAAAGTTACCCAAATTTCTTAATGCAACAAAAAAGGGAATAATATCTTACTAGTTGGGAGTTTCCTTTGAGGTTTGACTTTTAAAGATTACAGCTTTGTTCTCATTTTTTCACCAGGTTAAAGTTTTATTTGTAAGAAACTTGGCCACTACTGTGACAGAAGAAATTCTTGAGAAATCCTTTTCAGAATTTGGAAAGCTGGAAAGAGTAAAGAAGTTGAAGGATTATGCATTTGTTCATTTTGAGGACAGAGGTGCAGCAGTGAAGGTAGGTTGATTATTGTTTTCTAGTTAAGTTGGTGAGAGCACTTTATTTTTTATGAATGGTTTTAAGAAATTTCTTTACAGTAAATACCTTGGTAAGACAAACCGTAGAGCCCATTTAATGAGGTTCCCATTGTGAGAATTTTAATGCTAATAATTTTGTTCCTATGATTTCAGTAGCTAGGAGGATGTGAAACTTGAAAGGACAAAACTGTAGCAAGTTAACAAGTAGACTGGAAAAGAGTTGTAGAGCAATGCAGGAGAGTCTAGAGAAGAGGAAAAAAAAAAAAAGATCAACCTAGACAATTTTTCTGAGGAAACACTGGCAGAAGGTATCAGTTGTCTCTCAAAGACCCCTATTTAAAGGCTATGTGTAGTTTTGGAGTGGCAAAAGTATCAAATAGAAACTGGGAGGTAATTAAAAAATGCTTTGTGAAGGACAGGAGAGTGGTGTTGGCGACTCTTTAAGCATTACCTGGTTTTAACTCTGCGTGCACCAGAGGTTTCTTCTCAATGACTTGTTAAATATTGAAGATCATTATTGTAAGTTTCAGAGTTCTCTTCCTTTGTGTCCATGAGCTGTTGAGAAGGTCATTAATATCTGCTGACTGTGCTTCAGTATATTGAATTCCGTAGACATTACTCCATCTGTCTTTTAAATCCATGGTTCATGGGGGAAGCAGGGAGAGTAGGGAGTGTTTTTTGCAGTTGGGAGTCTTGAAGCAGATATATTGCATGTGGTGTATGCGGCAACATGGACAGTTCAGAGGCTCTGTACTCTATCTTCTTATTAATGATTTTATAGCCATTTAATTGCTTAGGATTTTACTGCACTCGAGATTAGGTTTTAGAATACTCTTGAGTATGGCTTTAGGATCAATATCACTCATACTTGACGAGATTGAGGTTGGTTTGGATAGGTTTAGATCATTTCTGAGGGAGGACAAGAAGTTGTTAAAACAAGGGGTAAGTCAGCAACACCTCTGGATGTGGTTTTCTGTAGTATGCCTGTAAACACTCTCCAGCCCTTTCCAAGTACAATTATCTGCTAAATGCTCTGTTAGATTTCAGAAACTGGAAACTTGTAGCAGCTGAGAAAAAGACGGATCAAATGCATCACTAATGTTCATCTCAAGCTGGAAACTGTCACATCTAGCCTATGTGACTGCTTCATGGCCACTAAATTGGCTCATGAACTTTGTGAGATATTTTTGTGTGTGGATGTGTTTTGGCTTTCAGTGAAGTTACGGTATTTATGTGTGGAATGCATGGAACTGGATCACTGATTCTAGTGTTTATTGATTTTCATCAGTAATAACGTGGGAATAAATTGCCACAATTTCTAATGCTTTTGAGGCATGCAGGTGTACAGACACAAAGTCTTTATTAATGCAAATATTAATACCCAAAAAAGTTCAATGCAAAGCAGATAATTCCAGGTGAGGAACTGGGGGGAATCTAGTCCTAATTGTACTTTGCATATTAAGTCCTTTTGATAGTAAAAAATTGCATGTTAATTTTCTGGAGCATTCAGGGCTTGCTTTATGAGATCACCTAGTTTCAGTCATCTTCTTTGGATTTTTCTCCTCAAGTATTTGTCCTCAGATCTACTTGATTTTCTCAGAACTACTTGATTTTCACTTACTTACATTCAGCTACCTGGAAACCCCAAATGTAACAATTCTTTCTCTTGTGTGCACGTGTTCTGCCAGGCTTCTAAGTGCAATGAAGGTTTCTAGGAGAAACAGGAACATAAAAACTGATGGTGCTATGTCTGACTTCATAAAAATAATTCTTAGTATGTTTTAATCCTCTTTCTTATCTTACAATATAAAGAGTATATTTAAAAAACAAAAATGCTGCTTCCCTGTAACTGGTGAATAAAGTGAGACTTGAAAAAGTGATGTGTAACATTCTGTTTATGTAGCACAAAAGCAAAGCACATGGCACAGCTCAGCCTGGAGCGCCCCAGCTGTCTGGTTTCTTGCAGTAAGTTTTAGTTCCCTTTGAATGGAAAAAAATTTTTAGTTATTTTTCTTTTAATTTTTTGTACAGGCTATGAATGAAATGAATGGGAAAGAGATAGAAGGGGAAGAAATTGAAATAGTATTAGCAAAGCCACCGGATAAGAAAAGGAAAGAACGTCAGGCTGCCAGACAGGCCTCCCGGAGCACTGCGTGAGTGTCACCCTCACACCGTGGTAACACAGTGGGGTTGTGCTGTGAAACAGGGGCTGCTCTAGAAGAGCCTGAATGACTTGACTTTTCTCCGTGTTGCGTATTGTTAATCAGCAATGGCAAATGTATACTGTATTTTGGGTTGCTTTTGGAGATAAATAACTCTGTGCTTCTTTTTCTTGCTAGGTATGAAGACTATTATTACTACCCTCCGCCTCGCATGCCACCTCCTATTAGAGGCCGAGGCCGTGGAGGAAGAGGTGGATATGGCTATCCCCCAGATTACTATGGCTATGAAGATTATTACGATGATTACTATGGCTATGACTATCATGACTACCGTGGTGGCTATGAAGATCCCTATTACGGCTATGATGATGGCTATGCTATAAGAGGAAGAGGAGGAGGAGGAAGGGGTGGGAGAGGTGCCCCTCCACCACCTAGGGGGCGGGGAGCACCACCACCAAGAGGTAGAGCTGGCTACTCACAGAGGGGGGCACCCATGGGACCGCCGAGAGGAGCCAGGGGGGGGAGAGGGGGCCCTGCGCAGCAGCAGAGAGGACGCGGTGCTCGTGGAGCCAGGGGCAACCGTGGGGGCAACGTAGGAGGCAAGAGAAAGGCAGATGGGTACAACCAACCTGATTCCAAGCGCCGTCAGACCAACAACCAGCAGAACTGGGGCTCCCAACCCATCGCTCAGCAGCCGCTCCAGCAAGGTGGTGACTATGCCGGTAACTATGGTTACAATAATGACAACCAGGAATTTTATCAGGATACTTATGGGCAACAGTGGAAGTAGACAAGTGAGGAGGGATTGAGAATATTGGAAACATAGAATTGGCTATAGCTCTACATCTTTCAAAAAAAAAAAAAAAATTGGCTTAATGTTTCATCCTTNAGGATACTTATGGGCAACAGTGGAAGTAGACAAGTGAGGAGGGATTGAGAATATTGGAAACATAGAATTGGCTATAGCTCTACATCTTTCAAAAAAAAAAAAAAATTGGCTTAATGTTTCATCCTTCAGTAGCGATTGGCTGCCATTTGTATTGGGCTGAAGAATCACTCTATTGTGTATATACTCGAGTCTCTTAGTTTTCTTTTTTCATAAACGCACTTGGACATTACTGGGCTTGCAGAATTCCTGAACTCCTTATGGGGTCTCAGTGCTTTTATCATTTTAGGCTTCACTTTAGCAGTTTAAAAGCAGGAATGGCACACTGTTCAATCATGATTTTGCAGAACCTCTGGTTTTGGACAGTTTCTTCTTTTTTTTTTTTTTTTTTTTGGATTTGGGATAGACTACATAGGAGTATGCTGTACATAAAAGTAAAAGCTAGTGCTTTGTCTTAGTAGTTTTAAGAAATTACAACAAATTAAGTTTTCTTGTATTGAAAATAACATGATTGTATGTTTTGCATTCCTAGAAGTAGGATAACTGTGTTTTTAAATTGTTATAACTTCACACCTTTTTGAAAATCTGCCCTACAAAATTTGTTTGGCTTAAAACGTCAAAGCCGTGGCAATTTGTTCCTTGATGTGATTGTATTTCCAATTTCTTGTTCATGTAAGATTTCAATAAAACTCAAAAATCTATTCAAAACATTACCTATTTCAAATTCAATTGTGTCCTAAAACATTATTTCATTGGTAATTCTTGTGAAAAATATTGTTTTCAAAGTATAACTGCCTATGTGAGTGATCAAATTCGTGCAAAATTTCCTGTGCTTTCCAACATGTAGCACTGTGGACATCAGACTGAAAACTAGGAGAAATTACAGACAGCCCAAAAGGCACTCACTGTTTAATTGCTGTTCAATAATTTATCAGCATCTAATTTTGAAACTTTTTTTTCCTATTTAAATAAGTGTTGAATTGTATCCAAGCATTCACAGAGATCTAATTTAAATTTAGTCCTCTAATGTAATGTGGAGAAGGAAGCAGATCCTACAGTGGTGTTAATTTTGTTCCTTTGGTGATGTCCTGTGGAGTCCCTGTGGAGGCTGTTCTGGTAGGATCCAGCCTTATTGTATAATTGACCATACAAACACACAGGGAAATTATTTTGATCTCAAGCATCTTAGTCTAATATCAAATAATATTTGACTAGGAATGAGAACTACAACTTGGATGCTGTGGCACACTAAATTAATTTCTTGCTACGGATAACACGAACATACTCTCCAGATTCTGCTTATTTCTATCTTGACATTTTAATTTGATGTTCTGCCATGATGAACAATTTGCCTTAGAATTCTCCTGCCTTAAAATAAAGGCTATTAAAAAATTTAAGACTTTATCTTTTTGAGGGCATTGCTAGCTACATTATATTATGTGTTGCTTTGACCCTTGTCTTGGACATTCCCAGATGTCAATTTTAACTGGCAAATCATGACATTACTCTTGTGTTGCATCTAAGCCATTCTGTACCCCAATGAAGAACATTTGCTTCTCAAGAAAAGAGAGAAACAAACGGATTTGTACTTTCTCTAAAGAAAACTATTGCCGGACCTCAAAATATCCAAATCCAATACATTGCTCATACTTGATTTACAGGATTCCAAACACAGACTATTGAGGAAGTTAAACTTCAGTGGTCATACTCCTCCCTTTGTCTTCTATTCCTGTCTGGTGTCTCAAGTGTGTTATGTCAGAATATACCCAGTAAGATGAGCCTCCCCACACTGCTGTGGATCTGGAATGCTGGAATGGGATTGCAGGGTTTGAGTTGTGACCTGAATCGAAGATATCTATCTGCTTCTCAGAAATGGGTTTGCCCATGTCAGGCTCTTCCAATTAATAGAATTGGTCATAAGTAGCTTAAAAGTGCTTTTAAAAAAATCAATATCTAGTGTGGTGGGGTTTGGGGTTTTTTTTCCCCACTTCATTGAGTTAATGGGGCCAAACCATGTCCTCTCTGTTTCTTACCTGAGCAGTGAACTCAGAGGGCTATTGCCTGAGTATACATTTCAGGCTTTTGCTTGTGATAAGGATGTGGTTTGTAATTCTGTTCTAACATGAAGTTTTGCTGCCCTATCCTTATGACTCTCTGGTAGTTATACAGCTCTTGTAGTGCTGCTCAGAACCCTGTAGTCCCAATAAGTATTGGCTTTTCAGTATTCATTGTAAAAGGGATCTAGTACAAGGAGCTTAATTGGAATCATGTTTCAAGTCTTCTCCATCTTGGAAGAAGGTAGCGTTCCCATATTGCACGTTAGCCTAGGAGAGGTGAGGTGCTAGTAAATGCTGTGGGGGGAGTGGGGAGGAAGTTAAACACCTCAGTTATAGTGGTTACAAAACAGCTGAGAATCAAAAATGTTAAAATTGTCTTCCTCAAGAACTGTAAGTTTGCATCTTGTATTCACTTTTCCCTGAATCATCATTTATACTAGTGGTTTTATTAAATATGAGGAGTGAGCTATTAATTTTTCTAATTGAAAATCATAACAGTTAAACTCAGTAGAAGTTTATATTTGCAAGATATACCAAGTTCTTTGATTTACATGGTTTATGGCTACTCAAATTCACCTTTTAAATTTACAGCAGTACTTTTATTTAAACCTTAGATAAGGTGTGCTACAGCTTACTTGAATAGTGGTGTGTGCTGAACTTGAAGAACTTAATGAAATGATGGAAAAAAATTATCAAGCAAAGATACTGTAGTACAGTGGAAAACTACCATGCCTGACTCAAGGGAAGAATTTCTCAGCACAATTTTGACATCTAGTTAAAAAATAAATTTAAATTTACTCTCATGCATTTCTTTTGATTGTTTCTTCAGTATAACTTATCAAAAGTCCTCTATAATATGTTGAAAATGGATTTCAACTTGCACACCAATATTCAGCTTTTATGAGTGTCCTGCTGGCATTGGAGGAGGAGCCATGAAATGGAGTTTTAATAATCATTTGATCACTCATTTATAGCAGTTGCTTAAATGTCTGTATTGATAAGGTGTTTGACTTAAGAAGCAAGTTACCAGATTCCTAGCAGTTCCAAAACTTGAGCAAAGTACTTTACAGCTACTGTGTTATTATATACTTACTTTCACTTTATTAACAAGTTAGTTTACTAAACTCTACTTAAAATTTTACTATTTCATTCAACATAGTTTGCATTTTTTCAAAGTGTTTTCTAGCAATTGTTTATTTTTAAATCTCAGCTTCTGTAGTCTGATTTATTAAAGAATGACAACTGCTTTGCTTAAACCTTTCCAAAATAAACTCAAAGTAGAAGATCACCGCATGATTTTGGTGACTCTGTATAAAAACCTGACCACTTTTTGTCCCTTCTATGTTTGGACATTAAGCCCATTTCTATAATTTGAACTACACAGAAAAAAAAATACAGAGGGCACTCTTATTATAAGGCTAGGAGAGAAATAAATGTGAAGTGCTGAGCAAACAGTCTTAAACCTCTCAAAAACATTTGGTATCAAGACCCATAGACCCTACTGAATGAATGTATTTTCAGCAAAAATTAATTGTTACCCAAAAATGCTGGTGGCCCATCCATAGAACAGCAAGGACCTATCCTAGAAATCTGTCATCAGCAATCTTTGATCCTGCATGACTTGAGGTGGAGTATGCGTGTGATTAAGGATTGCTTGTACAGTGGAGGTTGTCAGTGGAATTCTGTCATTCATGTGAACTATGTGAGTAGCTCAGAGCCTTATAGAAAGAGTGTACCACGTTGTGTTCCTGTTTTTTCTAAAACAACAACAAAAAGAAGTTAGAGCTTCTGTTAACTTAGAACTTGAATGAAGCTGTTGTAGTCTATTGGCTTAAATTGTCCTTTGAAACCCAGAGCAGTTTTGTTGAGCATGTATTAGTTGATAAAATGTGTAGAGTAGGGAGAAAAAAAATCACTTGTACTAAAAGGAAACCATAAGCTTTTGCTCTCATTCAAATAAAATAGTCAAGGTGGATCTGCGATACTTGGTTATTGATCAGGAACTTCTGAAATTTTAGAACAGGAGAATCCCTCTGAAGAAATGTTGTTTTAACAACTTGGAGGTTACCAGAAGCTCTGAAAGACAGTTCAGAATATATTTTCTGATGTCCAGAAATCTGCAAGTGTCAATTTTGTATTTTAACTCCTTCCTTTTACCTGACTATCAGGGAAGCGTGGTTGAGGCTGACCTGACATGTCATGATGTCGACTTGCTAGGTGGGGTTCGCAGGGGACATTAACCTTGGAGTTATAGGTAAGAAAACTTTTCTTTCTCATTTCCTTCAGTAAGGTGAAAGGGTTGGTGTGGGAGGAGGGAGGATATGAGCTCCACAGACCTGAGCACTGGAATAGCTTTCAAAATCTGCCATTACCATGGAGAGATTACAAGTGTGGAAGGTAAAGGTTGAGGTTAAATTTGTCCATGTTCAAGAGAGGCATGGCATAGGTTCTTGAAATTAATTTGAAAATGAAGATGACTTGCACTTCAGAAGAAAGGTGGATGCTCTTTTAGGGGTGCTGGAAGCATAAAACATTCTGAACATTTAAATTTTTCCTCTCTGATTCAATCCAGGTATGGGTTGGATTTCTTTCCCCACCTGTGGAAAAGCAAAGAGTTTGCAGCACACTTCTTCAAAGCTTAAGAATGCTGTTAAGAAATGTGTCCAAGTAGATCTCTGGAAAATAATAAAATTCTGCCTTGGAAATAACAAAGCTGGCATATTATGAGTTTGAATCATTTATGTATTGAACATGATAATGCTTAGAAGGCACTAATCGAGAGAGAATGACTTTTGTACCAAGGGACAGTTATAGTTGATCCCATTATAAAATCCCACTGGATTTTAATAATCATCTCTTCTTGTGGAGGGCATATGTTGATTCTAGACAAACAAATAGCAAAAGCTGAAGAACAGGTTTGCAAATCAAATACTTGGACATGTTGAATTCTTCATGGCACCTGCTCATCTTGCACCTTTCCTCAGCCAGCAGACTTGTCTTTTCCTGCTTGTTCATGCAGTACTTGGAAAGGAGCAGAGAAGTTGGAAAAGCTTACTAGGCTAGAGGAGCATTCCAGGTGCAGTCATTGTTTACCGTGGGACTGAATAGCATGCCAGTTCTGACACCAACTGCAGAAGAAATGTGCCTGGTGAGTACAGGTATTTTGTAAGGAATTTTCAGAAATGAAGTATTTGTTTCATTCCAGATAAACCTTACTCGGCATACCACGACTTGAGAACAGTTATGATCACACAAAGTCATCAATGTTGTTTCACTTGAAAGATCATAAACAGAAAAAAGAGGATCTCTTAATTCTGGATTTTTCAATCTGCAGGTCCCATAGAGCTGCTGGTAGTGAGTGTAGTAGGATGTGTTGCACATGCTCAGGTGGCCTGTCTCTGGGAAAGGAAGCAGATGGCAAGGTCCTTACAGGAGAAAAAACAACTGAATGGATTGGCTTTTGCACATGTGGAATTTGGAGATAGCTGGAAATAATGGGAATGGGACATGCTCCTTTCATAAAACATCAGTCTCTTATCAGTGAAGTTTATGAGTTTAAAACACAGTGTCAGTATATATTTATGTGATTGTAAGCTGCCAAATTGTGTTAAATAAAAAAAAAGGGGGGGAGGGGAAAGAATGAAAAGCAGACCAAATTCAGTTCTGCTCTCCTTGCTTCAGAAACAAGCTTCACTTTTTTCCTTCTTTAGCATCAGTGAGCATGCAGTCTTCTCATTGGATTCTCCTGTTGAACTTCTGCAGAGCTTGTGTAAATGTAGGATACACAGTTTTTTCTCTCTGTTTTTAAATCTTCACAGCAGCCTGTGAGAGGTGATTGTATTTACATTTTAATTTTGAGGAATGAGCATCCATTGTATCAGCACCTGTTCACATGTCATTGTTCTTTCTGACATACCTTCAGACAGTTCAGATTTTATGTGCAGAAGGTGCATACCCAGCTGGAATTTCAGAGGAGATGTGGTGTAAGCAATAATTTCATGATAGGAAAGGAATCTAATTCTGGAGAGCATTCACCTGTCTTAGCAATGGATGTTTCTTTCTGTTCTGGAATTCCCTGCTGTGCTGCTTTAACTGCTGCAGGAAAAGAGAAGTGAAACGCTGCATGGGCTAAAAGTCCTGTGATTAAAAATAGTTGCAGTTCTTAAAAAAAAGCCAAAACCAACCAAACAACCTTTACAAAAAACCCAAAGTCCCAAACAAGGAAAGACAGCATGGCTATGCCAACAGCATCCTGTGGACTGGGCACCTTTTCCTTCTCTCCTTGGGAAGGGCGGAGGAGTTGCAGTAGTGTCCTTGCAGGTAGGTGGTAGCTGGTCATGTTTGGGAAACACCCCACTAACGCAGCAGTTCAGGAACAGCTGGATCATTTTTCAGTAAACATGAGTTATTGGCAGGGATGGCTCTAGTCTGACATCAGGTCTCTGGGGCCTCTTACCAAAGTTTGCTGTGTGCTGCTCCAGGAACAGGAAAAGAGCTGTGAATTCTTTTTGCTTTCTGTTTTTGCTGGTATGGCCACTTTTTCAGGTATTTTATAAATTTATTCCTGCTGCAGTGGGTGTTCTCTTCCCACCTTAGAAGTGTCCTTGATGCAGTATCAGGAAGGTAAGAGTTGAAAGGGCTGTGGTGAGGGGTTCATGAAACTCTACTGGGAATCCAGAGATCTTGTACAGTGCTGAAAATTAAGCCGGGAGAATATTTGCACACTAGCATTCTGCAAGTCAAGTTCAGCAGGGTCAAAAACTGGAGGAGTGTAGATCATAAAAAGGTCCTTTAATAGCCAGATAGCTGGGCAGTAGCTCATAAATAAGGACAGTCATGCTTATCCCATTGTGCTTACTCCAGAAATTTGAGCAGCCACTTTTATTCTCCTGTTTCCAAACAGTTCTGGATTCAATTTAAAATTTTTGGTGGACACAGCTTTAAAGATGACTCTTAACCATAACCATTTCTGTCAAAATTGTTTTTCTGCCCCATCAATTTTCTTTCAGCTAATTTTTAGGGGTTCACTACAAAAACCCTATTAGAGAATGCCTAGTTGGTCTTTATGCCATACATGTTGGTTTTGATTTCTGTAGCTTTGATTTTCAAATTGCTGTACATTTGCAGGATGCTGATACATTGCATTACATCTAATTATCAGTCTGTAGGCTTTTTGATAGAGCACTGCTGAGCTGAACACATAGGTCAGAGACAAAATTCAGTTTCAGGTTGAAGAGTGAGTCTAGTAGTTCTCCTGGTGAACTTTCCAGCAGGATTTCTCAGCTGCTTCTTGTTCAGATTCTAAGTGATACTTGACTATCAATGCTGTTCCCCTTGTTTCAATGAGGCTGCTCTCTGGAAGCAGTTCTTGCTACTCTGATACTGCACAAACCAAGAATTATGAGAAGAGACATTGAATTAAAGGTTCCTGAGAAATGAGGATGCTTAAACCCTTAATGGTTTAGAAGCATTGTAGCTTCTCTTTTCTACTCTTCCTTTTGTCTCCCATTGTTGGTCGGATGTTCACCTTTACTTGTCTCCTTATGTAGAGAGAAAGAGGAGAAAAGTGTTCCCTGCAGTGCCTTGGATCTGTTGAATCAACAAGCTGCTGGTGCAGATGCAAAGCTCTGTTGCAAGGTTTGAGATTTTTTTGAGTGGACCTTGCTGTTTTTTGAATGATTTTTTGATGTGTTATGTAAAGGTAAAAATACGACAGGATTCTTCAAATTTCTTTGATATTATTCCTTACCTACATGAAGTATGAGAGCTTGAGTTACCCATTTTGTCAGCATTTCTAGATGATAGATGTTGCAGAGAAATGTAGGCATGCACTTAGGTGCTAATTTGCTCATAAAATAATTTTATTCAAAAAACCATTCATCACTCATCATGTTTGTTAAGAACATCATAATGTTCTGTTAAACATTAAATCTTCTCTATGTTTCTTTCATGGCAGTTCATAGAAAATAAATGTGCTTTCTTCCCTCTTCTTTTTTGCCTGACTGACTCTTGGTTGTAAAGTTTTAGCCTTTTCTCTCATGTCAGATAGATGTTTTCTTTTATGTGCCTTAGGAGTGGGTTCAGAAGGGTTTGCAGTGTAGCATGTAAAATCTAAAGGTCACAAATTAAATCTATTTCAGTGGGCTGAAGTGGGGTCCATGCAGTGAAGGCTGCACCTTCCCCACTGTGGGAGGCTGTGTGGCCAAAGAGGTATCTCCACCAATGTAGGTCATTTTTTTTCTTTCATTGGAAGTAGCTTGAAAAATCCTTTTAGCAGCTAGGCTGAGGTTTAAAATAGAAACAACTAAAGAACAGCAAATGTGTGGCTGCATCAGTAGAAGTTTCTGAAATGAGATACAGATGTGCAAGTATTTGAGTAGCTCTTTGTGATTTTTCTGGTATGAGATGTGTGCAGTGTGGGATGGGCAGAGTGTTTGTTTATACATATGGAAGAGCACTGATGTGGTTGCTCAGCTCTTAATTGCTGTGATTAGCTCCACCTCTTCTTTGACCAAGGAATAAGTAGTAATGGAAATTTGCATTTCAGGAATACATAAAAAGCAGTGCTCTTCTGTTACAACAAAGTCCAAACTCTAGCATAAAGGTTTATATTCCAGTTTTGTGGTAGAAATAATCATCCTTCTTCTCAGAGGCAACACTTGGAATGTTTCTTCCTTTAACTTCAGTAATTTTCACTCGTTTGAACTTTCTATACTGATTCTGTGTTTTCTGTTCTCTAATTATACAAAGGCCACATATTTGAGTTCTTGGGATTAAGGTGTGATATCCTGACTTTCCATGAAGATTATTTCTGCAGGGTAGAGTTTTTTGACATTCTGAAGAAAATTGCTCTATTTTTTGGTAGACTTGTCTTGTTTGAACTGTCAAGTGCAACTGAAAGCATGTGTCTGTAGATACGATCTTCTGAGCAGTTCCTACTGACATAGGCTATTTTCAGTGCTGCTTTTATGTGAACAAAGGGTGGAAGTGAATTAGCTCAGAAGGTTTTCTACTCGATATTTCTACAGAATGATTGACCTTGGGAAAAAGAGGGAACATCAGACATTTAGGAAGGCAGTTGTACATTAGACCAGTAGAGGCAGTCTTCTTCACTAGTAAGTGAAATCCAAAGCAGCGACTTGCTTGTAGGCTGGGTAACCAGGAGAGGAGTAGGAAGTACTAGCACTAAATGATATCTGTGCTGTCTTCTGTGGCTGTTTCAGTTTGAGCTCTTACAAGCTTGAAATGCAAAGAAGTTGTGTGTTTTACATCTTTTTAACCATTGTGTATTTCTTACAAAGCCTCTAGTAATAAGTTAATTAATGCAGGGCAGACCACAAGGATGTTTGGTGTAACTTTTTTTTTTTAATTTAAAAATACATGTTTTTCAGATACTGAGCTGGATCTGGCTATAGAGACTGTGAACTTTGCTCTTGATGTAACAGAAACACAGGGTACATAATTCACATTGATTCTCTATTGTCAGGTACTGTGTTGGTAGGTGAAAATTAGATAATGATGCCTGAATTGATTAATCCCCTGGGCATGGAGGAACTGCAGTGTATAAATATTTAAGAAGACTTCCAGGAAGAAGTGTGGGATTGGCAGAGCCAGGTGGATCTCAAGCAAAGACAGACTCCTTTTTGATGAACAGAGCCTCTGCTTGTGTTAGCAAAAAATTCTTCTCTGTTCCAAACGGAAAAACCTTTAGTGAGAAAAAATCCCACAATCAGACTTTAATACCAAGAGCCTGAGAATGATTGCAGTTACTTACAGAGATAGGATTGCTTGATGACAATTGAGATGTAAACATGATTAGATGTTCATTTGCTTGTTACACTCATGGTTCAGTCCTGTCATTAAAACAGTTCAGCCAGTGCAGGTGTCTTATGGCTGCCTGTAAGAAGATGGCTGCTGGCAGAATGAAAGGAGAAGAAAAAGCCTATGGCTCTGTAAATGCACAGGTTTTTTTTTTTCTCTATTAGTTGTCTAAATAAGCTTTTTTAGAAGCTATAGTTATTAACAACAAACAGAAATCAGGCTCTGAAGAAGTTAAAATTCATTTTTATATCTTAGTACACAAGTGCCTGGACTCCTTTATCTACTAATAATGTTTTAGCTTCCATTCTCATCTCATAATCCCTGAAGAACATTCATGATGACATATGAATTGAGTTGGTAAGTTACCTCTCCCTGTATGTGTGGAGAAGTTTGATTGCTGGCTTTCCTGAAAGGATTTCAGGACTTCATTTATGCCATCTGGTATTATAGCCTCTGCACACACACTAGGATACTAAAGCTGTGGCACAGTATGAAATCGTTTGGAGCCTGGATATACGTTTAAATTTACAAAAATCTAGCAAAATTTCTATTTCCCTGACTCTTGGCCTGTGGCAGTGCTCTGGGTTGTAGCCTGCAGGGCAATGCTGCTCTTCACTGCCTGACTGATGCAGCTGCTGGCTGATGTCTGGCAGAACAGGAAACATGTGGAAATGGATTACTAGAGCACAAGTATCAATCACATCCTAGATTCTTGGGCTGGGTACCATGTCTTAAACTTGTTAGAATATATACCTGGAATAATTAAGATATGCTCCACTACTTAAATCAAGTTTATTTTTAGCCCAGTGTTTTTTGAATTGAAACTGCTCAGGCAAAACTTGTTTTTGAAGTATTTATAATTGCTTCTTACAGTGTTGCACACAAATTTCAGCTGAATGTGGACTGAAGGAATTTGGGCATACCAGTAGATGGCTTCTCAGTGTCCCTTTGCAACTTTACACTGGGGGAAAAATTAAAAAAAAAAAGAAGAAGAAGAAATAACTGACAAGTAGAGAAGTTGGACAGAAGATTGTATGACTGCCTAGTATATTTTCAATATTTATTACTTTTTTGAATATTTTTCCTTTTCTAGGTGTTTTCTACTTTCATGGACTTAGGCTTTGTCCCTCTCAATCTCTTATGGTTTATCATGCACCAGTAGTCAGCATGGTCAGAAGGCTTGGCTCATATTTACCTCACAGTTTAGAACTCCTTGCAAACATTTAAGAAGGAAAAAAAAAGAAACACATATTTCACATCTTCCTGGTTTTCTATATTTTAAGTTGAAGTGATTAGGAAGCTGGGTTTTAATGAGCTTTTAGTAGAGGTGAGATAGAGAAGTGTTTGTGTAACTGCTCATTATATTTGCCTGAAAACACCTTTTTGGGTGTCACCTGACTCAGTGCCTTCTCAGGTACCTGCTGCTTTGCAAGGCTCAGGTGCAATATTTTTGAGACTGACACAACAAGAGAGACAGAGGAGGATAAAAATCAATTGTGTTCTCAGAAGTGGAGCTTAGTGCCTGCTTTTTTCACATGTGATTTGAGTTGGGAGAAGAATTAAACCAGACAGTTCTGGTGTTTTTTCCATTGATACCTGGTGAAGAGCAGCACAGAGCTCCATGACCTGGCTGAAGGAGGGCTGTCCTTGGGAGCTGGAGAGAGGTAAGGCTTTGGTGCACCTTTTCCTTGCTCAACCCTTGCTGTCTTTGTGGTTTACCTATGCCTGCAGCCTCTCTCTGGTCACAAAGGTGTCAGGCCCCATACACCTGCATCCTTTCCAGTTTCTCTTAGAGAAGTTCCTGGTCTTGCCAAAATCCAAACAAAAAGTTTAGCTTTGCCTGCAGCTTTTCAGCTTTTACATGTTTTGCCATGGAGGTCTGTGCTTGTCTGTGTTTCCTCTTCATGTATGACCCTTTCTCTTTGGGCTTGGACCTTTTCCCCTTTTCATGATGGCTCTTCAAGGCTTGACCTGGCTTATGTTTACAATAAGGAAAATATTTTCAGTCCTTTTGTTCATTCTGGGAGGTTTTATCCATGAATAGGACCTCCTGACATCACTCAGAGTCCAGGATAATGCCTGAGGTGTGGCAGTAGTAGAGGTGTTTATTAGAGGTGATTCTGCTTCACTGACTCTAAAAACCTTCCCACTCCATTGAGGTGTTCCATCTCTGTAGTACTGCCTTCCTGGCACTGCTGAGTTGGAAGAGCTTCCATCTTCCAGAGCATTACCAGAGGTAACAGGAGGGATGAGATCAAGCCTCTTTTGGCTTTGTGATTTTGCTCTGTTGTCTGAGCCCTTTCTGATACAAATTGCCTGTCTTGTGACCCAAGAGTTTTAGGTCCAGAAGTCAGCTTGGTTTGAGTGAGCTTTAGAGCTTTATATCCACACACTGATGGCAGGACCCCATCAACCTTAACAGCTTCTGGGAACAGTTATTTGTTGGTTGCATTCATTTGAGGCAATTTGATTTTCCTCTGGGTTCTTTGATCTCTGGTCTCTGGCCTGTGCTGGATCATCAGCCTAGGTTAGCTTATGCCTCTTGATCTCTTCAGGCTTCATTCATTTTTTAGAGAAATAGGATGTTTTGATCACAGTTCTTGAATCTTAAAATCTCTAGTTTCTCTAGAATTGGCTATTTTGTATTCATGGCTTTTGTCTGTTAATCTTAGAAAATGCTCTTGGGGAGTGTGGTGGTGCACTGCCTCCTGCAGTAGCACCTTGCTGGTCACACCTTGACAGGTATCGTCACTTACACTTCCATAAGCTACACAAAATCTTGCAGCCTGCTTGTTCATTCACGTGAGTATGTCAGAGTCATTTAGGACTTCAAATCCTTGCCTTTTCTTAAAAAAAGAGTAAGCAAACACCACTTAATGTCACTGCTGCACTGCACAACATTATGAATTGCCTGAGTAGATGTTAATGAAGTGACTTGAATTTTATTTCATCTGCAGGATGTTCAGGGTGATCCATCTCTGAACAGTTTCTCGCTCCTTAATGGCCAGTTTGGAAAAGATGATTATCTGTTTCACAATAGCTGGGATTTCTGTTTATTCTGCATGCTTAAGAGAAGCATCTAATAAAAAATATAGTGGGAGAAACAGAAGTAAAAAGAAAGCCTTACAGCTAAAGTCAAGAAACATGGATATTCATTACTTATCTTGGACCAAACCTCCAAACTGGTATTCAAAAACTGAAGTGTAAAAATAGCTGAAATCAGCTCTGGCAGTATGTCACATTTCCTTTAGTGAGCTGAAGCAGTAGCTCAGGTGAACATCACCTGCATTCTTGTTTCCAGATTCAGTCCTAAGTTTTAGCTTACAGATAATTGATGCAAAGAGTTGTAGCTTATTTTGAAAAAAACCCGGTACGGATCTTTCCCAGTCTACCTCAGTAACTTGAGATATTTGGTGTCATGTGAATTAGGTGACTTTGCTTCACTTACCTTTGGCTTTATAGAGAGGCAGGAGGATGGTGTAAGACCTGCTCATGCTTACTGCAGTTCTGTAAACAGTGTGTGTGAGAGTTGATTAACTATTTGCATATTAATATTACTACCTAGCAATCTCAAATTATTCACCACAAAGAGCCTCTCCTGAGATTATGAATTCTATTTAACTCCCGTTTGCTGCTTTTGTATCTGCTGAATGCCAGCTCCCTCTTTTCCATGGGATAGGATTGCAGGATCTGTGCTCTTTGTTTCAATAACTTTCTCCTCTTTGAAATGCCATTATTTCTGATCTGTTTTTAGATGATGAAGGCTAGACACTGTGATGGGCACTAAAGCATGGACTTGAAGTGTGCACTCTGGTGGCAGGTACTCCTCTCTGGTCCCGGTGGTCTCATGTGTCTTGAGGAAGGCTTAGGTTCTGTGTGTCTTAGCTGTGGTTTTCTCCATTTATTAATTTCAGTGCTGATTGAAATGTTTGTCTTTATTTATAGCATAGCCAACAGCTGTGTTGCAACACAGAAGGTAAGTTCAGAACTTGGGGCTGAGGGTGAAGGGGTTGACAAACAAGCTCTGGTTAGTAAATCTTTTGGGTTTTTTTCCTAATACAGTCCTTAAAGTTTATAGACAGATGTTGGATTTATGGACATCTGTCAGATTGATCAGACAGCTGCTAAAGCCATTCAAAATGGCAAGGAACAGGGAATTTATTATGTATTATATGGGGTGAAGAGACTAATCTGAGAATTAGATTTTTAACTGTTCTTGCAGTATTTATTTGTCCTTTAAGATACAGACAGAAATGCAAAGTCACTGATCTGTTCAGTGAGATGTTTTTCCTATTAATTTTCCTGATTGAGAATTAGTGTTAGTGACACACTTGCTGCTAGAAGCTATTGAGCAGGTCATGCTCATTTTTCTCTGCTGAGCTCAGTGAGCTTTGCTCTCCACTCTGTGATGGAGGATTGCTGGTTGCTGTTAGCTGTGCTTTAAAGACAAGAATTCTTGGGTTTGGTCAAGTTTAGGACATGTTTGTTCTAAAGCCTAATAAAAGCATTAGCTAATATATATCTCAATTCTCTGATGGGGGTTATGAGAGACTTGCTTGTCAATACATCTGAATTACCTTGTTTTGACAGGTAATTAAATCTGGATCTCTTCCTTAGCTAACAAAGCAACCAGTCTCAGATAAGCTTTGCTAGGCAGAATCATGTGTAGACAGCAAGGTTTTATTATCTGTGAGGAAAAATTATAAGAACATGAAATCTAGATGACCTTGAATGAAAACAAAGAAATAAAATTTTATGAGATACAGTATATTAATGCCCCAACTTGGATGTAGGAATTCCTGAGCAGTAATTTTGTTTTAACTGTCATTAAAGCTCTTTGTACAATCTGTACTTCTGCAGGAAATCTGAAATATCCCAGGGACTGGCTGGCTGACTGAAGGACCCCAGTATCTGCCTTTCATGGCAAGTGACCTGAGCATTGATGTGCCCATGGTAGCAGTTCAGGTGGGTGTGTTACCTGTATTTGCAGACTTTTCTTGTTCTCTGCATTGTACCAGAAACTGCACGTGCCTTGTACAATCTGTTTGGCCCTCTTGTAATGTCTGGTTTTCTTAATAAACATCTTTTGAAGTCTTTGCTTTGTGGCTGATTTCCAAGGGTCCAAGTTCCCATGTGCTAGGTACATCCTTCTGATGTATTCTTTGGATCATGCAGGGAGGAGAAGAGAAACTCATAACTGCTTCCTTTTAATAAAAACCTTATTTGAAGCTGCTGTGTCCACACAAGACCTTCACTAGTAGTTTCTCTGTTTTGAATATTTTCTTGGAGTGTCCTGATGCTTAAGATCAGACAGAAAACCATTGTAAGCAAAATCAAAGACATTTCTCATGAAAAAAAGTTAATTCTGAATGTTGGTTTGGGAGATGATGGTGAAACAGATGGGAAGTTGTGATCTTGGGCTTTTGCTCCTGTGAAGTGCCTGTGGGGAAACTTCAGCCACATGAAGGTGAACTACCTTGTGCTTATGTGATTACCAAGAGTTTGGCTTCATCCTGGCTTGCTAGTTTTTATTTCAAAGGAGGACTGAGAAGAGAGTAGAATGCACCCAAGGGTGTGTTTTCAATATTCCTCCATTTGGTTCTTTCAAGGGAGGATGGAAGGTGTGCCTGTGTGCCCATGCAGATCTGGTTTCAAGAGGTGAAAATTTGTGTGTATGTGTGTACCGACTTCAAAATCCCTTTTTTTTCTGTAGCAGTGTTCTGGCATGTCGTGGAGATCAGTTTGGCTTTGTTTTTCAGTTCAGCTGGGCAGACATTACCAGAATCCCTCAGAAAGACACTCTTTTTTCCTATGCTTAATCCTTTTTACATGCAGTATTGTACTAATCTTGCTGAATAGCAGGAATGTACGTTTCCTAACAACAGCTACTACAGAAGTGTAAATTAAGAAGCTGGCATGTGGTTATTTTGGAGACTTGGCCATGAAAACAGAATTAGAGTTAATCCTATAACAAATATGTTTGGCAACTTAAAAAAACATCCAAAACCAAACATGTTTGGCAACTTTAAATCCAAAACTTTTGATGTTTGATTCAGCTCTAACCCTCCTCAAACAAACAAAATCTTCTCAAATGTCTCATTTTGGCACATTGTGGTGTCAGTGCTGTGTGTGCAGTCCCTGAGCACAGGCCCTGGTGTGGCCTGCTGGCAGGCAGCTTGCTCCCTGGGAACAGGGTGGTGTGATGTTGCGTTCAATCAAAATTCAGTGAATGTCTCCTATTGTGGAAAACGTTTATCCTGTGAATAACCAAGCAAATCACTTTCATGGGGAGAGAAGAGACACTTTTCAACTAGGACTGGCCTGAAGGAATCATTGGCTGCAGATGAGGAGCCATCCCCAGCCCTGCGAATCCACCAGAACAGGAATAAACTTGCTTTATGTTTGTGTTTGATTGTGTGAATTCCTGCTTTTTTCCAAAGGCACCTGTGAATTGGAAATGAGTCTTGTGTGTAAGTTGCATTTGTGTGAGACCCCACCTGCAGTGCTGCATCCCCCTCTGTGATGTCCCCAGCACAAGGAGGACAAGGAGCTGCTGGACAGTCCAGAAGAGGCCACGGATATGCTCTGAGGGCTGGAGCCCCTCTGTTCTGCAGCCAGGCTGTGAGAGCTAGGGGTGTTCACCTGGAGAGGGTTTGGGGGAGACCTCAGAGCCCCTTCCAGTGCCTAAAGGGGCTCCAGGAGAGCTAGACCAGAGTTACATTCTCAGCATTTTACTTTTTTTTTCCCCCAACAATTTAACTTGATCAGTCGGAGACAAAATTCTTCATGGCGTGCAGTTCTTGCATTTTAAAAATTAACAAGCAGCTCTTAACAGGTGATTTTATTGCCACCTGCTGGAGTTCAAATTAAAACTCAGAATTTGTTTTAATATATTTTGGCTACCTGAAATGCCCTTTGATTAGGGCAGATGCATTAGAGATGTACTTTAAGAAATGCAGGCTAACCTGTCCCTTACCAGAGCACTCATTGACTCATCATTTTGTTTGTAAAGATCAACTGAGAAAACAACTGAATGCCAATATTTGAATTTTATCTTTATAAGGAAATCAGAAAAATTTGGCAGTAGACAGAACTGGAAAATAGTGTGCAAATGTTGGTGCTGTCAGCTGAGGTGGCCGATGTCGCCTGGGTTGCAGCATTGGGAATGGGGACATCACAGAGACAGGACAGTGCTGGGAAACTCTGGCCTCCAGCTTCAGAAACAAATGTTTCCAGACAACTGCAGCAGCCTTGACAGCAGCTATCACAACTGCAGGTGATAATTTTGGGGATTTTTGCATTCCTGGGCTTGCCCTTCATCCAAAATGGGCTTTGGAATGGAATTGGACAACTCTGCAGTATAAATTTGTTACTAATTCTTTCTTCTGAGCTCTGCTACTCTGAACTCCACTGGTCTGACTCTGCAGGAGCCAACACTGCTGGCAGCCTGGATCACTGGGAGTTGGTTATGTCAGTGCTGATGATTTTTGGGTGACTGTGGAAGATGCCTGGAAAGCACACTCTAGCCAGGATCACTACAAATTAGCTTCTTGTCCCATTGTGACCTGGGGGTGTACCAGGAAAGTGAGTGCAGTTTCCTTTGGCATGGCTGGCTTGGAGGAACCTGACCCACCTGCAACTGATATAAATACATTAAACTAAAGGACAACAGGTGACGATGATTATTTTTGTGTTGACAATGTCATGAACTGTCAGTTGTGATCTCATTTAAATATGTGCCCTGTGATCACTCCCAGTGCTCCAAAAATTTATGCTTGGTTTCTGCCTTAGACTTCACTGTTTCTGCTTCTGACTTCCAATGCTTTTTCCTGTATTTTCTCTCTATGCAGCTTCTTTTTGCTTTATGATGAAATGGATTTCCTACAGAGTCTTGCAAAACGAAAAGTAATAAAATCTCTTTGGTCATGACCTCCCCAGAGCTTTACACACCTCAGGTTTTAGTAGTAGTTACTAGAGACCCCTCTACCCATCCCTCAGGGACTGTCTCCAGAGATGGGCTGGATTGGGTGAGGAGGGAACACAGAGGAGGTCACAGAGATGCTCTGAGGGCTGGAGCACCTGTGCTCTGGAGACAGGCTGGAAGAGCTGGGACTCTTCCTCCTGGAGAAGGCTCCAGGGAGACATCAGAGCCCCTTCAGTGCCCAAAGGGGCTGCAAGAGAGCTGAGAGGGAATTTAGACAAGGATCTGGAGGGACATGGGGGAATGGCTTCCCACTGCCGGAGGACAGGGTTAGATGGGATATTGGAGAGAAGATTTTCTCTGTGTGGGTGGGGAGGCCCTGGCACAGGTTCCTCAGAGAAGCTGTGGCTGCCCCTGGATCCCTGGAAGTGTTCAAGGCCAGGTTGGGCATTGGGACTTGGAGCAGCCTGGGAGAGTGGAAGGTGTCCCTGCCCGTGGAAGGGGGGGGAATGAGATGATCTTTAAGGTCCTTTCCAACCCAAACCATTCTGTGATTGTATGTGGTACAGGAGCTCTGGGGCTCTCCTGGATGAGGAAGGTGTTTGGAGATTTGGAGTGTGTTGTGCATTTTTAGGACAAATGCATAAAGCAGCAAAAACAAGGACATGGCATCCTGGGGCACATGCTGTGACGCAGGGTGGGAACTGGGACCACATCTGCTTTCCAGGGCTTGCGCTGCCTTGGCACACAGCCTGCACCCTTCCTCCATGGCTTGCCCTTACCTGGAAAAGAGGTGTTGGAGCTGGGTGTCACTGGGCCCTGCTCAGGGGTGGTCCTGAACTTCAGTGAACTCCCATCATCCCCTCTGTGAAACCACCCACATGCACGTGGCAGCTCTTCTACCTGAGTATTGTCTGCTCTGATGATCTGCCTCATTATCCGTCTGCCACGGCTGCTGTCATTGCCTCCCACATCTCACTTCTATCACTGAGCTCCCTCCTACATCAAACCTTTCAGAGCCTTCAAGGGAGGTCTTCACACTAAATTCTGTGAAATCTGTGCCCTGGATGCCTCGGCTGGGAACCTATAGCTCTGCCTGCCTTTGGCTTTGGGAACTTCCAGTCTGGGGGTTTCCTGGCTCCTTGCACCCCTGTGCAAACTGGAGCCACCTCCTGTGGGGCAGCAAGTGTCTCTAATCAGATTTGAGATCCTGAGGCTCCTTGAGTGCATTAAAATGCTTGGGGATTCATGATTTAAATATGCAATTGCCCTCATCTTCCTTGTGCAATGTGGGGATGGTTTCACACACCCTGTGTACCTGTGCTTGGTGCTGTGGGGGGTTGGCATGCAGGGGAGCTGTTTCCCAGCCCCTCATCCCAGGCTTACAGCTGGGCTCCCTTGAGAGCAGCCCTGGAGAGACCCACTCCAGCCCCAGAGTAAATTCCTGCTGGGGCTAGTGCTCTGATTTTTCTCTTTATTAATTTCTTATTAGCAAAAATAAGTGTTTTCCCAGTGGGTGGAAAACATGGCCTCTGGCTGCAGCAGACGGAGTGGCTGCTGTGGGATCTGCCCAGACAGAGATGAATATCTTCATATGTAGATTTGATGTGCTAAAGGCAGGGAGGCCCCTGTTCCAGGCAAAGCCCAGCTGGAGGCTGTGCCTGGAGAGCTGCCCAAGCCAGGCCCTGCAGGCAAGGACCTCCTCTCCCAGTGTGCTCCCTCTAACTGGTGCTGTAGTTTTCTGTGACCCAGTGGGCTGGATGCTCTAGATGTCCTTGTATTTGCAGAAGCATGGGAAGGTTTTTCACCTGGGATCTGATTGCTTGGCACATTCAGAAACCTCTAATAGGACAAGAGGTATAGGCAGGATCTGTGTGTCCCCTCAGAGTTGTTTCATTGAAGCATGGCCTTGGCATCTCCCTGGCACATGAGCACAGGACCCCTGCTCCTGCTCTCCTGGCTCTCCAGGGCAGGGGAGCTCCAGCCCTTTGCTGCCCTGAGCCTTTTGGTTACTGGCTTGGAGGAAGTCACACTCCTGCTTTGGGAGGTTTGTGTGAAACAGAGATGTGTCCTGGTGGTACCATTCCTGAGGACTGCCTCAGTCAGCAGCAGCTGGGCTTGTTGCTGCTTTCCCAGGCATTCCCATTAAACACTTCTGTGGGGAGGAGAGGAATGGAGTAGGCTGGAACAACAGCCTGAGTCCCATGTTTCTATCCCTGTAAGAACTGTGCAGGACTGTGCAGTCATCACATGTCACAGATGTTGTCCAGCTGTGACAAATACCATTTACCCAAGACAGTGGGGCTAGAGAAATCCACCAATCTTGGCTGGTTAGAAATCTTCAATGATTGCTCCTAGTGAGGAGAATGACTTTAGAAGCTCCCTAGGACACACATACAGAAAAACCTCTGCAGCCTGCAGCTCCTGGCACTGTGCAGGGTGGCTGCTGTGAGGAGGCATCAGGAAGTGACCTCATATCACCCTTGCACTAGCTAGACCAGTGACTAGAGGCTCTATCCTGGAGAGGGCATGAGCCCTGTCCTGTTGCTGCCCTGGAGGCAGGGGACAGGACACCACTGGCCATCTTGACAGTTCTTGGTGGCTGTCAGGACCTGCGACACTTCCTGCAAGAGTCTCTGGGTCCTCAGAGCTTGTGGCAACCACTAACCCACCTGTTCAACTGCTCAAAGGTTGTGGAATTAATCACAACAAGCCACTGCTTGGCTGCAGCTTTTTGCTCTCTGTTACTGGTTTCTGAAGTCTCATGGAAAATACATACCAGGTGTGAGACAGAGCTCAGCCTGGCTGCTGGGCTGTGCCAGCTGTAGGCAGCACCAGCTGGTCAGTGCTCATTGCAGGCATAACAGCCTGAAGTTTTGGGTTTTGGTATAATTTTTTCTTAAAAAAAAAAAAAAATGTACAGAGAAGATGTAAAATAAAACAGGTATTGTTCATGTTCATATTTTGACTCTTGTTTTGACTGTCCAGGTGATTTGGGGTAAAGTGAAATCAGAACAGACGTGAGTTTGGGGGAGTTCCTGACGCAGGGTAGGATCTTAAAATATTTTCTGTGTAGTCCTGACATATTCTGCTCAAATGCTGTGGTATAGCATCCTGGGGAGGGTGGTACTGCTTATCAGAGAGGAGGAATTTGATGATTTTTAGGTCTACAGGAATAGAAGTAGGACAAATGCAAATGTGCTGAGTGAAAGGATGGTCCCTTCACAGAGTGATTTTGCTCCATCGTGGGTCTGGAGTGTGACACCTTCCAAAAAGGCACTTTTGAAAACTATTATGAAATACATTTGCCCACAAGGCTCCTGCTCCAGCCATCTTTGCACTGGCACATCTGCCAGACCTCAGGTTCACAGAAAGCCTTGGGAGCATTCTGAGGAGCTCGTGGAAAGGTTCAGGTGGTCGAGGTTGAGCAGCAGATCAGGAAGGCTCTGCCTGAGCAGTGCCTGCAGTGGGAGCAAACTGGGACTGTGGCCAAGGGGGTGCAGGAGTTGCACAGGGAGGCTGAGGAAGCCTGTCCCGTGGAGCTGTGCCCTCCCACGTGCTGCTCCTGAGCTGACAGGTTGGCAAAGCATGGAAAAGGTGTAGGAATTGATGTGGAAAGCAGGAATCAGCTGAATTAGCTGCAGATGAAACGTGAAGAAACCATTCCCTGTCCTGTAGCTGCTGTGTGCCTCAGGGAGAGGCTGCTAGGTGCACTTGGGCAAAGGAGACCTTTTCTGTCACTGTCTTGGACAACTCAGGTGTTCCTGTCACCTCTGTGACAGCCTTGTGCCAGGCCAGCTTGTTCTCAGTCATTTTTCTGGCCATGGGCTTCAGGACTTCAGACTGGCTTTCTGCTGTGAGCAGGAGCCTGTCTCTTGCCAGGACAGGGACATGGTGCAGGGACCTGTCCCCATGGTCTGTGTCCCACTGGGTCTGGATGCTCTGCTGCCTGGTTCCAACAAGGACTGGAGACCCCCTGGCTCATGCAGGGCTGTGATGGGAGGACAATGACCAAGTTGCCACTGTAGAGACCTTCCAGCAGCTCCTGGGCTGGTCTGAGAGGTGTCCACAAGTCAGGCATCAAATAGCACAGGGTTATGCTGCATCCAGAGGAGGCTTCTGCATGGGAGAGGAGGCAAACTCACTTGGGATTTGCACTTCCAGGCTGACCTGCAAGCAGAGTCAGGAGATGCCAGGATGGGGGGTGCAAACATGGCACGTGCAGCCCTCCAGAGCCCTCTAACACCTGCTGGGCCACCAGCACAGTGCCCTCCACAGGGCACACATTCTTCACCTTTTATGCCAGTCTGTTCTTCACCCTTTATGCCAGTCTTGGTGAGCAGTGGGAGGGCTTTTATCTTCTATTCCCAAGGCATTTACGCTTATGTTTATCCCAGGCAGGTCACCCTGGGGTGTTGATATTGCTGTGCTGTGCTGGAATGCTGGCAGGTGCTGGGAGATAAAGGGGTGGCTGTGATTTCCTGCACTGAGGAATGAAAGGATGGCTGCAGGGAGGAAATCTCTTGCTGCTTATGCTGCAGAAATTGTTAGGTCTGCTTTAGGCAGAGCAAGTGTGAGGGATCAATGCTGAGAACAAGCTTATGTGATTGTAGTTCAAAGTCAGCCACTGGGATTTAAAAAATTTATTTGATTTAAGAGTAGCTCTGCATGATGGCCAGTGGAATGTAGACAGTCACGTGAGGCTCTTGGATAACAGAATCCTGAGTTACAGAAACAGTGATGCTTCACATTTAAGGCCCACAAGCCCCTGAAGTGTCTCATTCTTCTTCACAGATGCCAGAAGAGAAGAGCTGAAATCCTAGTTTTAAATGAGGACACCAGAAAGCACATTACACCAGCCACCTGGTGTGAGGAAATCACTGATGCTGGGATATGTAACACATCTCCAGTGTCAGTGCCATGTGGTGCCATGTACTAAGGGAACATTGAGGTCACATTAGTCAAATAAGTGGTTCAACAAATAACACAAGTCCCTTTTGGAATGAAGTTACAGGCCTAAAAACTAAAGGAACATTAAGAGCTGGCTCAGGAAACAGAGGGACATTGGAGGGCTGAAAGCAAGAAAGGTGACTGCTTTGTGCAGCAGAGAATAGGGAACCCACAAGAGAAGTGACTTTTGATGTGGCCTGGTTTGGCAGAGGGTTTGATTTGCCTTGTGCAGGGGCAGTGAAATGGCAAAGTCACGTGCAGTAGTGAAAAATGAAAACAAAAAGTCTTGTTAAAGATGTAATGAAAGAACAGACCAAAGGGTACAACACTTACAGAAGGTTTGAAGCCTGTTTGAAGATAACATAGTGGAGTCTTCTGCCTTCTTTTTTATTAAAGCCCAGATGACTACTCAGCAAGGTTGGGAAAGCTACTGCAAGTGAGACACCATCAGTGTAAGAAAAGTGATCCTGATTTTGCCCAGACAGCAGGGGCTCTAAATTTGACTCAGATGCTAGAAATGAAGAAAAGTGCTTAAAAAGTATACAAGACGTGTTTGCAATGCTCTTTAAATCCCTGGCCTGTCCATACAGTGATGCTGTCTGTAGCATCTGTTTGAAGAAGGTAAACTTGCAGGGAGGAGTTCAGAAAGGAGCAGCAAAGATAAACAGGAATTAAGGAATAACTTTTGTGAGAAAAGTCCATCATGAATACATCAGGACACCTCAAACTGCACAGAAGGTGCCTCAGGAGTGTGTTCAGGATTATCCCATTTAGATTGAAGGGCTCAAATCTCCCATTTACCTCTTTCAGAATAAGAGCTGGGGATGTCAGAAGCAGCTGGTGGATGTGAGCCAAACCACAGCTAGTCCTTCTCTTGGCACACAGTGAAACACGTGGACGTGGTTGCTTGGGGAGGTACGGAGGGTGAGGCCTCGCATGTTCTTGGAAAATGATCTGAGAAGAACACAGACAACATCTCCAGTCCAGGAGCCCTGAGCCCTAGATGGGTTCCAAAGAAGGGTCCTTTGGGGAAGCACCACAAAGTGCTGCCTTCCTGATACTGCTCAGGGGGGCTGCTTCACAGAGGCAGAGGATGCTGTGACCCACAGGCCATCTCATGAGAATGCTGTAACTTGAAAGCTGACAGCTGCCAGTGCTGGGGGAAGAGGAACCTGTGCAGCCAAGAGCCAGATGAGAGAGCTGGAGCTCCTCCAGCTGCCTCCTCCTGCAGCTGATGGAGGAGGTCAAGGCAGCATCAGAGAGGGAGGGCTCCCAAGCAGCCTGCATGCTAGGGGAAGGCTGTCTTGCAGGGAAGTGGATCACGCTCTTCTCTGTGGTCTGGGGGCCACAGCCCAACAGGTGGCAGGGCACAATGTCTGGATGTGCAGTAAGAGCTTGGAGAAGAAAAGCTTCTTCCCCCAGGGAGTGCAAGCATGGGCCAACAAGAGGTGGTTTAGACAACCTGAGCTGGTTTGGGGGATAGCCCTGCTCCATGTGGGAGGGTGGACTGGTGACCTCCAGGGTTCCTGCCACAGCACTGCTGTAATTCTGTGACTTGTCCCTTTGGGTAAGACACGGGCTCAGGAGGACTGTGTGAGAGGGAGAATGGAGGGCTCAGCTAGCCCAGGTGAGCTCAGACTCCACTGGGTGTAGGTGTACAAGGGAGTTTTCAGGCTGTCCCCTGCCTGGTTAGAACCAGCCCTGAACACATCCTGCAGTACCAGACCTGTGCCTGAGTTGTGTTATTGCCAGGCTGCAGAGATGGTGCCTTGGGTGTGAACTTCTTACCTCGAGGACACCCAACTCTCAAGTCTCAGTCCTCAAGCAGCAGCTTTAGCTGGATGTTTTCCACAATGGTCCTCTGCCCCAGACATCTCCAGAGCCATAGGAAGTTGGTTCTAAGATGACAACTTGGATAAATGAAAGTGTATTGTAAGCACACTATGTTAAATAATGCAGCATATGGACAGCATGGAAGTTAATTTTTAAAAGGTTTGTCTGCACTAGTTCCTGATTGCTTTCTCATCTGTGGCATATTCTCTGACCCTCTTCCTCTCCATGTTACTCAGATGCTATTGTTTCATGAGAATTTCTTAGCGTTATTAGTACTTTAATGTGTTTTTTTTCCTATATATAATCACTGTTGATTTCTTTCTGCATTAAAAATAAGATTATTGTGTAATTTTTCAACATAATGTATTGGTTTCTTATGAGGCAACAGTCATTGAGTTAAATTATTGATGAAGGTAACATGACTCCTGCTAGAAAGTGCTGTGGCAGCCAGTAAGTATGTCTGAATTGCTTAGGATCAACAATGGGGTTTTGTCATGCCCTCAGTGGTCAGTGCTGAGCTGGAGCCCAGGAGCTGTCACGTGCTGGGACCTGCAGGACAGTGCCAGCCCAGTGGAGCAGCAGCGTGCCTGTGGACCTGTTCAGCAGTGTGAGAAATGACCGCTCACTTTAAAAATTTTATAAGGTTTATTAAACCTTAACAAAAATACAACAAAAGGACTAAATAAGGAAAAATTGCAGCGCTGGGAACTGCCCTCGTGGCTGCCTACCATGTGGCTGGCTCATCTTAGTAGTTGTTTGAGAACAAGCTGGCCTGGCACAAGGCTGTCACAGAGGTGACAGGAACACCTGAGTTGTCCAAGACAGTGACAGCAAAGGTCTCCTTTGCCCAAGTGCACCTAGCAGCCTCTCCCTGAGGCACACAGCAGCTACAGGACAGGGAATGGTTTCTTCACGTTTCATCTGCAGCTAATTCAGCTGATTCCTGCTTTCCACATCAATTCCTACACCTTTTCCATGCTTTGCCAACCTGTCAGCTCAGGAGCAGCACGTGGGAGGGCACAGCTCCACGGGACAGGCTTCCTCAGCCTCCCTGTGCAACTCCTGCACCCCCTTGGCCACAGTCCCAGTTTGCTCCCACTGCAGGCACTGCTCAGGCAGAGCCTTCCTGATCTGCTGCTCAACCTCGACCACCTGAACCTTTCCACGAGCTCCTCAGAATGCTCCCAAGGCTTTCTGTGAACCTGAGGTCAGGCAGATGTGCCAGTGCAAAGATGGCTGGAGCAGGAGCCTTGTGGGCAAGTGAAGACACTCTCTGGACAGTTCTAACCCTGCTGCCCAAACAGTCCCTCGGGCACCTGCAAGGAGAGAGAGGCAGCACCTCTGGTCCTGGCATGAGGTTTAGCTGGCCTGCCTAAAGCATCACTTCACAGCCTCAGTCCAAGGGACTGGGTGCTTGGAAAAGTGCTTCAAGAACACGTCCTAAGAGCTCCAGGAAAGCTGACTTAGTGCCAACAGTTCGTTTGGGTGGAAAATGCTCAGTAGGACTGGTTCTGAGTGCTACTTTAGCTGAAAAGAGCACATTCTCAGTTGAGCACTTGTGTTTTGCATTCTGTGTCATTTCCCATTTTCTCCTTGCAAGGTTTCAATGTTCCTGTTTTACTGATGCAAATACCCACTCAAAGCACTCATTGATCTGGCTTTAATGAGCACTTTAATGAGCTGCTGAAAATTCAGGATTGCATTTCAAATGCTAACAAAAATGTGTGTCACTTTATTCCACAAACCATAAAGGACTGTTTAATAGATCATGTAATCACAGATTGAAAGGACCTGGAAAGAACCAGTCTTAACAGCTTGCTTGGGACTTTTTCCAGTTGGGACCTCTTGACAGACTAATTCATCCATGTGGCCACTTACTCAAATGACAATGGAAGTCTTTCACATATCCAAGCCAAAATCACTGATTTTTGACTTTACAGTCTTCAGACTAAATTTAAAAGTATATACTCAACTATAAGTGCTATTATCAAAATGCTCTGGATGATAAATCTTTCCCTAGGAAATTCATGATACCACCTCTGTAGTCCATTTGAGAGCTCCTTTGAGTATGGTTGTTGAAAGAAAATAACATAACCACCAAGGGCACCATTAGTACTCCAACTATCCTATTTTCTGAGCATCAAGTGCAATACATTGACTTAGTGAGTATGTGAATAGGAAGATTTGTGTGCAAAGAGGAGTAGGAGGGTGTCTGTACCAGGAAGGAATGTGGCTATGGAGGCGGTGAGTGGCTAAACAGAGCAGCAGTTGAATAGTGCTTAGCAGAGAAAGGGAGCATCAATTCCCACCTCTGTGACAGCTTGGATGTCAATCTGACAAACCACAAAAAAGTTTCACCCAGGTTCAGGTTGTCACCGAAACTGCAGGAAAAACAAAAACTCTCCAACAACATTCTTAGTGTTAGAGAACCAAGGCCTTACTTTATTCTGGCCAGGATGTTGTTCTGGCCAGGATGTGCAACAGAAATAATTTCATTCACACATAGCCCAGGCTGTGCAGAGAAAATCATTCCATGACACATGACTTTGACTGGATTTTTCACGTCTTGTGTGTGAAAGCATCAGGAGAAAACCAGGGTAAGGACCATGCCATAAAATTGGTTAGAACTGGGAAAAGTGTCATTTGCATCAAGACAAGATGAAGATGAGTTCAGCAGAGCACACTCCTACAGCAGGCTGACAACAAAGTACCACAGATCAAAGACACATTTTCTCTTCCTGTTATGCTGACTGAGAGACAGATTGCTGCTCAAAGGATCTTGTCAGGAAAATTAATCCACAAACACCAGAGATTTATGTCAAAAAAGGAGACAAGGGAGTCCTGTAACTTTATTTTAATAAAGGGAGAGGCCATGGGGTGTTTCCCATGGGGGTCTCTAAAGTTGTTAGAGGATGAAGCCTCCTTTTTATCCCAATTTCCCAGCTGCATTTCCCTCTCTCTTTCCCCACTGGCTGAGGCATTTGAGAGGTACAAACTTCCCAAATCACCTAATACAGACCCTCTTCTAATGTACATCCCCTTTTTTTTTTCCTTGTGTCTCTCTTCTTTTTCTCTAAGTCCAGGGATTTAACACAGTCTTGAGTGAGTAACAGTCTGTGTCAATTAGTGGAATTCCTATGGAATTTCTGCTTCCTCCCCATTGCTTCTTTCACCTATCAACATCTGGCTTTTTCTACCAGCAGGCCCACGGTTTGTTTGTAAAGACACTTCCTTCTCATTCTTTTCAATCTAAAATGAAGAAGCACAGAGAAAGGGATTGTGAGAATGGCTAAAGGGAAAAGCTACTTAAATAGATCACTGGACTGCTTATGAAATTAAGCTTTAAAAAATACTGTTTATTAAATATGCTTATTGTGTAAAGAATCATTGGGGTGATTAAATTTTATATTTTACAAAATGCCTCATGAATTACATTTAATATGCAGGCTAAATCCTGAGACCAGAAGAAGACAAACTGGTAAGGTTTTTGGTGCAAAAATTTTCTAAAGGAAAATACTCAACATTTGCTTAGAAAAATGAGCTTTGTGTAAGTGAAAGAGCTAAATAACTCCAGAATATAAAGCTGAACTTTTATTAAGGCTTGAGAAAAATACTCCAGGTTTACTCAAAAGTTTAAAATCTCCTTAAAAGTTTTGCTGCACTTTCATTGCAGTGAATTTTCAGTTAGATGCTTGGATTGACCACACAGTCAAAAATGTTCTTTAATGTGATGGGATCTGGGTGATGGTGACTCACAGAGGTGATGTAGGGTTAGTTGTAGACACAGTTTGGGGAATGGCTGTGTTGGTTCTTCTCTCTTGTGTAATGCAGCCACTGTGGGATCCAGACATCAGCAGGAGAAGGGATGGCTCTGTAGAGCAGCCTAAATTTGTCACAGAGGGTGTGTGAGCACACACAGAAAAAGCAGTTAACACACACGACACATTGAGGTTTCCTTACATAGAGTGGGTGAACTTTCCTATCTGTGCACAAATATAGACTCCAGGCTGCATCACAGGACTCGCCTCTGCTAGAAACCTTCTCTGCAAGACTCAGCTGACACTGAGTTAAGCAGCAAGATTTTCACTGGCAAAAGTCTTGCTTGGAGAACTTTGGTTACCTTGAGCCTTATCCTGACAGTGTGAACAGGGCTGTGCTCCCCTGAGGGCTTCAGCTTCTCCCACCCAGCCCAGCCCTTCTCTAGAGGGGCTCAGTGACCCTGCTCTGGGGGGCAATGTGGGGGCAGGAGGGCAGGGTCCAGGTAGAATTGAGACATTTTGCAGCAAACCATTGTATATAGTGCTCTCTTTAATCTGTGGGTAAAGAATAACTCACCTCAGTGTACACAGCTGTAGGAAGAGGACCAGTTTGGAGAAACAGAGAAGCTCTGGAGCATCAAAACAATCCTGGGAATTCTAGATGCAGCTGTGTGGATCTCATGGGGATAAGCTGCATATTGCTCTTTAGAGACTCTCTCCCTTTTAAAATTCAGCCCAGAAGCAGATGGTTTGGTCTGGTAGGACTAGGACAGCACTGCTATAAAGAGATTCCTGCACTTTTCTCTGAAACATCTGCTTGTGCACAGAAGGGAATGCAGACATTGTGGTTTCAGCATTCATTACATTTAATATTGGATTTAATTTAATTTGGAAAACCAAAATGTTTTCTTTCGGGACCAACAGAAAATATTCTGGTTTATTTGAAATAGAATATTTGTTTCTTGCAGGAATGCTGGGGTGGGAGGGAAGTACAAGGAGGCATATTTGTCCTTTTTTGTTGGCACAGTTTGCCTTCCACTCACACTGATTTTTACTTTAAATTTCAAATTGAAAATACTACAGCTGGAACGACATGGATGTGACAGGGACATGGCTCCCTCAAAAAGGAAATACTATCCCAGGAGATGAACTGGCACCCCCAGCTCCAGGAAAACCTGGTGCAGAGCCTGCTTCCACTGCTAGCTCACTGTTTTGCTCCCATGGAACCACATCCTGTGGGAGCCACTGCAGACTTTCCCTCCTTGCATATGATAGACCTACACATGCCAGAGTCTGCCAACATTATTGCAGAGTGACTGGATCTGCCTGAGCTACAAACTGCCTGTCTGCTCCTGCACTGCCAGGCAGATGGATGCAAAGCATCCAGTGCCACTGAGGGTAACATACAGTCTCACTTTATTTGGTCATGGGATGTTCTCTGCCATGGTAGAGCTGGATCTCATATCAAAGATGTCTTATCTTGAGTACAAACATGCTCACAGGCAGATAGGATCAATTAAAGAAGTGAAGCAAATCAGCTGGCTCCGAGAGCTCCCCTGGTCTGATCCAGCAAGTGAGTCAGAGCACATGGACTCAAGATTGCATCAGGCATCTCCAGAGAACACAGCAAGTGCAGCCTAACATGTTCTGCCCAGGAAACTGATAATGGGGATGAGTGCCACCTGGTTTGTGCTGAAACAGCTCCAAAACATGAGAAAAACAGGCTGTTTGATTAGGATTTTCAGGAGCAGGAGGCTTTGATCTCATTAACTGTTTCATGAGCCTTGCTGACTTTTCAGTTCTGTGAAACAGTCTGGAACTTGCCTGCTCAGGCTGTTAGAAGAATATGAATTACTGTCTCCAGACTTTTAAATACCAAATGGTTCCACATTCTGAAGTGGGGAATGAAACACTGGAAGAGGAAGCCAGTGAGGATGTGGAGGCTCCATTCTTGAAGATATTAAACAGGAAAGCCCCTCAACAACCTGAATTAATTTGAAAACCAATTCACCTTTAAAGCTGGTCCTGCTTTAGGGAGGTTGGTTGGACCAGGTGGTCCATGGAAGTATTACTCTGTAATTACTCGTATTACTCTGTAATTCTGCAATCATAAACAAATAAGAAAGAAAGCTATAATGAATTGGTCACTCAGGCTTGAACTGAAGTCTCAAGGGGATCCATTTGGACAAAGCTGTGATGGATGTTGCTTTGTAATTTTTTTCCCCAGTAGTTCTTGCCCAAAGCACTGCCATCACTCACTGCTCTCTGCCAGAGCCTTCTCCACACAGGTCCTTCCTCTCACAGCATCCTCAGTTAAAGATATATGTGGCCCCACCCTCATGTAATTTAGCATATTTGACAAAATGTTGGCTTGCACCTCTCCCACTGACATGAAAATGCAGTTAGAACTGCCTTTTAAAAGTGATTTTTTCTGGCATACTGAAGAGTGATTAAAATACGACATTTCTGTAAATTGGTCATTGTATAATTAGAAGTTTAAAGTCAAAGTATTTTTAATATAACAGATGCCATTATCTCCACCTTTCTATTTAACAGTAGGAAGAAGGCTACACAACTACAAGAAGAAAAGAAATGGGTTTTCAAGAATGTTCAGTGAATTGGATGTTTCAGAATTCCTCTGCCTTACAGCAGCTCGAAGTCCCTGCCAAGTCATGATAAATGATTTATCATGATTTATCTCAGGATAAAACAAGGACCATTCCACATCCACAAGCTGGACATTAATATGTGTTTTGTGGTTCACAAAGAGGAGAAAATGCATAGGAAATGTTCCCCATTGGCAGCAGAGTGAGTCACGAAGATTTTACATGAGTGAGGCTCTGGTGCACCCTAAGTTTTGAGAGTGTTTGCAGAAGATATTTTGAATGTTACTATCCAAAAACAAGTGAGATGTAGAAATTGTTTTTCCTATCTGCTCATGGAGGAAACCCCACTAAATGCTTAAGCCTTTGAGGTTTGTCACTCCAAAGCCAGGCAGAGCAAATGTCTTGATACAAGACATCACTTTGATAGAGGTTTATCACAGATACATGATTCTTTACTGGATCCATTTCTCATCCCTTGTAAAGCAGGTGGGGTTAATCTCCTAATTACCAGGATACTTTAACCCTGTCCTCCTGAGGGCTGCTCAGCTGACTGCTTTTGAGTGTCCAAGGGACCCCCTCAGATACATTTTCTTCTGCTGACAATAACCAAGAGCAGACCATCTCAGACAGAGACAACCATGGATGCCTGTGGTGAGACCTTCTCCTGCACTGCTTCCCAGGGTCACCAACAGGAGCAGGGTGAGGACTCTCTGCCCCAAAAGGAAAAGCCTCTGTGTCTGGTTGTGCTCTCCACTTGACTGCAGTGCTGAAGTGAGCTAAGACACTGGGATGAGTGCTTCCAGCTGGTGACTCAGCTCTCCCACCCACCCTCCCATGGCAGCTGTGCTGCCATGGCTGTTTGTGCTGTGGTAGCAGCAGCCCAGCAAGGACTGAGCTCTCTCTGCTATCTCAGAAGCATGTGAGTTTTACTCTTTGGGAAGCTTCTTTGAACCCCTCTGCCAGAAAGAAAAATGAAGGATTGCCCTGTGGAAGAGATTGTTGTAGGACATTCTTCAAACTGGAAGTGGCTTGTTGTGGCTGTGTCTGGTTGTTCTGGCTCTGGTATTAATTCCCTTTAGTAACTTTTCACTCCTCACTGCAGAGCTCTCCCAGTCTCTAACCAACTGCAAAGTCAAATGTAGACATTGGTGATAAGTAAAAGCCCAAGAAACAGCACACCCAACAGGCCAGGGAGTGATAATAGAAAACCACACAGACTTTTCTACTGTAGTTGACAACCAAGGAAGGTTTGGTCAGGTACTACCTTCAGAGGAGTTTATAACTGGAAGGCATCATATCTGTCACCTCATCACACCTGGAATATTGCTCTTTTCTGTGTGTGTAGAACAAGGAAAGGATTCTATGGAATAACTGTTCAGCAGAGAGCAAGAAACCAGCCTTGTGGTGTGCATTTAACTCAAGAGCAAGAAGTTTCTGTGCTGCAGATTTTGAGGGAGCAATGGAAAGTGTGCAAAGCATAAGCCAGTGTATCTTTAATTCCCTGAATAATACCAGCATGATAGGCTTCAGGGTGTAGAGTGTGAAATACAGTAATTGTGTATAGAAGCCAGTGATCCAGCAAGTTCCAGTGAGGGAGATGTTAATGAGAGGATTCAGAGGGTTCCTCAAACTGAGGAATTGCTACTGAACATTTAATACAGCTTCTTACACACCAGCCAGCTGCTGGAGCAGACAGGACAATCTCACCTGAGCCATCACATCTACAGTGAGAAGAAGCAAGCAGAAAGCAGTGAGATGCCATGTCCCAGTGCCACTGGTGGATGTGTTCCTTGTTTTCTCTGATCTCTCTTCTCAAATGAATTGTTCTTGCTGTGGGACTGCTCCCTAAGCTCCACTGTGGAGCCAAGGTAGCTCCAACCTTCCTGCTCTGTCCAAGCAAAACCTGCTGCACTGAGCCTTGCCCTCCTGCTCCATACTCTTCTCTCCTCTTTTCATCAACTTTTCTGGAAACTGGAAGAAGCACATTCAGTTTGGGACAGCAGAGGAGGTGAGGGAAAGCCCAGTATGCCCCCAAGTCTCCACCCTCCACCCAGGCAGAGGGCATGGGTGCAGCCAGCATCTCAGCAGGGTCACCCATGTGCTGATGGCTCTGCAAGGAAACACAGCAGAGAAGACAACTGGTGTGGCAGGTAGTTTGAATGAAAGTATGATCAGGAATCAAACAGTGGTGTTTGTGTCACATCTGCTTGGAATCACAGGGTCACTGTGACATCAGGAAAGAGCTCATGTCCACAGGCATCACAGAGTTTCCAACTCAGAGCTGTGAACCAGCTGTTTCCACGCCAAAATCCCCTTTGCTTTGACAGCTGCAGCTTCACACAAGGAAAACTTCCTCCAGGAATGTTCTGCCTCCCATGGAAAGAGAGTGGAGTGGTTATATCTGAGGAAATTGTGGCTGTGGCTCCTCTCACGTGAGCAGGGAAGAGCAATGGACTTGGCTTTTTGTGCCATGTAATAAGAGTCTGGCAAAGGAAGAGGAGGAACAGGATGAAGGTCCAGCCCACAAATGCTCCAGGCTGAGCAGCAGTTTGGCACCCTGTGGCTGAACTCCACAGTGGAGACTTGCTGACTGCCTTGCAGTGTTTTCCTGTGGTCAGTGTTTGCTGGTAGCTCTGGATCAGGAAGTCTGGGAGAAGCCCATCTGAGGTGGCAGTCCTAGCTTGATCCTCTTTTCTGTGATGAAAGGATGGTTGGTGGGCTGGGGCTCTGGGGGGACATCTCCCTTTGGTGCACAGTCCCCAGAGGGCACAAAAAAGTGGTGGTGATGCCTTGTGAAGGCTGAGCTAGAACAGAGACTAGATGGATCTAAAGAATAAACTAGGGATTTATTAAAAGGCCTCAAATAGATCCACCTTGGGCAGCACAACCCAAAATGGTCCCAAAATGGACAACAGGTAACAGGGTTTCACACTTCTATAAGTTTTGGTCCATTAGCATCTTGGAGTTCATTGTCCCATTCCAGCTTTAGCCCAGGCAGTCCCATCCTTCTTGTTTTTCTCTCTCCAGCCCACGTTGTTTCTGCTCTTGGGCCTGAGAATTGGATCATTTGTCCTTGGTCCCCAGCTAGAGAAGGAATTGTTTTGTCTCCCTACTCTGTGCAGAGAGCTCACCATCCCCTAATGTGAAGCCCAGACCCACACACTAAAGCAGCACAGAATCTGAAAAATATAAAAGCTAAAACCTGAGGTGTCAGTGGAGCAAAGGCAGAGCCCCAAAGGAAGGTGGCTGTTGGTTTTCCTGTTCTTCTGCAAGGGAGGTGCTGGGGTCAGAGGCATTTTGAAGGATGCCCCAGTTGCACTGTGGAAGTGGTGGATGAAACTGGTGGGTTTTGTCCAGCCCACTGCTCCCTTTAGCAACAAACTCACTGGAAGTGCAGTTAGCCAAACCCCAGGAGGATCAGATCAGTCACTTCCTGGGAGACTCTGCTTTTTTCTGGCTTTCCAGGGTGACTCATTCAGACAGCTGCAATGTGGAGGCTTAAAGCAAGTGATGTAAATTCTGCTTCATGAGGAAAGCTAAAAAAAGTTGAAAAAAGAAAGAGATCAGAACAAGACAAAAAAAGGAAGCAAGGAGGGTGTGACTTCACCCACAGCATGGACCATGAATTACAATCTCAGCAGGGAAAGGTGCTCTGTACAGAGCAGTAACTCCCAGCATGCCAGTGCTTGTTTTAAAGGAAAGACTACTGGTAAGCCCTGTTCTTAGCTAGAAGCAGAAATCAAGAGAGAGAAATTAAGCATCACTCCAATTTTCTCTACTTTGTGCAGCTTGTAAGGAAACTTGCTGTGGGAGAAAGCACTTCCAAGAGGATCCTTCCATTGGGAGAGCAGGAGTATCTTCAGACAGCTGGGTAGCCCCTGGGGAGATTTCCTGCAGCACAGAAGATCCAAAAAGTTTTCAAAGTGAACATTTTCTAGTAATGTAGCTTATAGGCCATTGACACTGAATATGTGTGACTGCAGGGAGGGAGGGATGCCTGGGACCTATGCCCCCAGGGAACTGCAGTGCCATTTCAGCTCACCCATTCCTCAGAAGATTTTGCTGTCGAGGTGACTGATGTGTATGCAAGGGCTGGGGCAGGCACAGCAAATACAAGAAGGAAGCAAAATAATTAGAAAGTATCCTTTAGACATTTGCCTGGTGATGGTCCACCAGTTCTGCTTTGCTTTTTGCATTTCACCTTGCTTCTGGGCAATATTCAGATGAAATAAGCTCTTCTGTAAGTGATCAGAGAACTGCTGGGCCAGGTTCAGCTCAGGAATTGCAATTCTCTGAGAGCTGTGGGCCAAGCAGTTCTATTCCAAAGACAAACTACACAGTATCTGCTCCTTTATTTGGTATTTAAATGTTATTATAATACTTAGCTCTTTCTTTTCTGCCAGGCTTAGACGTTTCTGAGGTATTTTTATCCAATGCTATGAAAATGAACAATGTCTTTATCTGTTGAGCTGCACAAGCAATGCATTTAACTACTCTAGCTGTCTGCTAAAATTTTAAAAAGTAAATTACTAAATTCCTTAGGCACTATAACTCCATTGTGAACTGCCTCAGTAAGGATGGGGGTGCTTGCTACAATTCTCAGGAAAAAATTGGATCAGACCCAGGGGAAACATCCAAAATACCTTCCTTTAATGACAATGACAGATACTGAAGCAATTATTTTGAAAGCATGGAATCTAAATATGATATTAAAGTGAAAGTAGTTCCATTGTTATAAAAAGGGAGATAATAATAGTAAAAGCCTCTCCCTAACATCCATGAACAATAGCAAGTAGCTCAGACCCCGATGCTGAGATTTGATACAAATGTAACACAAAGGTCAATAAGCAGTATGCTGCCCTTATTTCATCTGAACAAATGGGTTTTATCCTCTCCTTTCTTTCATTTTCTTTTTCCAGTGTAGCTTTGGACAGGATTTGGATGAGCACAAATATTTTATTTTCTTCACTGTTCAGTTTGTTCACAAAAAAACCATAGTGAGACAATGTCAAATGCAAGGAAAAAAAGATGGAGCAAAAGTAACAAAAAATCCATTCAAAATTTTGGACCAAAGAAAAAAAGAAGACAAAACAAAACAAAAACAAGAACAAAAAAAAACCAAACAAAAAAAAAAGCCAATAAAAAGTCTAGAAACACAAAAAATCTGATGAGATTTTGGACAAAATGTCAAAAATTAATTTTTTCCGAATGTACAAAATGGAAATTATTTTGATATTTTTTTCCTTGATGTTTTCCCCATATGGTTTCTAATGTGCAATTACCTATAAATTCACAAAGTATCAGGAATCATTATTATGTCTGTACATTCTGTTTTTCTCCTGACTAGAAACAAGACTAGTTCTTCTAGGAGAATCATGAACAGAAGATTTTTCATTCCCAGGCTGATCCTTCTCTTTTTCTACTCCAGTATTTTTTGCCACTGAGAAAAATCCAATGTATAATTTTGAAATATGCATTAAAGACACGAACATTCCATTTGCTTTGATTTTTTATGCTTTATCTCCTTCCTCTGCTATGTGTTATCATCCTCTTATCCATAACACCTTGCTGGCTGCTTGCCAGTTGTGCTTTTTTGGGATGTGTCAATGGGCCACTGGGATCACTGGTGGTTTGCCTTCACAGGAACTGCTTCCACAGGGAGGCAACTTCTTTTTCAGCCCCTGGTACCCCATGACTTTTACTCTTTATGAACTTCCACCCTCATCAATTTTCAGCTCTCAACATCACCCCAAAAGCTACAACCAGGGCAGCAAAATAATTCTAGTCTCAGCTGGATGGGGCTTTGTATAACCTGGTCTGTAGCTTCTGGACTTCCCAGCTTTCAGCAGGAGGTTGGACTGCAGACCTCCAGGGATCCTTTCCAGTTCTCCTGTGATCTGCCTTGTGTTTCCCTACAGTGAGACTATTTCAGTCTCTGACATTTGTGGGAATGCTGCGGGAGCTGGGGTGCCAGCAGCGCAGAGGACACCTCGCTGCCGTTGTGCCGTGTCGCATTGCTGGCACCATCCTGCATGCTGCAGCTCTTCACTGGAGAGCAGGGCACCATGCACTGCTTCTTCTCACAGCTTTGGGTGTTTGAACTCCTCTTAGCAAAATATGTTGTGAGGAAAATAATAGGAGTTGACAGGGAAAAGTTTTTTTTTTTTTTTTTTTTTTTTTTTTTTTTTTTTTTTTAAATAAAATCAAAGTGTATTGTGCTTCAGTATTTTCCCTTGTTCTGATCTTCACACACATTAACTTCATAATAGCCTGTAAGGCCAGGGAAGGATGGCAAAGAATAGATACAGATCTATCACTTTTAATCAAGAATATGAACATTTATTCAGTAGCTTATTAATGAGCACCTGGGGCAGACAGACATTTCCTCCACAGAGGATTTACCACAACATCAGAGCTGAATGTCAGCCTAAAATCCAGGGTCCTCAGTGTTTGCATGCAGGGATCACTGGCAAAAGAAATAAATAAACAGACTCAGCCTGTTTACAGCCCTTTCTTTATCTCACCTGTGACTGATGATTTCTTTATGAGACCCAGCCAGTGCTGGACATGACAAAATACCCATGCTGTGCATGAGGGTGTCACACAGGCTCTGGAATCTTCCATACCCCCATTAGTTAACTGAAGATGGCAGTTAGATCCCCCTTGTCTTTTCCAAAATGAACATGCCAGGTCCTTCAGTCTTTCCTCACACAACATCTGGTGGGTTTCACCAGCCCTGATGTCAAGACCTACACTCTGTGCAGAAAAATGCTTCACTAAGTCAGTGGGAGAGCAGTGCTGACAGAGAATTCCTCTCTTCTGTGGAAGAAAATTCATGTCTGTGTATAACAATATTGTTTTGTTTCATGTGTAAATAAGACCTCATGGAGTCCAATGAGCTCACACAACTTCCTGGGAGCTGGCTGCCTTTCTCAGCCATATTCTGCATAAATCAGATGGTTAAAACAGGCTCAGGGAACTCTGGGGAAAGCAACTGCCAAGCACTGCTACAAGTTACCTCAGCAATCATGACAGAGGTTCTGTATTTTGATTATGTACCAATTTCTGAGCATTTTTCTACTTGATAGAGAGAAAGGAAAGAGAGGAGCCTTAGAAGAAGGAAGCATTGGCTGGGCTCTTGGCTCTGCTCCTTTGTAAGACTGAGAATAAAGCTTTAAAGCCAAAATACACCTTCTGTAGAGAAGCAATGCCTGAAGAATTCTCCATATGTCAGCATCTAAGTGTGAGGTTTGGATTGTGACAAAAACGTGGAATTCAGAGGAAAATGGCTCATGTAGGAAAAAAGTACTGTGAGTTTCCTCCTTTTTTTGGAATGTCTGGGTCTTTAATTAATTTTTCAATGATAAAGTAAGGTGACATTAAATATCAAAAAGCAAAGAGAATTCCTGAACCAAAAGGAGGGACCTCACGTGATGCATCTGTCTTCCTCAGCCAAAGTAAATTTTTGTGACAAGGAGCCAGTACATTTTGTTGCCTCAAAAAAGAGTTGGTGGGTAAATCATGAGGGTAAACCTCAAGGAAGGTCCTGCTGGATGCAGGAGAAATAGATGTAAATTAGCAGTGGGCAAAATTAGACTGCAAACTAGGAGGGTCTTTTGTATTGGTGTTCTCACCACAGTTTAATGGTGAGCAAAAGCAGTTTTGAAGTATTTGCTATAGTACTCAGGATGACATCAGCCTTCTCTCCTCTAGTCTGGGCTTGGCAAGATCTACAAAGAGAAAAAGCAGCATCTCTGTTCACATAAGCAATGGATCTGACTGCTGCATCCACAGGGAGCCGTGCTGCATCCACAGGGAGCCATGCTGCTGATGAGGAAGGAGGTATTTTTACATGAACACCATGGAGGTACAGCCATTTTATTGTCATTTCCCATCTCCTGAGGAGGATGTGTTCAGGTGATGGTTTTCATGAGAATTCACTGGAACTGCTCAGTCCACTGTCCTTCCCATATGCTGGACAAGAAGACTGTGATACTTTCCAGCTCTTGAAAAAGCTACAACCAAGGCAGCAAAACAATTCTAGTCTCAGAGGTTTTGTCTCTGCTTGTGCTGGTTCTCAGTGTAGCACAGAAGTCTTTTACCAGAACCAGATTAATTTCTGTCTATGCACAGTCCTGCAGAGGCTTTCATTACTGATTGTCACCCCTCCTGCCAGCTCAAACAAGTAAAAACACTCCTCCAGCATTTCTGGGAAAGTTAAATAGTTAATCACCATCTTACTTCCCTGGGGAGTCACAGTAGGGGAAGCAACATCACCCCAGTGTGTTTGGTCTTGAATTAGATCAGAGCAGGGGAAGGCTCACACCACAGTGTGGGCTCACTCTGGGGCAGCCTGGACAGCCAATACCCTTGAGAGGAAAAGCAAAAAGCTCTGTCTTTGATGGCCTTCCAGCTACACCAAGGAAAGAAACTGTTTCCCACACTGTGCAAATAGCAACTTTTTCAGCCTTTCTTCTGCAGCAAGGGAATAAAAACCTGAGCCCTGTGAAATCAGACACCCAGGAGATGCTTTCACCACCTTAGAGCAATCAGGTCTGGTCGATATGGTGAGGCATTCACTCAGGATTCTGAGGAAGAAGGTTTGAATGAGGTTTAACTCTCCTTGGATGTGCTTGTAACCCTTACCCCACCACTCCCCAGCCTGGGGACTAAGGCTCAGCTGCATCATAACTTTGGCTCAGGCTGCTGGGGAAATGCTTAAGCCATGAGCAGCAGTAGTGTGAAATTCTGGGAGTCAAACATGATAGGAAACAAAATTCGAGGTAGGACTGCTTAGATGGGCTCAGTTTAACAAGGAAAAATGAAATCAGCCTTGTGAAAGTTTAATAAGTGGACTAAAGGAAGGAACTTACTAAAAGCTGTGTAGGAAACCCTGATCTTCACCCAAGACCCTGCCTCAGACAGCACCAAGTGGATGCAGATGTGCCTGAGCTCCACTGATGTACAGCACCAACATCTCCAACACAGGGATCTACAGACTGAGCACCACCAACAGACTGCTGTGACTCTGCCAACCATGCCAATGCAGCTGTGGGTTTGTTTTTTTCCCCCTAGTGTTAGGCCAAAGAGTAGACTTGTCTCAAAGGCTCCTTTATCTGTAGATCTGTCTGTCTTACTGGTGCACATTTGTACCAGCTCTGGGCCTGTGCACAAATTCTCTCTGTGCAACTGCTCCATCAAAAATGAAGATAATATATCTCCAAAAAGAGTAGTTGCATTATTTTTTCTAAGCAGGACATTCAACACAGGATATTAAATACAATACTGATCTTGACCTTGTAAAGCATGAGAGAAATGTGCTATAGCTCTTATTAGAGAGTATCTGGAGGATCTAAGTCAGAGGGAGAAGAATTTTTTTTTTTTTTTTTTTTTTTAATATCTGAAGACCAGTCTGCATCCTGAAATTTTCTCTGATTTTCCCAGTCAGCCTAAGGAAAGCCACCAGACATTTCCTTTTTCTGCATGGAATTAATGTTTGTGAAAAATAACAGTAGTGTGAAGTCCTGTCATGGGAGAACAACAACTTTACAGCAACTTTACTCCTTTTTTTCTATTCTAGGAGGAATGTATCCTATGTCTGTGGCACACAAGCTCTCTTCTCCTGACAAGGGACTGCAGGGGTCTTGGGGTGGCCACAGACCCCAGACAAGCCTGCACTCTGCTGCAAAGCTCCACAAGATTCCATGGAGTATCTCTACCCTAAGGGCGGAATTTATTGCTCAGTTGGAGATATAAAAGAGCCAACCTCTTTCCTTTCACATTGTATCACATCAAACACATTCCCACCCACAGAACAACGCCCACATTGTTTGGGAGGAAAATAAATGGAGAGGCATCTTCAGACTTTCAGAGAAAACCTATTGTAGCTACTCTTGTCTCAGTGGGAAATTCTGGGGGCTCAAAAGATTCACCATGTGTCCTCTCCCAGCCTGGGAGTGAAGTGATGCTGCAAGGAATTATTATTTTTTGTATAAGATTCACACCGTGTGGCTGCAGTTTAAAAAGCTTGTATTTTCCTCTCAGTCTCAAGTGAGGCTTTATGATTTACACCATACTCAGCCATTCTGGGCTCAAAACCCTTCTCCATTGCAGTGGAGAATAGGCAAAACGCTGCTGTTGTGGGAGCAGCCAGCTATTTGAGATGTTGAAGGTGGGACAAAACCTTCTAAGATATTTGGAGGGAACGTGACTTTTTTGAGACTGAGTTGAGGGCAGCTACAACAGATGTGGGTTCAGGGTCAAAAATCCTTTACTGAGACACTGTGGTGGAGAGGGCAGAGCCTGGCTATCCACAGTATTAAGTGTGCAAAAATCATGAGATTATCTGTATTTTGAAAGTAATCCAGTATGTAAATTAGCTGCCAGAGGAAAATGGAGACAGCTGGCAATGGCTAATTTAGAATCTATTTAAGGCCAAATGATGCTGCAAAGGGGCTGTGGCTTAAGCATTTCTGTTTCAAGACCTTGGAATCTGAATTACTTCTATGTTAAAGTTTTGTCTAGTGTGAACATAGTTACTGCTTCTTCGGAAAAAAAATAAAGAAAAAATAACATTAATTACTCGTTAGCAACTAAAATTGGTAAAATCCCCTGACTGCATAGATTAAAAATGCTGGAATTAACACTGGGTCTTTTAGGTTTGGAAGCAAGAGGGCTGTGCTGAGAGGGTGTGCAAGCCCCAGGTCGGAGCCAAGCTGAAGCAGCAGTTGGGTCAAGCCCATCCAGAGCAGCTCCGAACCGCTCTCTCTCCTTGGCCACCGGCGGGGCCTCCCCAGCCGCTCTGCTCATCACCGCTACCCTGAGTTATCGATCCTCGCCTCAGCCGGAACAGC
>VZRH01000061.1:129399-144379 GCA_013397555.1 Urocynchramus pylzowi | reverse complement strand
CGTGGCGGCATCGCCCTGCGGAGCCGCGGGGAGCGGGGACCCCCCGGCGCCGGACACGGGCATCACGGAATTCTTGGATGGTTGGGTGGGAAGGGACCTTTAGAGGTCACTTAGTCCATCCTCCCAGCCACCAGATGCATCTTCAACCGAATCAGGTTGCTCAGAGCCCCGTCCAACCTGACCTTGAACGTTTCGAGCCGCAGCCTCTCTGGGCAGCGTGTAGCGACCCTTCATGGCGTGTGGCTGGGAGGGAAGCTCACAGGCGACTTAGAGCTTTAAATGCTTCTGGCGGGTCCAGGGTAATACTGTATAAATGAAGTGACCACTTTAGAAGTGTAATTTTATGTGAATTGCCCTGGGAAAAGCTTTGGGTTACTTTAAGGGTTGTTCCATTACATCCTGGTTTGTATTCCACGAGTGACACAGCTGCCTGGTTTCTTCTTTACTCCTGCTTTGGGTACGATGGTGGCCAAAGGTCACCTCTGATTAGGTGCTAGAGCAAAGCCAGGAGCTGCCACTGTAATACTGAACCCTCAGAATCCTCCCCTATCCATGTCTGTGTACCTGCTTGCATGCAAGCCAGGCTTTTCAGGACAAAATGCTCTGTTTTCTCACGTGGAGCCACCTGTCACCTGTTGCATCAATGATGAATGTGAGCCACTTTTGGGATGGGCTTTGGTCCTGCAGCAAAGAGCAGGACCCAGCCAAGCAGAAGGACTGCCAGCGTTGCAGTCTGGTATTTCCAGTGTACTGCGGGCAGCAATGCATGAAACTGGAACATGGACTTCAAGGAGAATAATGCTTCCCCAGAGAAACAGTCCCTTTCCCAGTTGTGAGCCTGATGTAAACCCCAGGAAAAGAAACTTCCTTTGCAAAATTAAGGGCACAACTGGTTTTAGAGAGGTGGGATTACTTTGCTAGTAATTGTAACTTCCTCCTTCTAGGAACTGCTGCCAATAGAGTGTTAAACAGATTATCCCAGAAAGCAATGGCTGGGATCTGTGAGGTTTCTCAAGGCAAATTTGCTTTTCCTTTTCATATTGTCTTTAAAGTTAAAGCAGCATCATAACAAAGGATTTATGATGTATATCTTACATGCTTCTCAAATATTAAAATTAGCAAATACCAAACAAATAGTCAATTTGTTGTTTTCCATGTTGCTTCTAACATTTTCTGGTTTTCACATTTACCCCCAGATCTGGTTAATCTTGGAGTAGCATTCTCACCAGTCATCAGTCATTCATTTTCTTCAGATGTATCACAATTCTGATGGGCTGGGAATCAAGCATGTGTAAGTAAATGGCAGAGAATAAGGAAATAAAAAAAAAATCAAACCCATGGTATGAACTCTGCTGGTTTGCAGCTTACTTAGAAATCTTGGAAATGCATTTCTTGAGTTGAGACATGTCAAAATGCAGGAAGATGTGAGAGGCCTGGCTACTTTCAGTGTTTAACACAGAGTAAGAATGATGGCAGTGTACTGTGCTCACCTAAATGCAGAACAAAACTTAGTGACAAGTATCAGTCACTTCTGGCATGTACACAGCAGGGCAGTACAGTTGTCTTGTAGTCATTTGCCTGGATAGAACTGTCCTGCATAGAGGTCTGAAGGAAACCATCCAGATATCAAAATTCAGCATAAAAATTGACTTTCCTCTGTCTTTTGAGTAAAGATTCCTTTCTGTCCCTTGGTGATGCACATGTAAAGGAAGACATTCCTCAGTGTGCACACAAGCCATAATCCACCCTCTGTGATCCCCACAGGTGCACTGCAGAACTCAGCCAAGATGCTCCTCCCTGTCTGTTCCCAGCCTGCCCATTCCTGACCCTGGATGAGCACAGAGACATTGTGCAGAAGGAATTTGGCTATTTTCCCATCTCTGAGCTCCATGAAATTGGGATGGCTAGGGGAGTTGATTCTGAGCTGCAGAAAAAAACCCCAGCATCATGGCCATAAAGACTGGGGTCAGAGCAAGAACTGTTCAGCTTCTTTGCTGGGGCTGCTAGAGCTGAAGGGGAGTGCAACTTCAAATGTTCAGGGACCAAAGGAACAAGCATTGTATGTCAGGGAACCCTGTGTCTGCATCCTAGAAAGTGAAGCTGAAGCAGAGGAGTATTCCAAAGATCAGAGTGCAGCAAAAGAGGAGGGCAGAGAACTGTTAGGGAGCAATGCTTAGAACACCAGAGGCAGATGGAAAATGCTCATGAGGCTGATGCCCTCCTCTGTCAAGAGGACATTCTGTGTGTGCTCTTACCTGCCAGTCATGGGGAGTTTGTTCCTTGTGTTCATGCTCTGAAAGGGTGCAGACTGGGGTCTCTGCTGCCCCAATGACATCCACTGGCAGTTGTTACAGGCAACTGTGTCATTCCTCACCAGTCCCTTCTTGAAAGCAATAAAAATTCTCTGTGTTCCTCTGCCCATGTGGAACACCACAGCACCACAATGTGGAGTCTTGAGCTAGTTCCAGACCTGAACTGTGATGTTCTGCAAACTTCCACTTTCTTGGTTTTTTGTTCATTTTGAATTGGAGTTTATTAAGTTTAAACTGTATTGCAGTCAAAAAATTCTGGTTTTTACCATTTTACACGGGGTAGACTAATTCGCTTTACTTTCCTGGTGCTTCATTGGTTATAGGAAATCACACTCCAAAAAGATTATTTGGACTTGTGACTTTCTGAGATGGAGATGTCAGTGTCCCTAAGCAATACCTTGTTTCACTACTCTTACTATCTCCAAAGTTTTCCTAAGGACTCAGTCCTCCTTGCTGTAGTTAAGTCTCTCTCATTTCAGTGATATTACTCACAGCCACAGGGAACAGACTATTCCTTCCTGCTCTGCAGGCTTTCATGCACAGAAAGACTGTTGAACATCTCTCTCAGCTGTTCTCTTTAAACCCTGACATCTCTGTGCCTATGCAGTTTATTCCCATACATTTTCTTTTCTGATGATTCCTGCTGCTTTCTTCTGATTTCTTGCTGTGTGGTCTGTATCTTCTTGGGAACAGTGCCCAGAGCTGAATGCCAGGCTGCCATTTGGCCTTGTCCAAAATGAACAGAACAAGATCTATCAAGGCCTTATTCCCAGTTACACACTTGCCAAGGTGTTTGCTGTTTTGCCCTGGTACAATGTCACTGGCTCTGCTGACAGTGCACATTGATCCCACACTGGGCAGAGCTTTTGCTGAGCTGGTCACTCTCCATCACCCAACAGGGGAACTGCTCATTTCTACCTGAACTACCTACCTTGCACTTGTCCTTAAACTCAGCTTTAGGGCTGAGAGCTTTGCAGCCCCTTCTCCCTCCAAAGAATTTATTGGTAACATATTGTAGAGGCTGTTTTTGCAATGTAGTATTTACCAGAATCACTGCCCATTAAACCCCAGACTTCCTCTTTGATAAATAATATTTACTTATAAGGTGTAACAGCAATTTTAACTTGGTAATTATCAATGGGTTGTATAGCTAATACATATTGGTAAATAAAGGTAAGAGAGGAAAAATACCAATAATTTCTTAAAAGCTGATCAAAAATCAAAGGTGGGGAGGAGAGAGTGAAAGTGTTAAACATTGCTAATATTTGCTTGCCAATTACTATATTTGCTTATTTAAAATGAGAAATCTTTTCCATATAGTTTCTCATATAGAATGCTGTTCTCTATATCAGATGAACAAAATAGGAATGCCTGATTTACTTAGAAGTAGTCACAATGATCCTGGCAGATTAGACATCCAGCCGTGCTGCATGAGCCGTGCTGGAGTGCACACTCCAGAGCCAGGTACACTTTTCCAGAAACATGAACTCTTCTCTACCAGCTCCCCTCACTGGCAGTGAAGAGAGATGCTCAGCCCTAAAGGGTCCAGCTGCTGCTGGGCTTGACCAGAAATTCTGATGCAAACAGAATTTACATAGACTGTACCTTTGGTTTCAGTGCAATACACTAGAGCATTCCTGGTTTTCTCCCAGGAGCTGCATCCAGGTTTGGTTGTGATCTCTGGATGGGCACATTCCTAGAGCTAATTATAAATTTTTTTCATGTTGTTTGAACAGTGCTTTTGTCTTCAGGCTGGGCTCTGTACCTACTTTATGATGCATGCTTGAGTAAATTGTCCCAAATATGCAAGAACTTACTCAAAACTCGCTCCCTCTTTTAGTTCTGCTCTGAAATGGGCCTTCAGAAGGGTTCCTCCTGGCCAGAGTGCCACCTCCTGTCCTGCCTTCTGACCACCTGCTGTTGGCTCTCACTGGAAGCAGCTTCACTGCTGATCACACTTTCAGCATGACAGAATAGACCTGGTCTATTTAGTGGACTCTACATTTAAATGAAAAGCGAAAATAAGTTACAAAATGAATTTTCAGTAGTTTGCTGAACTTAAGCTCTGTTCTCAGCCATCCCTTTGCCATTCTCCAGCTCCAAGAGAAGAAAATCAATTCCCTAATTCCTCTAACTTTAGTGTGGACTTAAAGGAAATGTGCAACTTACTAAAGAACATTTTATCTCATTTTCATTTTTTTTCTGTTCTATTTAGTGAAAGAGCAAATTTTGTATTTTTATTTCAACATTACCTATTTTGTATACATTACTTATCCCACTCCAGCCCAGCACTGCAGAGGTACATCGAAGCTTTCTCCTTGAAGCCTAGCATCCTCAGAAAGTGTGTCAGCTGCACCATGAAATTACAGTCTGCAGGAATTGCCCCACTCTCCAGTAATGGCCGTGCTCCAGAAGGAACAGAAATTTGCTGGGACTTTGTTTACCCTTGGGACTGAGCATCTCTGGTTATCTGGGCAACCTCTGCAGCTCCATGCCTGTATCCACACGTGCCCAGAGCCCACATGATGACTCTTGGTCCTGAGGAGCTCCTGGTGCCACTGAGCCTTCTCCTGCCTGTCAGTGTCACTGCCTTGGCACACCTGGTGCTCGGTTTTTCCTCAAGGAGACCCTCCCCTGTCACCTTGCCCTTGCACTCAGTTTAACTGCAGAGAGTTAAACCGGATTGCTCCAGCTTGGCATTGTATGTCAGCGTGCTGTGCTGTGAAAATCTCACGCTGGTTGGCTGTGACATCTCCTTCAATTTATTTCAGGCACTTTGAAGTGAAAAAAATACCCACAGTCCATGGCCAAGAGCACCAGGTGAAGCCCAAGGAAAGGTGGACCAAGCACAGTGGTGATGCAGCCAAGGCAGCTGAGAGGTTTCCCGTCCTGTGAAGTGTGACAAACCTGGTGACAAGCCAGGGTGACGAACCTGCCATGCCCTGCCGGGTGGGGCTGTCGGGCGGTGCACTCAGCTGCCTGCAGGCTGCACTGCCACCACACGCACCGGCCCAGCCCGCCAGTGCCACACACCGGAGGCAACGATGCTCTCTTATCTAGAGGTGATAACGCCACCAGCATCGGGGAAACTTCCCTGTCTGACCAGCCAGGAGTCACTCTGGCAGTGAGGCACACTTGCACCACCGAAGCTCCCTGGCAGCTATCCCCACACTCACGCATGCACACCTGCTTTCCTCACCAGTTCAACACAAGATTTCCTGTGGCACAGTCTCAGATGTCTTTTAGGAGCTGCCATCTACAAGAGCTCAGCTGCAGCTGGCACTGAATGTATTCCTCAACACCCAGCTTCTGCCCAGCGCTCCTCATGCTCCAGAGGCTGTGTGCATCCTGGCCTGGCTGCATGTCCCTCTGCTCTCAGGAAACATGCTGGATGGCCACTTGCTACTCCTGGGCTCTGATGTTTCAGGATTTGTAATGTCTGTGCATCTGTGTTCTGCTTTCCTTAACAGGCATTTATGTTTATGACCTTGTATTTGACATAATTTAATGACTGCTTGTCATTTAATATTATTTTTCTTCAGCAATAGTTTACACAAACTTAATTTCTTTTTCTTTTTAACAGGAAAATAATTGACCTGTATTCATCATTCTTTTGTTGAGTAAAAGGTAACTTCATTGAAATACTAAATTATTTGGAATATGTTAATTTTGTCTAGATGGTAACTCTTCCTGAGTACATGATAAATAATCACATACTGACTTTGCTCAGTATCACAAAATGGCCATGAGGAAGGTGTTTTCTCTCCCTAGAGGAAAAAAAATCAAGAAAGTAATAGTCTAGTGTGAAATATGAGACTTTTCTATGCTCCTTATTAGAAAAGTACACCTCAAAAGAAAAAGCATGTCTGAAAATGTTTGACTCACAGAAGGTGGTTGTATATAAAAAAAGTCAAACATACCAAACCGAAAAGTGTTGCTTCTTATATTAGGATTTAGGAACTTAAGAGAGGCTGTGTGAGTTCAAAGTGCTGATGTTTCATGTAGAATATTATGCTCCTCTTGCTCCACAGATTCCCAAATGACTGACTGGATGGATGGCATGAACTGGGACCAGCGATGACTGAGAGAGGCTCTCCATGGCTGGGGGAATGCTGGCCTGGTGATTATCTCCTTGCAGAAGTTTGGTGTTCCTCCTTGTAGCCCTCACAGCACTCTTCAAAGCCATTCACAACCCACATTCAGGATCTCTTTCAAGAAGGGTTGGGCTGGCATAATAAAAGTGACATTCTGGTACTCATGGAAGAGAGTGAAAGGCCTGATGGAAAACTGTCTTAGGATGTTCCCTTCAGGTTTGTGAAGACTTCAGGAAATCCAGCCCTGGTGAATAGAAGGAAAAGTATGGAAAGCCTGTAGATTGCATACTGTGCTGTAATGTGCACCAGTGCATTGGGGTCTGGCACCCAACACCTGACTTCAGCATTTGGAAACTAATTGTTGAAGGGAAAACTGGAACAGTCTGGAGAAATAAATGAAAATGGAGATCTGTACTTGAAGAAGTCTTGATTTGCAAATCTGGGAGAAATTATGTTTACCGAAGGAATTCAGAAGTATTGTTTTATATCTTAGGTACTCTACTAATAAAGTGTCCCTTGTAAAATACCAAAAACATGACACTCAGCTATTAGAGAGAAAAGGAAAATATTCTTGAGGGTAGCTTTGTCTCAAGCAAAGGGGCATCAACTGCATGCCCAGATGTTTCTTTTCCATCTCTTACCCTTCAGTATTGATTTATGCAAGTTTACAGAAGATTAGGTCAGAAAGGAGGTGTGAAAAAAGATCATAAAGAATTATTTACTTTTCTTCAAGATGAAAACCACCTGAATTCCCATCACTTATAGTACTGTTTTCATTGTCATACACCAGACTCATGTCTGGATGACATTTTGCTTTAACAGTGATGTAATTGATGTGATGTGATGTGATGTGATGTGATGTGATGTGATGTGATGTGATGTGATGAAAAATCTTGCATAGGAGAGTACCTCATCTCCTGCATCAGCTGAAGTTTTCAACAAGTTAATAATTCTTCAGTGTTTGACCAAAGTATGAAAAATTCTATTTTATCAACAAAAGTGAGCATCTTTCTTCATTGTCCCAGAAAGATTACACTGGACGGTGAAATCAGAGCAGAGGATGACTCAGTACAACCATTCAGCACAGTTCTCTCTCCAGAGCTCAGCAAATAAATCATTAAATGTCACTGAAACACCTCTGTCTTGGGATGAAAGGACACTCTTAGGGCTGAAGATTTCACTGTCAATCCTTCTGTCTGTTATAACTTTGGCAACAATCCTTGCAAATGTTTTTGTTGTTATTACGATTTTCCTGACTAGAAAGCTCCACACACCTGCAAATTACCTCATAGGCTCCTTGGCAGTGACTGATCTGTTAGTGTCTGTCCTGGTGATGCCTGTCAGCATTGCTTACACTGTCACCCACACGTGGGCCTTTGGCCAGCTGCTGTGTGACATCTGGTTGTCATCAGACATCACGTGCTGCACAGCCTCCATCCTGCACCTCTGTGTCATTGCCCTGGACAGGTACTGGGCTATCACAGACGCTCTGGAATACACCAAACGCCGCACTGCCGGCCGAGCAGCCTTCATGATTGCTGTGGTCTGGATGATATCTATCAGTATCTCTGTGCCACCATTTTTCTGGAGGCAAGTGAAAGCTCATGAAGAAATTGCAAAGTGTGCTGTAAACACTGATCAAATTTCCTACACGATTTATTCTACTTGTGGAGCTTTCTACATCCCAACCGTGCTCCTCCTGATATTGTACGGTAGAATTTATGTAGCAGCTCGATCCAGGATTCTGAAGCCCCCCTCATTATATGGGAAACGTTTTACTACTGCACACCTGATCACTGGTTCTGCGGGGTCTTCTCTCTGCTCCATTAATGCTAGCCTCCATGAAGGGCATTCCCATTCAGGTGGATCCCCAATATTTATCGGTCATGTTAAAATAAAACTTGCAGATAGTGTGCTGGAAAGGAAAAGAATTTCTGCTGCAAGAGAAAGGAAAGCTACCAAAACTTTAGGCATTATTCTGGGAGCTTTCATTTTCTGCTGGCTGCCTTTTTTTGTCATTTCCCTAGTCCTACCAATCTGCCAAGATGCCTGTTGGTTTCATCCCATCCTACAGGACTTTTTTACCTGGTTGGGTTACCTAAACTCATTAATCAATCCAGTCATTTATACAGCTTTTAATGAAGAATTTAAACAGGCTTTCCAAAAACTAATACTTTTCAAAAAGTGTTCCTCTTGAGACTCTCCTCTTGTGTAACTGATCCTTGTGCAATCTCACAGCCTACCTGAAACTTTCCATGCTTATTCCTAAGGAACGGAGTGGTAATTGCCATTTCTGCTTCTACCCTGTTCTGTGCATGTAACTGGGAATTTTTTTGCCAATTTGATACTTTCTTTCTGGGATTGTACATGCCATAACAGAACTTGTGCATGGTCTCTGCAGTGATCATGTCTGTATAAAAGATCAATGACACATGAAATAAGCTTTGCAATGAGGCAAGGTGTGTGAACCAGGGAGTTTGTCTTGTGTGATGAGGTGACACATTATCCAATTCTACCACACTTTCTAACCTGATGGGAGGAAATTGTGTGTGTATTTACAAGACATTAGTATTTCTGCTGTATATTATTAATCATTTATGTCGGCTGAGAAAGTTTCTGGAGACCAGGATCTGATACTTATATTTTCTATGGCATGTATCTTACCCATGTGAAGCTGATAAAACCTGTAACTCTTTCAGAAGATGTGTGACACAGCCTGACTATAATCAGCAGCAGGGCAGAGCAGCATAGCACAGATGTAATTTATGTGGATATTTCACAAATGCTGCATTGGAAGTTATACTTTTGATGAAGTGTAGAAAGGAGAAAATTTAGTTGAATTAATTATTACACATTTTATCATGAATATAACAGCCAGTGAAGAAATGCTACAAAATAAATAGCATGAAAATTATTGATCTTATATTTCTGTCATTTAATTTTTTGAATGCATAAATTGAAATAGGAGAATATGCTTAGTGCCAGTGTGGAATGACTAGGACCTCATGAAATAGCCAGAAGTTTCACTCCTTGGTGACAAGATATGGGAAGTTAGAGAGGGAAGAACAAAGTGACACACCAAGGAAAACTTTCTTAGTAATTAAGGTTGTTGGGGTGGATGTGGCATCCCTGTGTCTGGAATTCTTTAAGTACTGGTCAAACAAACTGTGCTCAGGAATCACTGTCAGGACCCTCTGCTGGGCTCACAGAGCAGGTCCCTTCTAACATGCACTTCTCTGCCTCTGGGATTATTTCCCTGATTGGCAGGTGGGAAGCTGGCACATGGAGGTCTTGGATGAAGTCTCAGACAAGACAGCACACCTAGTGGTGCAGCCCAAATTTTATGCAATGGTTTAGTCTTTGGGCATTTTACATCAGAAGAGTCATGTCTATGCTGAATATGAGAGCCATGCATTGCTTTCAAAATCACCCCATCATCCTTCTCACCACCCTTCCATCTCTCAGCCTGCCCCAATTCACCTCCACCATCCACTGCTGTGGCCATCCCAACACACTCTACCACAGTGCATGTCCACCACAGCTTTCAGTCTCTCCTTTGCATTTGTAGCACAGCTTTGCAGCTTCTCCCTGTTTCTGGAGCCTCTTCTGAGGATGGACCACAAAGTGATGCCCCAGGACCACCCACAAGCTGCAGGGTCAGAGAGAGCACTTGTGTGGTCATAGAAGGGCAGTCCTCTCTCTCACTGAAGGCATTTAAGGCTGCTCTGTTTGGGACATGGTTCCTCCACCCAAAAGGGCACTGATCTAGCTCTGTCAAGAGATCTGGATGGTGCTACCACACAGCCCCATCCACACAGTGATCCCCAAAGAGTGTCCAGAGTGGCCACTGCCAGTGCATCCTGAGCTGGGCTGCTGCATTGCCTGGGGACATGAGCTGACATGGGCCACAGCCCACAGGGGAAGGCTTGATCCATAAACCAGTGTGGACAACTGAACTCCCACACCTGAGGCCAGTCCCTGGTACTGTTCAATTTGCTGTCATAGCAGCAGTCAATTTTTCATCCTCCTCTGATGATCATAGTCCGAAATGTTCACCTTTGGGCCAGTTTGTGATGACTTCCAAGATCCCTGGGTGATTCACCTGCTCAGTGTGGAACATAAAATTACAGATCATGGTCCTGGAAGGGCCTTGAGAGGCTGGCTAGTCCATTCCCTGCCTGTATCAACTGTACTTTTGCTCTCTTCCTGTATTTCCTACCCTTGAAGATTTCCAATTATGAACAGGATGGCAAAATACAGCTAAGGAAGATGATCCACCACTCTTCTTTGACACTGTTTAATTCAAGAGTAAACAAAGTAGGCCCTTTCTTTGGTTAGATTATAGGTTAATTTTAAGAGGCACACAGTCTAATATTACACTATTCTTATTGTTACTAAATATTTGATAGCATACCTCAGTAATTTATATTGAAAGAAACAGTGATATGGAACTGGCAGATGAAAACACTTGCTAGAGATGATCATAAATTAAATAACACCCACAGCCTCTGAGTTGAAAGGAGGAGGCTCTCCTGTCACAGAGATCAATGTCCATATTTACCATGTTTTACAACGCTCTGTGAATTGCAGTCCAGAGCACACAATTGTATTTCACAGAAGGTACATGAGGGCTGAGTATTTTAGTGCCTCTCCAGTGAAGCTCTTGCAATATTGAGCACAAAGATAAGTTAAAACACGTTATGTTTGTATAGAAGTACATATTGATACGTCCGAGAAGATAGTTATTTCAATGATATTGTAATATTTCCCAAAAACAGAAGAAATAGCAAAATAGATGTCAAAGCATGTGTGTTCACTGCAGCACCCTGCATTTAAATTCCAGTGCAGGTTACTCCTACAACCAAGGAAGAGGATGAGTGTCAGCAATGAGGAGTCACCATGACAGAAGACCAGCAGGACAATGAATGTGGAACATAATCACTCCTCCCAGGACAAACCTGAACCTTGCTACATGAAAGAAAAATGGTCATTGAAAGCCTGTGGGTTGAAGCAATCCCACCATGCTCACCAGTCTGAAAACAGCTCCTTGTCAGGAGAGTACAAAGGAACAAATGCACATTAGGAACAAAATGCACAAAGGAACAAAAGAACGATATGTAAGACTACTTAAGTATATGAAGCCCTATTGATGAACAGATCACATCTTCACAAACCTTACAAACAAACATGCCCAAAAGTCCTCTTCCTGTTTTGTATATGTAATCAGTCTATGACATGATGGAAATGTTTTTGCAGAACACACTTTATAACACAGTGTCAGAATGCTTTCATTGATAATTACAATTTTTTACCACTGATATTCTAATGCAAAAGGTATTTTGGTATTGTGAAGATATGATGCTTTGTATTTTCCTGTCTATTCCACAGCAGTTAATGATGGATAGACAATTTCAAATTTTGAACTACCATGGAAACTACTTGGTATCCTGCTTTTCTTTTTTGAGTTCACAACTCCCTCTGCAGTAAACCTTGCAAGTCCTTGAACAAACAAGAGAGACAGCTGTAGCTATGGTGCCAATCTTGAAATTTTATTGGCAAGCACCCTTGGCATCCTTAAATGCACCCCTTCTGGCCCCATGTGTAGACCTAATTCAACTGACATTTTTAAGATGTCTGCTCCAGGAAGAGGTGAAACATCCCCCCAAACCAACTGACTTTAATGACATTATTTACATTACCTAGGTTGCAAGATTGAAATGAGATTTGTGTAGAAGAATCAGTAGTGGAGATGTCTGATGTATTCAAACAAATCCTACTCATAGTGTGTGTAAATCCTGTTTATTATTTCCAGCAATTGCCACTCCCCATCCTGGTGTTCTCCAGGTGTGTTGGGTTCTGGCTCCTTATGCAGCTGGTGAAGATGGGTATGAAAACCCGTGGTTTGAGGAGATGGTGTCCTCAGCAGTACAAATTAACAAGACATCAACCCGTTTCTTATGTGCTTCAGGCTTCTCACTGCCTTTGTTACCATACCTTGACATGGCTGCAGGCTTTTGTGGGGGGTCATGGTGGCACCTAGCTGATTCTAGGAACAAAAAACAGTCATACACACAAAACCCCAAACCCAACAAAGCTTACACTGCCATATAGTCTGCTGGTAATGGTGTGAGACTAGCAAGCCATGCAGCACTTCTGTCCACACAAGCATAATTCTGTTTCTTTTCCCATGCTTGCTGTGTTTAATACTGTTCCTAAACTCTGTGTGGCATTTAACACAACCAAGGCTCCAGCTCTGTTGGGAGCTGTTAGAAATTAATTCAACAAATATCAGGATCTTATCATGACTCTGATCTTCTAAATACTTAAAACCTGAACACCTGGAATCAGGTAATAACAGGAGAATCTCCACTTCTGATTTGCAGAGAGAAACAAGAACCACTGGCTTAGAAAACAGTGGGCTAATTCAACTCACTAGAGGCAGAGAAGTATTGACTCTGAGTTAGTTGTCTGCCAGTTTGATAAACTTAAGTGCCAGAACTGGTACAGAAGAAGCAGCACATATACACAAGTAATTTTAGGAGGGACATACAACTGGATGTGTCCTCATCAGCAAGATCAACTCAGACACCTCGCTTAAATTCACCACACCAACAGAGTGGGTACAGAATAGCAAGAATACCTGAAGAGTCAGTTCAGGGACTTCATGAACTGGAAGATGACTCAGATAGACATTTTTAATAACCACAGAGAAATCTGTTCTCTGTAAGTTTGGCTAATCCCTTTTGAATCTCATGCCTCTGGTGTTCATGGCATCCTAGAGCCATCCACTTCTCACGTTATCAAGCTGTGCATAAGATGCATGAGTTACTTTTATTTGTTTAAAGCTACTACACCCATATGGATCCTCTCTTGTCAGACACACTGACAGCTTCTGCTGCTTCCCCATATCATCTGTGATTTTATTGTGTTTGTCATCTCTCCTTGCCCATCATCTCTGGTCACACCTGCCCACATTACTTACACCCTACTCCCTTGGAACTATGCAGCCTATCAGTCATTGTGGGGACATCTGGGGAAAAAATCTTCTACCAGTGGTGTTGGCACCCTGCTTTGGGTTTTGGAAACCCAGCACCCATGCTTCTAATCCAAGAGATAAGCATTGCAACCATGCCTCAGGCTTTGGTGAGTCCTCGTCGTGCAGTAGTGCAAACAAGAGCAAATGCTCACTAAGGACTGTGAGAGACGCTCCTCAGCCTCCTGTGCCACCAGATGCCAGCAGCACTGGCACGGTGAACTGCTGCTGGAGGGAAAGCACAAGGTATGAGGTAAAGTCCTGACCCACCCAGCATGAGTGATGGAGGGAGGTGACAGGAAACAAACTGAGCTGAGCTGATAAAGGAGGAGAAGGGAGCCCCTCACCAAGGTGGCAACTGAACCAGCTGCAGGGTGGGGTCTGCAGTGTGAGGAAGAGAGAGAATGGAAACCCAGGAAATGATAAATGTCAAATCTCTGGATCCAAGTGAGAGACAACCTGCCTGCTCTGTGTCATGCAGAAGCAGCATGGCTGCAGCTGGTGGTACAGTGCCCGTGGCAACAAGGGCTGCCACTGCCCAGGTTGGTATTTCGAAGAAAAAAGCTTAGTGGTGTGAGGTTAGACACTTAGAAATTCCTGTCCAGGGAAAGGAAATGATGTAGAGGAAAACTAAGGAAGCTCTGGCTGCTCTAAAATAAAGCTTTTTTTTTTTTTTTCCCTTTAATATTTTTAACGATGGGGATTTAGTGCAGTCAGTGGAAGCTGCAGACAAAAGTACAGAAAGGGACAAGTGGAATGAGGGATGCTACAAAGTGAGGAGGCAGCTCCCCTTTTTCCCCAGGTGTCCCCACAATGGCCAGTGGGTTCCGAGCCTGTCATGTCCTGCTGCCTGGCCGGGAGGCTGGAATTGCTTAGCGGCCTCTGACCACGTTTGCTATGGACTCAGCTGGGCAAGGGCAGCATGATGCTGTGCAGAGCACCGGGCAGGCTCCCGGTGTCCTTCACCGTGTCACCCGCCCGGTCAGCAGCCCCGGGGCTCTGCTCACCGCTCAGCTACACCGGGAGCAACTTCTCCCCGTTAGTGCTGAGGGACGTCTCTTGACTCTGATTCCATCTGGGCACCCCCGGGCTGCAGATACCAGAGGTGGAACCAACCACAGCTGGATTGACCACCAAGTCCCAAACTCTCCAAGAGATGGCACTAAAGGGGGGATGCGGCGGGAGAGGAGGACAAAACCTCGCTGTGCCACCTGGCGCGGGGCTCTGCCCTACTTCTACAGAACCGGGACCGGCACGCCTGCCCCGACACCAAAGCCCCGCGGCAGCGGCAGCCCCGGGCCGAGCCCGGAGAAGGGCTTGTCCGGCAGGCTCCGGAGCACAACCCCACGGTGAGACCAGCGCCTGTGCCGCGCCCATCCGCGACACCAACCCCGCCCGGCTCCGCGCCGGGGCCTTGCGGAAAGTTTCCCCTCCTGCCCCAAGCGCCCTCCGACCCCCCCAAAATGGCGGCCGGGGCCTCCCCGCCCTCTCCAGGGCCGGGGGCGGGCGCCGCGGAGCCGCACGGCGGCCGGGCCGGGCCG
>VZRH01000061.1:99936-129240 GCA_013397555.1 Urocynchramus pylzowi | reverse complement strand
GGCGAGCGGGTGCCTCAAGGCCGGGTCGCCCGCGGGTGGCGGCGGTGGCGGGGACCCCCCGCGGGAGACCCGGCCCTGAGGCGCCCGCCGGGGCCTCGGCTCCCGCTCGGAAATGGAGCCGCCGTCGGGCTCCTTCCGACGGGACCGGAACAGCCGCTTTCCTGAGCGGAGATCGGCCCCGTCCCCGCCCGGGAAGGGCACGGTCCCACCGGTCCTCGCTGTAGCGAACTGCCCGCAAGGAAGTTCCTAAACCCGCTGGCTGGGGCTTGGCTGGGATTTTGGAGGTTTCCAGGCGCTTAACGCGTTTTCTGTGGATAACCAGTTTTTTTTTTTTCCTTGCTGCAGCCACATACTCCCTTTCCTGTTGCTTATTTTTCCTGAATTCCCCCTTCTTTTCCAGCCCGCCCACGTTTATCATATAATTAATAACGTTCTTATATATATATATGCTTTTCTGATGCTCTGACTTTGTTAATCACTTCAGCCTTCTTTGCTCCCCCGTCGTGAGGGAATTAATTGATGGAGCGTTGTGAAACTTTTCTTTGCCTCTTTCGGAAATTTCTGAAACTTCCCTCATTTGGCTTTGTCAGGTGTCCCATGTGCTGGCATGTGAAGTCAGTGGCACAGCAGACCTTTGCTTGTTGTCCATGGTGATTGCACTTTCGTTGCAAATCTGCATTTTTTTCCCCTTGTAATGCTACATCTGAAGCCTTTAAACCAATTAAACACAAGTTAAAGTTACCATCCCGACTAATCAGCACATTTGAGTTAGGCGCAGTGGGATTAGATTTTAACTGGTGCGTGAATTCTGTTAAAATATTCCACAAAAACCGTCGGAAGGAGTGCTCATCGCTGCCGCGTGTGTTGGGGTTGTTGCTTGCCGAGTCTCTCGCCGAGAGCCGCTGGGGTGGGTGAGCGCCTCTCACCACAGTGATGACAGTGGGAAGGGGGATTTTTACAACCTGGAATCGTCTGTGGCATGCCGTGTTTAGAGGGAAAAAATGCAGTAACTTCCCGCATGCCTGCAGCCTCATGGCAGAGGTATGCGTCTGCTGACCTGCAGGACATTGAGGGGAGGCGTCGTTCCCCAGTGTTACAGTCTGTGCGAGTACGGAACCAGCAGCTCTGTGCTCTGGTCACTTTGTGCGTCCAGTAGCCAGCTGGCATATTTCGGCAGGGACAGCGTGCTCTGTGGCTGGTTTGCATCTGCGGCACTTGCAGGAGATGGAGGAGATGGAGGTAATTCCTCCATTGTGTCGGCTCTGCAGCAGTAAGGACCGCACAAAACAGTCGGCAGTGCCTGCCAGGCTGACACCCCCACCCTGGGGCGCCAGGACCCTCGAGGGAGCGATACTTGAGCAGGTGCAAGACCCTTCCTGGGCATGGGACCCCCTCACCGGCATCGTGCCTGCATGCCTGGGGCTGCTCAGGGCAGCCAGACCTCTGTAGCACTGCAAGGAGGAGGAGGACATAGAGAGCTGATTGCTGTGTTTCTTTTGGCTATGTGTCTGGAAGTCCCTGGGGGAAGGAATGAGTTGGGGTTAAGGGAGTGTGGGAGAGCAGCACAGTTCAAGAGTAATCAGGTCCCCATTAACTAACCCCTGCATCTCCCGATCTAAGTAGTTCTTCAACCTCAGCTTCCTCATAATGCTATCAAATTGTAAAGTTTCTGCACTCCAGTACAGGCCAATCTGACCAATGTTGACTTCCTAAGAAGTAGAAATAAGTTACAAGGGCATAGACTTTTCACTAGCCTCCTGGCTGTGTTCTGAAAATTGCACAGCTGAGAGTAAGTTACTGATTTTCTTTATTTAATATGAAGCTAGGAATTGTAGGCAAAAATAACTTGTGTTAAAAAAGGGAACTCTCAAATGTGGCTGTTACAGGAAATGATAATATTTAAAAGCACAGTATGCCTTGCAATCTAGGCCATGTTATTTTGTATGTTCAAATGGGTTGGTGATGACATCTTTGAGCATGACCTTACCAGAGTATTGTACCCAGGGAATCTGAGGCTGTGCATGTCCTCCGTGAAATGTTTCCTTCCCACCGTGGGCTGCAGTTGGTGAGCAACCAGAGGCCTCTTTCCTCATGGGAGTTTTTCGGAAAGTGTGGCTGGCATTACTGAGTAAAATGACAAAGAAGGACAATTTAGATACAATTGTTACACTAAAATGAAGCATATAATCTCTTTAGGAGATCATTTTGATTGGAAGATTCCCACGAGGGTGATGATTCGTAGCAGTAATATGTTTTACACTCACTAACTAGTGGACTGCAGATCATGGGAGCCCTTAAAACGTGTTGGAATGGAGAACCTTTGTTGTGAAGGTTATGGCATGGTTACATACATCTTCACACATCTGAGGCCTGCTGTACAGACTTTTTGCCTTGGGTAATGCTTTTATTTGCACACATGAAGTAGAAAGCATGAATGTTTTCAAATACTTGGTGGCAGCTGATGAGCAGGTGTTGCTTGCCAGCACTTCTTGCATTCCTAAAGCTGGTGGTTGGCTTTGTCCTTCCGTACTGTTATTCTGACTGCTTTCAATGGGCTGAATCTTTGGAGGGCTTTAGTCTTTTAACTTGATCTCCTCTTCCCTCAGTAGCCACCCAAAGGTGTGATTAATCTCCCTGTCCAAGCTCATCTGTTTGCCAGGGTAACAGGGGCTGGCAGCCTTCTCCTGGTGGCCACTGCAGCCACTCACTGTACACACTGTGGACAGTCACATCTCTCTGGATTTGAGGGTTTAGAGCTGGTGAGAGAATCAGTTTGGTGGAAAACCCACAAACCATTTGCCCTTAACTGTCCAGATTTAGGAGCCTTCATAACCACCCTGACTGAGAAGGCATGCCAGGCATGCCATTCCCGTGAAGTCGGTGGAGTTTGGGTTGATTCAGCAGCCTGAAAACCAGTGGTTTTGAAATGATCAAATGTAAAGTGTGGCATTGGATGTCAGCCATCAGAATGTGGCAATTTAGGCCTTAATGCTTTTGTGTCTCTGGTGGTGTCTTAGGTTTTGGCAGTGATGTTCCCCTGCTGAGGCCCTAATCTGGGCAGATAAGGGTTTGTAAGGATGCCTCAGCCCTGTGTGCTTTAACCCTCACCAGGGTGGAGTAAGATATGCAGGTACAACACACAGCTTTACCTAAGCGTGACAGCAGCATGCACAGAAGCGTGAATGCTGTGCACAGGCAGGTTCTGTTTCCTTTTCTGTAAAAGGAAGCTGAGAATATTTTGATGCTTTCTTGTGATAGTTGTGCAGCAAATGTAACATTTGTGTTCCTGAATATTTGAACTTCACGTACAAACACAGTACAGAAAGGTGAATGCACCCTGTAAGTGATGGGCTGAAAGAAGAAGCGGGTGTTTAGGAAAAAAAAGAGTTTTAATGTACTTAGCACTCAGCCTACTCTGCAGCTTTGTCTTTCCTTGTAATAAAGCCCCTTAGGATCCACACCAATAACCCCAGGAAGGTAATGTATCACTTCCTTGCTTAGGAACAAAGTTGCCAATATACAGGTATAAAGTATAAGAACATATAAGCTGGTAAGTTTATGTCTGTGTGATGGTGGGTGGATGAGAGTGGCTGCTTGCTCTTGTCAAGTTGGAGGAGAGATGGGTTTTCACATCCCCTCCAGTCATGGATCTGGGAAGAGCTACATCAGTGCAGGTGGGCACTGTGCCTGGAGGAGGTGGGTTTGCCTTTCCCCTTGTCCAAACCGCTTTCTCCTCCAAATGCCCTTTCTAGCCCTACCCCAGCTGACAAAAACTCCATGTAGCCGTGTTCAGAGAGTTGATCTGGGTGAAAATTAACTATCAGCCTCCCCCCACTCCCTTTAGCCCTGCCAGATTCCCAGCCTGGCTGTAGGGCTGCTTTACCAAGCAGCCAAGGGAGGGGAGCATGAGGCTAGAAGGAGGCAGGCGCAGTGCAGGGCCACCTGAAAATGACTATAAAACTTACGTTTGAGGATCTGGTCCAAAGTCTGTGAGGCCACTTGTGTAGTAATAGCATCCCTTGAGCATCTAAGCATTGCTGTCTGTGTTGAGGTCTCTGTCACCACCATGCTTTCACAATGAGTTGTTTGGATGTGCTACCTTTGCAAATTCCTGCTCGCACAAAGTGCTGCTCAGGTTTGGGTAGAGGACTAGAGACATCATGGTTAGAGGACTTCAGTGGAAAATTTTCTACATTTATTAAGTCCCAGTCTTTTTGGCCCTGTTTGTCAGAGCTTCACGGAATTGAGCAAACCTGAAATGTCCTCCTCACAAAGTAACTTCAGAGTCCTATCATCTGAGCTCTGAGCAGCTCTACTGAACATGGGCCAGGAAAGTGCACCGGTCTCACGTGTGTAAATACTTTGTGTGAGCTGGAAACTTCCGTATGGCTGCTCCTTGGCCTGCTGCAGCATAATAGCTGTCATGCTGTCCTGCCCTGTGTGTCAGGGGAGCAGCTGCCACAGCCCAGCCATGCTCACTGTCCTCCCTTGGCTGCAGGCGCAGGCAGGCTGGCCTGGTTCCATGTCTGCTTCTGACAGGTGGGCTCCTGAGTGCTCGAGGATGAAGTAATGGGGGACATGCACTGTCAAGTGTGGATACTTCCTCATCACTCCTTGTTGTTGTCTGCCCTGGTTTGTGGGGAATGTGGTGGTTTAGCTGCTTCAAGTCACAAAGGGGAAAGTGTAGGCTTTAACGATTTTTAATCAGTACTGGGTGGACAAGCCCCTGCATGTAAACATTTATAGTTCTGAATTTACTTAGCTAATTGGTTTTTAAGTCATAGTTTGACCTGCTGTACTGCCCAGGCCATAGTATCAAACCTTACTTAGTATTGAATTAACTCATTAACTCAGCTGGTTTTGAGGTTTGTGATTTCAACTTGCAAACTTGATGCCTGGAGCGGGGGGAGGGGGCGTTGAGCTAAATAAGATTTTTTTTTTTTGCCACAAAAACCCCATGTTTCTTGCTTGGATTTGTGATTGTTTGGCTTGGAAGTAGTAGGACTGATTTCATTCAGACCCTTTGCAAATAGTGTTGTGGCTGTCCTTGATTGTGCACTGCATGCCTCTGAGAAAGCAGAGCAGCAGGAGATGAGAACCAAGGCTTTCTTAGCCCTGATAGGATTCGGCTTTGGTGGTTAATATTACAAAACCACTGGAGCTTGGGGCTCATGTGTCAGGCTGTGCAGTAGGAGAGGAAAGCATCTGTGGCTATAGGCAGGTGATGTGAGAGGGCTGCCTGACCTGTGTCATGGCACAGCAGTCCTGTGGGGCAGCTGAGGAAGGTGCTTTCTGGTGACACACATCACCTCTGCTCCAGGACAGCAGCTCTCCCACTCTGGGAACCTGTGGGCCACATGTAGCAGGTCATCCCAGGGACTGCTCCCGTTCCCCTGAGGGTCCTGGAGCAGGTGACAGCAAGTACCCTGCACTGGAAGTGCCAGGGTAGGTAAAGGTGGTGTGGGAGCAAAAGAGGGAGCATGTTGCTGTGTGACATGGCAGGCCCTGTGTTCCTACTTCTCATGTAAGTGTTGCAGTGTTCTAATTGACCTCTAAAAATGGTAGCTTCATCCTAAGCTGAAAATGTCTTTCTGCATGACTGATCATGATGAACATAAGCTCAAGCAACTCTTTAATTAGCTCAAGAATGTTTCTCTTTTCACATTTTTCTCTGTTGCTGCATGCAGTGCTTGCAGAAAGGTGGCTCTGGGCTGTGCAGCAAGGGCTCCTGACAGGGTGGTTCCGATGGTTGGTGTCGTCAGCCCTGCCACCCGTGCTGCATGCCGCACAGCTCTGCACAGATGGGAGTGACAGCTTTTGCTGCAGTGCTGCACCCCCGGTACGTGTTGCAGCAAAATCTGTCAGGCACATTCATTCTCAGAACTGCATTAATTAAAATTGCTTCTATATGCATTATCTGGCTCTTAAGGTTCAGCACTGGCTTGTGTCTTCCCCACTGGATTGATTTGAAAATCACAGGATATGTTTCCGAGGCTGCAGAGGCTCCAAGGTTGTGCTGATCATCTGATTCCACTGCAGCACTTTCAGCTGCTTGTGCCTTTGAGGTGCCTGTGCCTCACGTGGGAGTGCAGTGGGTTACCTTAAAGGGAAAATCTGATGAAACTTCTTCAAGAACTTGTTGTTACATGTGATATCTTAGTGGAATTTACTGGAATAGAATGGAGATTCCTGACCTAGGATCTGGAACAGAGCTGCAAAAACATTAATTTCTCAGGTAGTGTGAATCATTTGGAAATATGTCTATTTTTACTGGAAAACAATAATTCCTGGATGATAATAAATAACTACTAGTACTAGTGCTTTGTGGTGAGAATTTGAACTTGAAGCAATTGAGAATTCCTAATGAAGTCTCTCACTCTTCTGTCTGCATCCTATTCTGTATAGCTGCTCTTCAGGATTGTTTTTAATGTTGCTGAGTGTGACTAATGTCCTTGCATAAAGGTATCCTGTGTAACGTGGGTGTTGATGTTTCTGTATGAGTTTTGGCTGTTAGTATATTGTGAACTGCCTGCATATGCTCTAAAATTCTCTGGATGTTACCTTTTATGCATTGGGCAGAGCATGGAAACAAGAAGCACAGTTTGGAATAGATATTTTTCTTTTGTCTGTAACCACTGTCAGAGGGGCTGTGAAGGGAACAGCAAGTATCAGCAGTGCTTTGGGAAAGCTGTGAAATTGTGTGTTTGAAGGTGACTGCAGGAACAATGCTGCAGTGGAGCATTACTAGCTGTGGAGGTGGGGAACTCTTCCAGCAGTGATGGGAAGATGGGGATGCTCTTTGGGGTGTACTCTCTGCAGAGCATAGACCACAAACAGGCTGCTGGTAGCTGGTGTGTAAGAGCTGGGCTGAGAGGCTGCCTGGAGGTGCAGGCAGAGAGAAACAGCAACTGCTGAGTGCAGGGAAACAGCTGTGCCCTGCTGACTGCCTTGATTGCCAGCTGACACTCCTTGGGTCCGGGTCACCTGCCCCTCATTTCCCTCCTCCAGCAGCAGGAGTGGCAATCCCCATTCTCTAGCTTGCTTTCTCTAGCTGCCTTACAACAAGAACACATTCCCAAGTCCTTACACACAGATCATCTCCATTCACTTTTCCTCAGCTGCCTACGCTTTGAGCTGATTTGCAGAGCAGGGTGGGTTTTCTCTCTTTTTTTTTTTTTTTTTCTTTTTTTAGTAATCTCTGCCCTGTGTGCCTCTAGTGACTGCTGCAACTGCTGGGGCATGTGGCTGAGAGTTCAGTGCAGTCTTTGCTTTGGAGCCCAGCTGTGTGTGAGCTGGTGGGGCACACAGAGCATCTCTCTCTGCAAAGGCAAGAATGGCAGCAGCAAGCTGGACAGGCTCAGCAAAGCAATGGCAGCATGGCAGTGACTGCATGTGAGGCAGATCAAGAGAAGGCTGTTCTTTTCTGCTCAGTACTGGTGAGATGCTGTCTGAAGTGTCATGAGATTCAGGTGGATATTTCACTAGACCAGGTTGTCTAAAGCCTCATCCAACTTGCCCTTGGACACTTCCAGGGATGCAGCATCCACAGCTTCTTTGGGCAGCTTGTGCCAGTGACTCACCACCTTCACAGGGAAGAATTTTTTTCTAATACCCAATCTTAACCTACTCTCTTAGTTTGAAACCAGTGCCCAGATCCCATTACCACAGTGCATGGTAAAAAATCTGTCTGTGTCTTTCTTATAAACCCTCTTTATATATTGAAAGGCCACTATAAGATCTCCCCAGAGTCTTCTCTTTTCCAGACCGAGCAACCCCAAGTCTCTCAGCCCTTCTTCAGAAAAATATTACAGTCCTTGGCTCTTTTTTTGTGGCCTCTTGTGAACCCACTGTAGTCTTTCTGAGAATGCCAGAACTCCAGATGTAATGGTCCAGGTGAGGTCTCATGAGAGCAGAGCGGGAGAATCACTTCCCCTGACCTGTTGGGTATAATTTTTTTGATGCAGCTAAGGACCACTGTTGGCTTTCTAAGCTACAAGCACACATTTCTGGGTCATGTCCAATTTTTTGTCCACCAATACCCCAAGTCTGTCTCTGCAGGACTGCTCTCAATCCATTCATCCACCAGTCTGAACTGATGCTGGGTATTGCCCCATTCCAGATGCAGAAAGTGGCAGCATGGTAAATGCTGATTGAACTTAAAGGAAAATAATTTTCTCCCTGAGATTGTTCTGGCAGGAAACAGGGCCCAAGGGGTTGGTGCATTTCTGACCCTGGAGATTTTCACAACTTAATGCAGTCCTGAGCAACCTGCTCCAGCTTTGGACTCTAACCTTGTTTGAAGTCAGAGCTGGACTGAGGTTAGCTTCCTCCCCTTACTGCTAACTAAGATGAGAGAGAAACTGTGAATTTCCTATTCTTTCCCTCTTCTCTAGAAAGGAACAGCATGGTGAGGGAAGCAGTGTGGTCCTGTCTCAGTACAAGCACAACAGTGCTTCCTTCCTATGAAACATCCTTCCTTCCTTCCTTCAGTCCAGGGAGTACAAGGGGAAAAAAAAACATGTAAATAACAATGGAAGTGAGCACAGTTAGACAAGAAGAGTCCTGGAGGGGATCCTCTGCTGCCATTTTTGCTTCATGCTCTATTTCTCACTCTCCACTTCTTAAACATGCTGCAAGAAAAGCATATGCCCTCTTGGCTCTGATCTTCATTTAGGATCGGATTCAAATAAATTAATGCTTGGCATTAAGCCTGCAGATTTAGTCATTAGCATCTTGTAATGCTTGCAGGAGTACCTGTGCTCCAAGAGCACTAGAATTTGTCTGTCTGTTGCCCATTAGTCGACAACTTTGGATAACCAGTGGACTTAAAAGCAAATGCAGGCTGCTCTGTAGAACTGCCTTGTTTAATATAAGATAATTCAAGACTGTTGGTTTTCTAGCAGCATGAAATGGAGAATTTGGAGCAAAGTTTTCCCATGATAGTCATGAGTGGAATGGCATCTTTAACCCTTTCATGTCCTATGGGCAACAAGCTGGTGGTAGATGGAAGAACTTTGAAGTTGGTGATGTTATTCAGCCTTGGAAGAAGTATGGCTCAGGACCTTCCTGATGGAAATCCTGTCCCACACTTCTGACAGCTTCTTAGCTGCCTACTGAAGGAGACAGCTGGATGCTGAGGATGGTCTCTCTGGGAAGTTACAGCTGTTCTGCTGTTTTAGTGCCCTCTCTAGTCAAAGGAGACACTTTATCCCCAAGCACCGAGGAGACACTTTTCCCCAAGCAAATGGGGAATTACGCTGACCCATTTTTGGAAAGAAGGAGCAGAGGCCATGTATCCCTCTGCTATCTCTTTCTGCATTAAGGAGAATCCCAACAGTGACTGCTGAATGCCCCAGCCAGTTGCCAGACCTTGGACCTCTGGCTTATGGAGAATATGAGGTGCCCTTCAGCTCTTCCCAGAGCAGAGTGTGTGGTGCAGGGCACGCAGCTGGTCTCTGCCTGCTCGGGCAATGAGGTGCCCTCACCTTTATGTCCTGCTTGCCCTGGTCCTGGCACAATGCTGTGTGTCTGTGTGTGAAATGCCTGTTGTCATTTTGAGAGGCTCAGCCTGCAAGTGAATATATTCCATCCATAAATTCATCAAGGCTTTCAAGTGGGCAGTTTTCAGCGGCAGAGCTGCCCAGTGTCACAACACCATTTTGTCAGCTTGTCTTGGAGTCTCCCCATTGTCCACAGAGTGTTAATTTTGAGGTTAAAGTCTTCACAGCTACAAACATGTTCTCACAAAGGCAGCATGTTCCTGTTTGTAAATGTTGTTTTATTTTCTTTTTTGTTACCTGAGGGTATTTTCAGCAATAAATTGAACACAAAGACTACTGTTAGGATCTTCCAATCCACCCAGCTGTCCTCATTGAGCAAATCATATTTAAGAGTGATTTATAAGACATTTTTAAGTTCCTGAATACTTCCTTTCATTTCACTTCACACTTGCCAGTGAACAAAAAACCAGCAGGTTGGGAGCTCAGAGAGGAAAAAAAGAGGCTGGTTGTTATAAGGGAGTCCAGGATCACAATTAGTGTTTGTGGCACAGCCAGGGGACAGAGTTACCAACTGTTTGTATTGGGTGGCCTTGAAGGATCTAGAGCTTACTCACAGAGTGCTGGTTAGCCAGCCAGCCTTCATTTACCTGCGCTAGTGGTTGTGAGACGCTGTGCCCGTGGTCCACCCATGTGAACACCCATTGTGTTCACATGACTCTGGGGAGAAATCAGCCAGGCTTTGGCTGCCCTGCCTGTGAGTCAGTGCCTGTGGTGCGTGGGTACCTGGCTGATGGAAGGGCGTCCTGCTGCAGCATCGTGCCCTGGCTTGCCTGCCTGCTCGCTGTCCTGGGCGCTTGCTGGGTTCAGCTGCTGCTCCTGCAAGGCGACCAAGTGGCTCTGGAAGAGACCCTGAGCTGGTGATGGCACCTTGGTTTGGTAACAGCACCCAGTGTCTTGCTTCAGAGCGTGTGGATTTCGTGAATTGCAGCCAAAAGGTTTGCCTCAAGCTGGAAGTGATGCTGCTGGTGTAACCCAAGCTGGCCAGCCTCTGTGCCAGAGGCATTTCTAGTGGCTGACAGGTTCCTCCTGGACTTTTCATGACAGCACTGTTAACCCTGCTGTTCCCCAGGCTGCTGAGCTGAATTGTGCTGCTTGTCTCTCCCACATCTCTAATGAATGTTTGTCCAAAAGCTGCAGAGTGGCACAGCTGCAGTGTGCTCCAGCACGTGCTTGAGCTGCTGCAGAGCTGCCCCTGCCAGCGTGCCTGCATGCCAGGCACTGCAGCTCCCCTTGCACACAGCCCTCTCACCGGGAGTTTACAGCTCAAGTCTAAACCCTGGTTTGCTCCAAGAGCAGCAGCAGTGGCACCTGTAACCTGAATCAGATTCCCTGCCTTCCTCAGGTGCTCTTCCATGAGCCTGAATTGCTACTAATTGCAGACTTTGTTCAGCCCTTTGCATTTAGGCTGCGAGCACAGGGCAGGCCAGGCTGCTGAGCATGCCTGCAGAAGTACTGCTGTCCATCTATCCCAGGGTAGGGTCCTGAAAATGTGCCAGCAATTTAATCTTCTGCATCTGCACTAAGCAGGGCAAGTTGTGGATTTGCATGGGGGAGGCTGTGTCAGGTGTTAGCCAGGCCAGGGCAAGCTTCTCACAGCCAAATCGAGGGGAACAGCAGCGTGCCCTGAAGAGGGATCCCCTTAGCAAGAGCAGCTCTTGATCTTGATCTCTTGCTCAGAGACTTGGAGTAAAACTTCTACTGATTTGGGAGATTTCTGATGAGCATGTTTCTTTCTAGTGGTAGGGCTGTTCTGTTCAATGGGTGGATAGCAATGCTACTGATTTATAAAGTTGACCTACAAGACAGAAGTTAAAACTGGGCTTATGCTTGAATATTGAATTTTATCAGAGTAATTAGTCCTAGATGTCTGCTTGGAATTGTTGAGTTAGTAAAGATTAATGGAAAATAGAAATTTAGAAACTTGCTGAAATATGAATGATCATTTTTATTTCAAGCCACATTTTATTTCTTTGTGCTGCCATGCCATCAGTCTGAGGGTCTGTGCAGTGCCTGCTGGACCTGCTCAGAACAAAATCCTGTGTGCATAGAACAGAAGGAAGTGTGGAGAGGACAGGGGACATTTTGTGAAATGGAGTTAAAGTTGACTTTTGAAGCTGTTCCCAAAAGATCTTCCCTACTAGTACTAAGGAGTGGGGACAATCCTGATCCACAGATCACTGGTCAGATCAGTGCTGCCTTATGTTTGTACAGTTCTTAGCATGGCTTGGCCTGGATCTTCCCAGACAAGGTCTGTCATGTTTGGAGGCAAAGCAGGTTTAAAAGGACAGGGGTTGTTCCGTGCCAGTTGGCCTTGGCACAGAGGACAGACCTAAGCCAGGCTCATGTGCTGATACAGGTGTACCCTAAAGCTCTTCTTGGATACTGATGACAGTGCAGTCTCCACCTGGCCTTAACAAACAGGGATCAGCTGGGCCATTATCTGACAGTGCTGCAGACTTTTTTTGTCTGTGGGGAATGCCTGAATATTTTTGTATTGAATGCACAGCTCTAGCAATCTACATTTTGGGTACACAGGTACCACACACAGGCTGGTTGCCTGCCTGTCCTTTCATTTTTGTCCAAGGCAGAAAATGGATGGATTGGGAGCTGCAGCAGTCCAGGAGAGGCAGTAGCTATGGCAGCCCCCTAAGCTGTTCTGTGGCAGCTGTAAGAGAGCTGAAAAGCTTTCCTTTTAGCACTTACAAACTTAATTGAATTAATTATTCCAGGGAGAGAGTCACAAGAGTAGCCAGTTGTCTGTGCTACAGAGTTCATGAGCTTGTTTTTTTGGGAGGACCTTTGGTTAATCCCAGTTTTCTGCAAGGTTTGTAGGGATCTACATGGAAACCTCAGAGTGCCTAAGCCAATCTTTTAGCCAGAAAAACTCACAGTAGTCAAAGGAGTGTTCCTGCAAAGCTGACTCAGATGTCCTACTCTGTTAGGAGAATGGAATGTGCCCTGTATCAGACAGGATGCAGAGGAACACACAATGCTCCATAATTGTCATGCCAACAGGGATATATTCATAGCCATGTGGCTCTTGGGTATAGTGTTAGGAAGAATGGGAAGGCTAGAGCTGCCTGTGCTTAATGAGCAAAATGATTCAAAGATGGTTATGAATACTTGTAGTTAATCTTATTAAGTGTATTGTACCAGGCAGGCCTTTCCCAGCTCTGTAGATGCTGCTGGATGAAAAATTGTGTGTGCTTTTGGGTGTGTAGCCAATTTGCAGCGTGGCACTTGTCAGATGTGCAGTGTTAGCCCTGCTTCACCTGAACAAGTGTTTGTGACAGGACAATGAAGGAGCCCAAGAAGATAATAAGAGCTCTACTGGATGAGAACAATGGCTGGAAGTGGACACTTAGGAAGGAGGGAGAGCGACAGGGGAAGTGTGCAACCATGCAGCTCAAAGGATTCTTCCAACCTGCAAGTTTTTTCTCAAGTGGTCTTGCTGAACTAGGAGTGGGTCCTCAAGGGAGTGACCTTGAGGGATTTTTCTTCCACTAATGTATCTAATTGCTGCTTTATGAACCCATGAGGACTTCCAGCTTCCATAACATTGAGCAGCAAGAAGTTCCCTAGTGTACCACTACATACAAGCAGAAGCAGGGGCACTGAACAGAGTGAGCCCAGTCAGAGAGAAGCAGAAGGTACCAGGATGGGACAAGGGAGTGAAAACACCAGCAGGAACTGGGATTGATGGTACTGGCCCAGCCTTCAGCACAAGCATTTCAGAAGAGGGTGGAGGGAGTAGCATTGTGCTTGAAAGGTAAGATTTATGGTGGCCAGAGGAAAAGTGTAGAAGAGCAAGTTCAGGAGTCAAGTGACAGTGTGGAAGAGAAGTCTGAGAAGAGCTTTTACTCTATGCAGAATATCTGGGAATAATGGAAGTTTGAGAAGCACAAAAGATGTAGTGATGCAGGAGAGAAGGACCAGAGGAGAAGGCACTGTAGGTCCAACTGAGGTGCCTGTCTCCGCACATCCCAGCTGTACCAGTAGCCCAAACCAGATGTTGGGGATGAACATGAAAATAACGAATATGTGTTTTCCTGTTGTCTGCTTCCAGGGACGTTCCAAGTCATAGAACTTTGGGTTCTTCACATTCAATAATCTTTGACATATAATTTCATTCATTTTTCTAATAATTTTCTGGGTCTTGCTTGCTCTGAATCTCTCCTGAATCTTTTCAGTTAGTCTGAGACTTTCAACTAGCCCATGGGTGGCTCAGGTACCTTCATGCTAGCACATATTTTGGGGCTGAAACAATGGTGGGAGCCATGGTCCCTGAAGTCCTTTCAAAGCTGAGCTTGATGGAGATGGGAGTGAGGGATGGAGAGTGAAGGAGGTGGGAGACTTCTGTGTCCAGTAATTATTACAAAAGCACCACTGAGCTGGGGCTGCTTTTCCCATGCCATCTGCAGGATGCTGCCAAGTTTGTGACTCGCTGAAGAGATGCCTGCATAGTGTTTGTGCAATCAAATGTGACAGTAAAATCTGCTTCTGAGGACAGTACAAGTGGCAGCATGGGAAAAAATAAAACATCTTTCTCAGCTTTGATTCCAGTGCAGGATGGCACATAGGAGTAGCATGCTGAGGAGCTTTGGAAGTATCAATCCATTTCTGATCAAGGGCTCCAGAGCATGGGTAACATCTTCCTTGCCTTGGAGCTCCCAGGGTAAGAAGGCCACTAGCAGCCCTCTCTTTGGCACTTGTGCAGGTTAACACTGATCTGTATTGCTGAAAGGAAGATGCTGCACCTGGTCAGCAAATGCTCAGACCTGCTTTCAGTGAGCCCTTCAGTGTGAATCAAGCAGTCATTTCAAGAGGGAGCTGGAGGAGAGTGGCTTTGTAGAGGAAAGCAGAATCTCTGCTGTGCTGTGCACAGTAAAGCACAACTGCTCAAACCCCAGTGCTACTCAAATCATCTGCTGTGAGCAGCCCTGGGTGGCTTTATGCTCTGATTCTTTTGCATTGGCCCTGTCAGCTCCATATAGGGAAATTTGTTTTATATTGCAAGGAGAAGAGCAATGCTGAGGAGTTCACTGGGTGATTAGAGTGTTGACGTAGGGTCAGTGTGACTCAGTGATGTGCCAGATCCTCTCTGGTATCTGCAGAGCCTGGTGCAGTGTCTCACATTGCTGTGGATGCTATTTGGTGTCATAATTTGAGTTTCCTTGAAGATTGTGGTCGCTGTGGTTATTTTTTGACTGCTGTCTCATCATTTCGCATCTCTAGTCTCATATTGTATTAGTCAATAGTCAATCCACTTCCAGATTGCTGAGCTTTTTCTGAGTTTTAGAATTTCCACTCCCACTAGATATCTGAGACAATTCATCCCTCAAAATATGTGCATCCCCAAAAGTCATTTTGCCTCTGTGTTCAGTGGGGCCAGGGAGCCCCTGTCCCCTTCCCGTGTAAGCAAATACATCATCTGCCTCCTCAGCTGTCCCAGGTTGTTAGATGCCTGCAGGTGACATGCAGGGTTGATGTCACATAGAGGACTTTGGTCTTGTTCAGTCTGTCTTGTTTTATACCTTTTTCTTTTCTTGAGTGTTTTTCTCCTGTTCTCATGACTATGTGTCATTGTGTCAACTCAAGAACCAGGTGCTGGAAGGAACTCGCAAAAGGCAAAATCTCATTAAGAAAAACTTCCCTTCCTTCTCTTTTTAACTGATTGAAGGCTCTGGCCACAGTATTGCCATTTTCTGCAGTTTGTGACACCTATGTCCTTTTTCTGTATAGATGGTAGAGAAATTTTACTTTACAAATGAAGAATGACATGCTGGACTCCTCCCAGCCCATTTCACCCTGGGGCAGGGAAGAGAAGTCCCAGTGATGCTCTCACCACGTTGAGCTGTGATACAAGCATGATTCATCAGCAGCATTACTGTATGTGAGCATGACATGTTCACACTCCCTTCCATACGTATGCAACACCAGAAACATTTTAATTAAAATTGCAGGTGTATGTGCACATGGGGCAGAATCCAACCAATGCATCTAACCTATACCTCAGGTGGAAAAGTATGCATTAGAACAGGAGGATAGTTTAATCAGCTTCTCCCTGACCTGCTTGGCCATTGGGGACTGCTCAGAGGAACTTCCTTGCTACCCCAGGTTTTGCTGATGTACATCCACAGAGCTGTCCTCATGCCTGAAGTGACTCTCAGCCACCTAATGCAATTTGAATACATGGACTGGAGACCTGCATTACCTAAGGCTCCCTTTCCCCAGGTGTGTCCAAACACTCCTAGCATTGTGTTCAATGCAAAAATACAGTTTGCAGGGATATTCTGAGTAATAGTTTAGCAGAAAATAGAACGGGGGGATCTAAGTTCACCCCAGCATTTGGGGAAGTGGAGGGAGTAGTATCAGATATATGCTCCATCCATAAGAACATGGACAATAGCCCTGCTCTGCTCCTCACCTGAAACTGGGCCACCTGTCAGCTAAGGAATGCAAACCTCAGCCTGTGTGGTTTCACAACACAGAGGATCCCAAGGACTCAAACTCCAGTGAGGCAAATTGCTTTTCTATTCTCTGATTATAGCTGTGCTTGCATCTATTGATTTTCTATTGCTTTTGATGAGTGCTGCTCTCCAGAGTCTATGGGAAACCCTGGCAACTTCAAGAGCAAACAAATAAATTAGTAAAAAGAGATTGCAGACTAAGCCATTAATAATTCTCATTCATCTTTAGAATTGGGCAAAGCCAAATGTATCATATATGCTGTGATGATGGGTGCTGTGACACACCAGCAGTGCCATCACTGGGAGCTCAGGCTCACCCAACCACAGTGAAGGATGTTGCATTATCAGTATAAAAGTGCAAGCAAAAAGATTAAAAAACCCAAAGATTAAATGCAAAATGTGCTTGTGAGAGATACCAGTGTCTCCTAGTACTTGACAGACGTGTGTGGCAGCTGGCTGCATTTTTATCTTGGCATAACAGAGGGCACGGTAGGAGTTGGTTCCAACAGTTATTTTCCCACATGAGTATTCTGAGGACATCCTGAAATCAAGAGCAGTGGGTGCCTGTGGGACTCATCCCAACAACCAAATCAGAGCAAGGAATATAATGTGTAGGGTAAGATGCTTCTGTGCATCTGGAGAGGAACAGCATTGCAGGCCTAAGGAACTCTGGCAGAGATGATGTGAGTAGGTCTCAGGTAGCAGTCATTTACTTGTTGTTCCTGAAATAGATGATTCTTATCTCTCAATTCATAAAGTGTTTAGCTAACACAAATGTTTCTAGCTGGAGGTTTTTTCCCTCTGTTCACAGCTGTGAACTGACTGTATGTATTTTGTGCAGGCAAGATAAAGTAGTTCCAAAGGAAGTTAAATCCAATGATTCTGCTAAAGAAACATTTTCATAAAATTGTGGATAATGAGCAAAAGTGAGTGTGCAGAAAAAATTAAATTTAGGAATATGAAGGCTAATTGAGAGTTATGACTCCAGTAAATGTCTTGAACACTGAATTCTCACAGCTGTTTAACAGGATGATGTAGCCAAAACCATGCAGAGTCAGAAGAGCCCTCAAAGGCACTCTGTCTTAAACTGTGGGAGCAGGCAATTGATAATGATAAATATGAATGTAGTTAGGAGATATGCACTCTTGTTGAGGAAGATCAGAAAACCCATTGATAAATCTGTGGGGGAAAGTAGAATCAGAATGGGTCATTTAAACAGTGAATCCTGGTAAATTCACTGCAGTGTTTGGTATTACATTACTGCTTTGAATTGGTTAAAATGTGTGAAATTGGGGTTGACTCCATGTGCTCTAATAAAGAACTTTTTAGATCAGGCAAAATGTTTTTTCCCTGTAGGTAGTTACTGGCCACATGTTTTGCCATGATATTTTCTTTGAGTAACAGGTAGTTGGAGACTCCCCAGGCTTCCTATGTCTCGTTTGAAGAATGTTCTTCCAAGAACTCAAATCCATGTTGTGCCTCTTGGCTTAATGAAGGACTGCCCTTGCTGTTGAAGTGAAGTCAGGTCTTTAAGTTTTAAAGAGTAAAGAAGCACACCTGACTGCTTTTCTGAGCTTTTCCAAAGCTTTCCTCAACTCTCAGTTCATGTTCTTGATGCATGGAGCTAGAGAAAGAGTGGCATCATTCCTGGGGGAGACAGCTGCCATCCAGACACCAGTGCCTGAGCCCATGCCTGGGCTGCCTTTGTTGTCAGTGGGGGAAAAGTTCTCCTCCTGTGGAAAGTCCTGTTTCCCTGGCAAGGTCAGTTGAAGACAGCTGAGCATGTTTTTCTCTTTGAATCTAGAAGACTCTAGAGCTAAGTAAAGTGAGATGCATCAGTCTTGGGTGTTTAAATATATAGTCCAATACTACATACAAAATCATGTCATCCCTACTGTTGTACTTCTATTCAGCATTTCCTCTGGTACAGCCAAGAGGAGCTGTCCCTGAGCTGCAGGAGTACATCAGCTGCTGCTGTGACCATTGAGCCTTTTCGGAGTGTCCAGGAATAAGGCCTGCCAGAGTCTTTAATCTGATTTTATTGGTGACTCAGATGGCTCTGTTAAACTGAACTCTCCCTATTAAATTTGCCACTGCCACAGTTTACTTGCTGTTTATGAAAGTTATCATCCTTTTTTCTTCCTGTGGTTTTTTTGTTTCGGTTTTGGTTTTTGTTTGTTTAGTTTTGGGTGGGGTTTTTTGTTGTTGTGGTTTTTGTTTGTGTATGGATTTTCAATGGTTTGGGGTGGATTTTTTTGTTTGTTTGTTTTTTGGGGCTTTGTTTTGGTTTTTTTCTTGGTTTGGGTATTTAATGGGGTTTTTTTCCAAAAAATGTAAGATAGAGGTAGGCTGAGAACTGCTCACTTTTCCAAAAGAGAGAAAAATATGAAGTCTGTACATCCATATCAGATTGTTCAGTACATTTATAGGCTTTATTGGATTTATTTAACAGCTCCTGTTTAAATATCCACCAACAATATTAATTAGCATTAATAATAGTCCCAGTGTTTGAATCCTGTACCATTTGTTCTTATACTTTGCTATCATTGACAGACTGGAGAAGAACAGTCACGAACATCTAAAGTAGTTTAGGTTGGAAGTCCTCTTGAGTTCTCTGGTCCAAGCCCTAACTCAAACCATGCCTTCAAAGCAGTCAGTACCTAAGATAATATTTTATATTGGCCAATTCCCCTCAATCTTATAAATGTGCACTTTATTTGTAGTACTAATTTGGTCTAGTTCTGTCTTCCAAGCACTGAGGTTACTTCTGGCTATGCCAGGAAGTTAAAGGGCCTCCAGCTAGGAGACTTGTTGTAGATCCTTTTGTTTGTAGAGCTTACTGTTTGTAGATGTTGCTTTACATCTCCTCCTCCTTATTAAACTAATTAGATTGAGCCTCTTTCCTCTCTGGCAGTAAATCATGTCAGGTGGGGAGGTGCTGGGAAGTTCCAGAGCCGTCTCTGGTACAGCTCTGAATACCTCTGTGAATGTCCCACAGCCTGTCTGGACCCTGTGGCAGTGCTAGAGCAGTGCCACATCCAGCAGCAGCCACCAGCCCTGTGCAGGTCTGCCTCCATTGTGCTCTGGCTGTCTGGGGAGGAGGCTGCTCTCACTTCCAGCCAGTGGCTGCTGCTGGTTAATGGTTAACCATTAACTCCCAGCTCCGTGGCCTGGTAGGGACAGGTTTTGTTTTCAGAGCACTGCGAATCTGCTCGCTGTGGCCTTTCCTGTGCTGGGCCAGTCACATTTCTCCTGGGGTTCTGCTGGGGTCTAAACAGCCTTTCCTGCCTGCAGGCAGCTGCAGTGGCCTCAACGGTGTGTGGACAGCATGAGGGAAGGTGGCCATGGTGGTAAGGGAGGGGACAGGCGTGTGGCTGAGGCTGGGTGCTCTGCTGCACACAGGACACCAGGGTTCCTCTCCTGGCACTGTTTGCAGTGCTCCTTCAGGGGCTGAAGAGCCTGAGCCCAACCACGTGGGATTGTGATTCCCCCACAAATCCCCCAGTGGTCCTTCAGGAGATGGGTCCCACAGGGTGCCCGGTGGGCACCAGGAGGGTCCCCGTGGTGGGTGCAGCCTGGGCCCCCCTGCCTGCCTGGAAATGGATCACCTCCAGCCCAAGGGTGTGTGTCAGGGTGCTGCTGCCTCCCTTACTGGCACTGTCTCCTCCCCACATCCTGCTCATCACTTCTTGATGCTATGCAATAGGAAACTCCTGCGTGTTTCCTCTGCAGAGAGCTCCACAAAAATTCTGGAGGTCAAGTCCTGTTCCAAGACAGACTGCCTGAGCAAGGGTGCAGATCAAAGAGCTGCAGTCACCCTACCTCCACTCAGGTTTGCAGTAGCTCTCGCATGCTTTGGGCCATGCCTCAGGCCCAGGACAGGACAGGGCTAATGCTGAGTGCCAGAGGAGGACTTCAGATCCTCCCAGAGGCCATTCTGGTCTGCCCAGGGGCCCCTTCCTGCTCCTCCCTCAAAGCACAGAGGGGTTGTTTAAAAAACACCCTGCCAGCTCTGAGCTGAGCTGGGAAGAGTTCACATTGAGTGTGTCAGTGTGCTGATGTGTTCTAATTGCTGCTCACGCTCAGCAGCAACAAGGAGAGGCATAAGCAACTGCTCATCTCCTGGGTGGGTGAGTGGGTGGCAGTTGAGGGCAGCAACAGCTTTGGAAATGGGAAGAAGAAACTTGAAACTCCACTTGTAGAGTGTCCTTGGGATGTGACTACAGCCCAGGTGAAGATTTCTGCTGAGCAGCCTGAGATGCTGTAGAAGTACTGGCAGTGTCAAATGGCAGCAGCTCCCAGTCCCCTCCATCTGCCAGCTAGCATGGGGGGCTTGCCCCATCCTCAGTGGTTACCATATGGCTGGGGTTTGCCTTTTTCTAATTCTGTTTATGGTTCCTGAATCTTCATCACTAAGGTGTCTTCAGGAGACAGGTGCAGTGCTGGAAAGAGAGGTGTCTGCTGCATGGGCATGTCTGTGTACAGGGACCTAAATCCTGCATGAGTGTGACCCTCTTCAGCCTGGGATCTCACACGTGTGCAGCTGCACTGGCTGTGGAGCACTGGGTGAGGCTCCACTGGTGGTGCCCAAACCACCTGTGCAGACCAGCAGAGGAGGACACTTCCTGCTCTTAGCTACTGGGAACAGGTTGGTTTTGGAAACCCTGTATAACCAAAGTAAATGGACTGTGGCTATTCTCTGCAATTTCATTTCAGCTAATTTAGTACTCAGAAATGTGTTTAATTAAAAAGTTATTTATATAAACATTGATAGCCTAACTTAAACAGTGAGTATATTTATATTCTGAGCTCTTATATTGATTTTGAGCATTTTTTCTTTCAGGGTGAGATTGCCTCCACTCAAAGGAACGATAACATACTGGAAATACACAAGGTGTATACCATTCACCTAGACTAAGAAAAGCTTTGTTCTAAAAGGAATAAAATAATCATGGCAGAATGTACAGGTTACAAGGAAACCTCAAATCGGCACCTACGTTTCAAATTGCAGAGCCTTAGTCGCCGCCTTGATGAACTGGAGGAAGCAACTAAAAATCTGCAGAAAGCAGAGGATGAACTGCTTGACCTCCAGGACAAAGTTATCCAGGCAGAAGGCAGCAACTCCAGCATGCTGGCTGACATTGAAGCCCTGAGGAAAAGAGTGCTGAAGATTGAAGGCAAGGATGAAGAAATCAGGAAGGCTGAAGAGCTATGCAGACTAATGAAAGAAAAGCTTGAAGAGGAGGAGAGCCTCACTCGAGATCTGAAGTCAGAAATTGAACACCTTCAGAGGAGAATGGCAGAGCTGGAGAAGCTGGAGGAGGCCTTCAGCAGGAGCAAGAACGACTGTACACAGCTGTGTCTTAGCCTCAATGAAGAAAAGAACTTGACCAAAAAGATATCTACAGAATTAGAAATACTTAGAGTGAAAGTGAAAGAACTAGAATCATCTGAGGACAGGCTGGACAAAACTGAGCAGACCTTAACAGCTGAGCTAGAAAAGCTGAAATCCTTAGCCCTGAGCTTTATCACGGAAAGAAAACATTTTAATGAAAGAGAAAAGCAAAATGAAAAAATAATCCAGGAGCTAACACAAAAACTAGAACAAAACAATAAACTAAATAGGGCAGATCAAACTAGAAATGCATCCAACTTGCTAGAAAGGTCATCCAACAATCTCCTGGACAGAAATGATATGAGAATTGAAGATGACTTGACTTCTGCACTGCCTTCTAAAGAGACCAGGAGGAAGGGAAGTGTGGATTACCTGAAACATGTAGAAAATGAAACCAGGAATAAATCAGAAAACCAAAAGAATAAAAACCAGGAAGACAACAAAGTGAAAGATCTCACCCAAGAAATTGAGAAACTTAAAATTCAGATCAAACATTTTGAATCTTTAGAGGAAGAACTTAAAAAAGTGAGAGCCAAAAATAATGATCTGCAAGACAGTTACTTGAGTGAGCAGAATAAAAACAAACTCTTAACAGGTCAGCTAGAAGAAATAAAAATGCAAATAAAGAGACAGAAAGATCTGGAGAATGGAGAAGTTGAAAATGAAGATACAAGCTTTTCTAGCAGGGGAAAGCATGACAGACCTAAATACAGAGGTGTCATGACTGATTTGACAGCTGCAAAGCACAAGCCAAGGGAGCTGTCACCACAGCAGCGCCGGGAGAGAGCCCGGAACAGAGACTTCTCTCTCGGTAATGACAGCTACAGCCATAGTGGTAAACGGGTGCCCAGTCCAAGCTTAATGAACAGAAAAGCAGGGAAAGCTTCTGGTGCATCTGCCCTTTCAGACCCTGCTGTCACAGATACAAGAAGACTGGAAGAGAAATCTTTAGTTTCCACTGTTTCCTCTGGTCAGAAGGAAGGCTGCATCATGCAGAACGAGGGGAAGAGATCCAAAGAGCAGCCATCTGTCCTCAGCCGATATCCTCCTGCTGCACAGGAGCAGAAGTCTTGGAAAGCACCTTCCAAACCTGTTGGTGATACAGGCCTGAGATCCAAGGTTGAAAAGCCATCTCAGGTGCTCCGTGGGAACTGCCAAAATGGTGCTGACACACGGGATGAAAAGTCAAGCAAAGGAGAATCAACGGCTTCTTTGTCTGAGAAGCTGAAAACAAGTCAGGCTGAAGTCAGTGAGTGCTTGGGGGATATGCAGCTCACAAGGGGTAACCACACCTCTTCCAATGGCACAGCCTCAGCATACAGGTACCATGTGTCCTCCAGTGTGTCAGTCTCAGACTCTGCTGGCTCTAAAGTGGAAGCAGCGAGCACTTTTGCTGCATCACACAGACAGCCCTCAGAGGGGAGGGCTAAAAGGGCAGTAATCTCCCAGGAAAAAGAAGCTGCAGACACATCACTTGAAAGTGTGAAGCTTTCAACGCTGACAAAGCGTTCCCATCACTCCAGGAGTCAGGAAGACATTCTGCAGATTCTCACAGGTCTTGATAAAGAAGGCACCGAGCAGTCTTCAAGTTCAGCAACAGATCATGTAAATATGGGTTTAAAAACTGACTCCAAAACCATCCAGAGTAACCAGGAAAAACTTAGTTCAGATGAAGAATCAGGGAGAGGCAAAAAATCAACTACTCAGTCAGATTTTGAGACAAGAAAGAAAGTCAGTTCCAAGCAGTTCTCCAATTCTAGGGGAGTTTTTAGAGCATCACTTTTTGAAAATGACAAAAAAACTGTGAATGATGAAGACTCTACCAAGTGCATAAAACCGTCAGATGCCAGCTCTGGAGGATTGAAATCCAGAAGATCCTTCAGTCCTAGAGAAGCTCTGAGATCAAAAGCCATCATTAAACCTGCAATTGTTGAGAAGGATATGAAGGCAATCATGGGAGGGACTGTTTCAGAGGCAGAGTCAGAAAAACAGAAGTCTACTTTTAAAATGGTAACAAATAAAATGACAAGCAGCATCACAATCTTTCCTTCTGAGCCAACAGCTCCAAGGACCACTGCAGATACAACAGCAAAGGAAAGGCATGTTACCACCAGCAACATCAGGGTTGCTTCAAATGAGCCTTCACCATCAATAGCAAACAGTGTCCCTTCACCCTTCGAGGTCTCAGTTAATAGGAGTGCTCTGAAGTCATCTGAGACAGACAGAAGTGGAGAGGCAGCGCCGAGGAGTAAAGCTGAAACCATGGTCTCGAGAAGCAGCATTATGCTAAAGACTTCTGAACTCACAGAGAGGAACAGTGAGGCACCTTTGGAGACAATCAGCTGGAAGAACCATGGCTCGTCAGATGCAGGTTCATCCGAAACAAAGCACGTCACTGTCAGAAGTTCCTGGAGAACAAGACAAGGCCTACATTCCCTGGAGGACTCTCAAACCAAAGTGGAGAAAAGTGCAACTTTCAGTGCCACAAACTTGTGTAGATCCTCAGTGGACCTTTTAGAAGGGGAAGGGAGTAGTTCAAAAACAGACTTCCTGGAGCAGAGTTCATCAAGGACAAGTGCCACAGCTAATTCTTGGAGTACCCCTGAACTGGGGTCCCGAAGGACCAAAAGTAACTTAAGTGCATCTGAACTGCTGACCCGCAGGAGCTATGCAAGTGACCCTGCAGCAGCTGCTGCTTGGCAGCGCACCACGCCGCCTGTGAGTATCCTCTCTTCAACACTCTTCCAGTTGATGAGATTTTCCAAGTTGCCTGTTCGTTGTAGGCTGCATGATTTGAAATTCTTACAGCTTATTTCCTAAGTGCTGCCTCTCTCAGCTCCTGCTGTCTTCCTCTGGTGAATTCACAGTTCACAGCGCCCACAACTTTCTCATGTGTGAATTACCAGATTTAGCCTTACTGAAATGAGATCCATCTGCTTGGGTCTTGTAATGCCATATGAATAACTACATAGTAGCATCAGAGAAGACATAGTCACAGCTTAAGTAGGACGTGGTATGCTTTTCCGAGTGACTTTATGTGGTATTTTAAATTTGGAGTAGCAATGAAAAAATGATGGAAATGAGCAGATTTGAGTATGGCTGTGCCTGGGGCAGAGTTGTAGCTCTAATGGCAGCTGTAGAGATAGATAGAGCTCTTTTTGGTAAGAGCTTCACGGCTTCCTCACGTGAAACCAGACTCTGGTCTGGAAATGCTTCCTGGGCATCCCCTGAACAGATGGATGGTGGTTGGTAACACAGGCCTGCTCCCTCCTTGCTCTGTGTCAATATTCCACCTGAAAAGGAGCAAGAGCCACAAGGACAGCTGTGCTCTTTCCCTGTTCCTTTGACTGGTACCAGTGAGGGGAGTCCCTCGAAGCAGTGACACTTGCAGACAGCTGGCTGGTGGGGTGTGCTTGCCACTGGAGCTGCAGGCTCTGGCAGATTTCAAGTGAACTCACTGGCAGCACGTGCCCTTCTGGCCATTAAACCCCACACTGGTTCATGCTGCAGCTCCTGCCTCTGCTATTCATCTAGCACTACTCTGAGCAGCTCCTGCTATTGCCAGTCTGCAGGAAGAAGCAAGCTGGATAATCTGACAGGGCTGGTGGCAGAGGGGATGGGTTCATAACTGAATGACTTTGGCATTGACAAAGATGAACTGGTGGAGATAGGCAAGGAGTTTTACATTTTCAAATCTTCTCTTCCACTTCTCTGGCTATGAGAAGCACAGAAGAATTTGCATTTAGCTTTGCAGAGAGGCTTTTGCCTGGCGTTAAAAAGTACAGGGTGGCCTTCCAGCTACATTTGGAAACTGCAAATACATTGTCTCCCTGGCCAGGGTGGGTCACAGGCAATCTGTTCTGATTATTCATGAATCCAAGCAGAGCTGATATGATTGAAGTTGTTCTTCTGCAGAACAGCAGTTTGTGTGCTTGTGAAATGAGAGATCCATTTCTAGGGTGTCCTTTATCCAGGAGTTTCAATTCACTGTGCCCACAGCCTTGACTCTCAACAACTGAAGCAATCTCTGCTGTGGTTGATTGCAGAGCCCTAAACAGTGGCACTCAAGGATTTCTTTTCAGTTTTCCTCCTAGCAGCCCACCCAGGGCTGAGTGTATCTCTGCAGTGCATTCTGCAGGTGCTCTCCAGGTTGCTGTCAGATAAATTTGCCAGCTGTGCAATGTACCTTCACAGCAGCTGAGATGTACCTGACAGAACAACCTGATCTCTGCCTGGGCAACCCAAGTATATCCAGGATTAGCTGGATTCCAGCCTTCCTGTGTCAGGACAGCAACCACATGGTTAGTTCACAGAGCTGAGCTCGGGATCTCTCTCTGTGTTGGACTTTGCCATAAAATCACCTTTGGCACCACATAGTCCCAAACTTGACTTCTTGGTCATAGATTGTGTACTTTTAGTTTGTAAATTATGAGTATGAAGTTAATGTGAAAGAGTACACATACTCAATTGTACTAGATATAGCAAATTGTATACAACAACTGAAATTGTTGCATTTGCCCTTGGGAAAAACCCTTTGAGGGTTACCTTCAGGCTTGTAATATGCCTCATATCACAGCAGCTTGTTTCTGCTGGGATTTGTGTTTCAGTTAAAGATGAAGATATTTTCTCTGGCAGAAGGCTGGGCACTGAGCTGCCCTATGAAGGTATCACTGTCACCTCTTTCCAGCTCCACTATCCACAGTCTGACATTGCCTTGAGAATCTTATGTGGGAAACATGGGACCTGAGCTGTTTTGCCAAAATCTATCTTCCTCTCTTCCATTGCAACCTTCCCTTTGTGCATTGCTGATTCAGGCAAATGTCTCTAATGAAGCTACAGGAGGTATTGACTCTTTGGAATGCTGCTTTGGGAGCCCCAGGGAGCAGGAGCTGCTGATGGATGAGTGGGTGTTGCAGCCTGGGGACCAGCTCCCTCTGCTGCTGGCAGCCAGCCTTCTCCAGCTCCCTAAAGACCTGAGGCAATGCAAGACCTCGAGCAGTCATGGAGTTAGGGTTCAAGTTTCACAAAGTGGAGTCTGTATTCCTCTGCTGTGATGTTTGATGAAAATTAGTGCAAATATGCTGGAGGCAGGGAGCAGATGAGCAGCAGCAATGTCAGATGAATGCATGGTTTTCTTATGCCTCTGACATTAATGACTGGAGCTGGGCTGTCTGCTGCATAAATCTGGCAAAATTCTAAAGGTAGGCTTGTCTTCTAGGGAAGCCATCATCACTTCTCTGATGGCAGAAGTGCATCTGCTGGAAAAGTCTCCCAGGCAGTGTCCAGGGATGTGCTGCCTCTTGCCCTTTCTCTCCTCTGCTTTGGAGACTTATGTCTCTTATGACAGGGCATCTGTAGTGGATTGACCCTGGCTAGATGCCAGGCTCTCACCAAAGCCCCTCTCTATCACTCCCCTCCATAACTGGACAGGAGAGAAAAAATAGAATGAATCCTTCCTTGGACCTCAGAAATTTTGTCAAAGGTATCTGTCCTGTTTTGTGACTGTACACCCATAACTTGGGTTAAAATTACTGGATGGTTGTTGAGAAAAGATCTTTATGAAATAGCTCATAAGTGAGGCCATGGCAGAGCTGGCCTGGTGGTTTAAGTCCCTCCTTGCTAAAAGGACTCAAGCCCACACCTTACACTGCAAACCTGGGAGTAGGACCCCAGTGCTGTTCCAGATCCTTTATAGACCCTGGATCCCAACCCTTTTCTATTTTCCTTTACACAGGATGAAAGCAAGGATTTTGTGTCCAGTTCCAGAAGGAAGCAGTATGGCTCTTCTGAATACCTCCTCCAGGCTGACACTCTGGGGAAAAGGACAGCCACCAAGGTGGAACTGCAGGACCCTGAATCCAACTCCCCTGCACTACCAGGGCTCCAAGGAGAGGAGCAGGTATGTGAGGGAAGGTAGTTACAAGGCAAGAAGCCAATATGTGAACTGACCTCCCAGTAACCTAATGTAGAGAAGTTGTCCAAAAAGTCTCCACTCTTGTAAGAGAAATCAAGTCTGAAGATAGCACTTGCCAGGGGTGGAGTGGCTGCTGTATTTTCTCTTATAAACTTGTTTCAGCAAGCTTAATGGCTAAGAGTATTCTTGAAGAACTGAGTGGCACTGCATCTAGTCATCCTCTGGTACATGAATCAATCAGGGATGGAAAAAAACATTTGGAGAGAAAAAATGCAGAGTCCCTGCTTCAGCTGGCACCTTTGCTACTGGAGTGTTTCTCTGTTGCTACACCCCCCTGCTCTGCCAACTAAAGGACTGTGATCCTGGTGGGATTTGGGAGGGTTGCCAAGGGCAATAGCAATCTTGTCTGCAGACAGAAATGCTCCAGGGGCAGCTGTGGGCTGTGGGCAGTCTGTGATCTTGTGGGTTTGTCTCTTCCAGGGCGCTGCCCGGGCTTGCCGGACATCTCGGAGATGAGCTGCATTCCCTTCTTCTCAGTGGCCATGGTGAAGCAAGAGGCAGGATAGTACCAAGCTCACAGGCATCACAACTGTTTTTAACCTCTCTAGAGACTTCAACTAGCCTGAAACCGGTTTTGTAATGCGATTTGAAAGGTACAGGAGCTTTATCAGTGAATTCTTTTTCTTCATTGCTGAAGAGGCAGCTGCAGAGACTTTGCTCAGGGGACTCCCATTTCTCATCTCTGTACCTGCAATCTTAATCTTCCCTGTAGGATGATAGATCTGTCTCCATATGGAAAATCTGACTACCTAGCCTCTCTGAACAATGGTACTCCTTGCACAAGAGAGAACTCTTTATTCACTTGCGTTCACACAAGATCCCAGCAGTGTCCCTGGGATTACATCCACCAGCCCACGACAGCTGTCCACCACAATTGAAAGCTTTCAGCTCACATGGAGAGTTTGCATTCTCCTAATAGACCCTTGCTGGCTGGGGTAGTGGTCACCTCAGTACCTGTGTTTCCAGCACCCTTAGTCTCTAGGCAAGAGGAGATTGTTCCCCACTGGTTGCTTTACAAATTGAGAGGGAAGGAGAGCAGAAAATATTGTTTAGGAGGAGTTGGTTCCCTATCACTGTCAGTCTCTGCAACAAGCTTTGCATGAGCTACACATCACCAGTTGAGATCCTGCACCAAGAAGTCATCCACTGAGCCAGACCAGCACAGCAGTGACACCTCCTCCTGCCTCCAGGGTGCCATTTATCTGGAGCTTTATGTTGCAGTCTGCAGGCAACAACTCTGTGGCTTGTGCAAGGCAGTTGAGCCCTACGAGAAAAAGAAACAAGTGCTTTTCCTCACAGACAAGCAGAATGTCCTTGTTCCTTCCCAAAACAGGGTGGAGACAGCTGGATTGGACCCTAAGCTGATCTATGGTAGCTTTGGTCTGTGCCTCAATCCCTATCTGCCATGGCTGGGACCCAGGTATGGTCAGAGACTGCTTCAAACACAGAGGTGTGTGTCCCCAGCAGTGCCCGCAGGCCACCGAGTGCAGCTGCTGTCACTGTGGGGCAGACACGTCCCCACAGCTCCAGGAGGTGCTCAGGTCATCAGCAGCATCTGTCCTGAGCAAGGTGATTGCACCTGGCTCTCACAGCAGGGCTCTGACAGTCCTTCCTTTCCATCCCATCCCATCCCATCCCAGCTGCTGAGCTGGCCCCTACACAAACACCACCAGCATCCCCAGTGCTGCCTGTCCCTCTCTGCAGCAGGACAAAGAGAATGCTCCGACAGAAAAGGTCCTTGATCTGTTTCAGAGGTGTTGTGGGAAGTGCTGCACCCCACACTTGTATCCATATCCCACCTCCAGAGGAGCAGATACCAGAGTCATCTGATTGCCTGTGCTGCAGCTCCTCCCTGGCCTGGGAAATACACACCTCAATTCTGAGAAGAAAATTAATCAAAAAAAA
>VZRH01000061.1:68872-99837 GCA_013397555.1 Urocynchramus pylzowi | reverse complement strand
AAAAAAAAAAAAAAAACCAATAGAGCTGGTTGCAAAATATCTATGAAAACATTTTATATAAAAGGGATGTGTTTTAGTGACATGATTATTTTTTTTATAAAGATTGTTTGGAGGAAGGGAAAAATTATTTTTGAAAAAAAAAAAGTTTCTTTTTTGAATTTTAAAGATGTTTTCCCAAGTGTATATTTTTAACCCTTCATTTTATTCTTTTACATGTCATGACATACATGTCAACTTGCATAACAAGACAAAGATGCTTTTAAATTAGTACTGAATGGCAGCTCTAATAATCTTTAAATTATATTAAAATTAATTGTATCAACTGCTCTCTCTTACCATTGACATGGTAGTGCTAGTAGAATGAGATAATGGGGAAAAAAATTTAAACTCCAAACTCAAAATGAAAGTGAAATTCTGAAGCTAAATTCAGACTTCTTATTGCCTCCTCCTGCCCCATGTTTATCAGGAAGGATTGGAAATCCTTATGGATTGTGCAGTCTGCAACCAGTGAATGTAAGAGTCCTGTGCAATGGCTGTATCCTTCCTGAGCACCCTGCTCTGCTCAGCACTCACTGTGTGCCAGGTTCACCACCCTGAACCAGGTGCATTGCCTGAGCAGCAGCAGCAGCAGCTTCCCTTGCCTCCGTGTGCCCTGCTCCCTGCTCCTCTGTGGCAGCCCTGGCCTGCCCAGCAGTGCCAGCTCTGCTCTGCTGCTGGCCCTGCCCACCACAGGCTGCAGCCTCTGACTCTGCCCCTTCTTCTCGTGTGCCCCTCCAAACCAAACCTGCTGCCTCAGCTGCCCAAATGCCTCACACTGTACCTGCTTGCTTACCCTGGCAGCAGCCGGGAGGCACCGTGGCACGTCCCTGCCTCTTCAGCTGTCACAGGGATTCCCTCTCTGCACGTTCCCAAACCTGCTGCTGAGCAGCTCTCCAGCTGTCACCTGTACCAGTTTTGTGGCTTGGGGGAGCCACTGCTGGGCACTGCTGTTCTGCCTCCAGAATGCCAGCGTGGTGTGGGGCTCCCCCTCCCTTGGCACTGCTGCCCAGGACTTGCAGCTTGCACAAACTGCTGGACAGCACGGACGTACTGAGGAGGACAAGGATCACTTTGGGCAGTGACTGAACGCCTTCCCTGTCAGTCCCAGCCCCAGCCCCATCTGCTGCAGGACACGGGTCCATACAACGCAGGACAGCCCCACACATCCACCAGCTTTCTCCTTCTCTCCTGTTGGCATGGATGTGGCTTAGCACGGTGCTCCCAAAGAGCCTTCCAAGGGAAGTGGTTTCAGTTGTGGCGAGGAAATCTCTGATCCCTGTGAGTCAACGTGGGGTGACACAGGCTCCCCTGTGCCTACCCACAGAACACTGGCTTACCTGTCAGCTTTTCAACTCCACTGCTCACCCCAAGAACACAGCCCCGTGTCTGAAGTGCAAGGGAAGAACCACCAGCAGCAATAGCTGTTGGGTTTTCTCCTGTCAGCCAGGACCAGGCTTTGCCTGAGCAACGGGAGGGCTTTACCCTGCTGCTCAGCTGGCTTAGCCCCAGCTATTGCCCCAGCAACACAGCGCTGCTGGCACTGTCTTCAGGTGCTTCTCACAGATGATGTCTCTCCTTTCTCCAGCTGCCTCAGTTATTTGTTCAATATTTTACAGCAGATACCTTGAACTCCTGCTCTAGACTCAGTTTCACTGCTTGTAAATACTGGACACAGATGTCACTTGGTAACTGCACACTGGTTGTTTTTACCACAGCTGAGATTAAATCCGAGGAAGAAAACCCTACCTAGTATGGAAAGGGGCCATGCCCTCTAGTCAATGAGTGCAATAGGAGCTGATTGTATTATTAATCTTATAGCAATGACTTCAGGAAACACAATGTGTTTACTCGAATTGCACACTTTTTTTGAACAGCTGTAAAATAGAGTATATGTGTAAATATTGCCATCACTGAAGAAGTATTTGTAATTATAGCATATAAATATAACCGGCTTTCCAGCAGGCTTGATGATGCACAAGGCCATGCATCGAGCCCTCGGGTAATTCCAAAGTTGTAAATGTATTTGCTGTACAGAGGAAGTGTGTCAGTGCTTGCTGCTCCCAAGGAACCTCAGCTGCTGGTCCCTTTTGGAGAGCCAGTGCTTTCCCCAGCAGGGCTGGCTCCAGACTGAGGGCCCAGCAGCTCACTGCTTCATGTCTGGAACGGCTTCCTTCATGTCTGGAAACACCTCTGCAGCCCGCAGAGCTGCCTGCCCGGCTCCTCGGAGGCTCTGGGGTGACAGCTTGGCCCTGGGGCTGTGCACTGCAGTCTCCATGGACAGGACCCCAGCAAGGGAAAAGGGCAGGAAGCACAGGGCAGAGCCATGTGCCTTGGTGCTTCAAGACTTGACACAAGCAATTCCCCAGCTACAGATTGAAGCAATAGTCACATTGGTGTCATCTCTAACGTAGTAGACCTCATCTCTGCCACCCTTGCACACGGCTGAAGCAATCAGGGCACTGCTCCAGGCCAGCCCCTGCAGGCTGTGCTGTGAACAGAACACGAAGCCATTGTTAGCAGATGCCTCCCATGGTCAGAACCCAGGGCCCAAAGGATCCTCCTGGGCTGCCTCACGTGCTTTGGGGAAGCAGCACGCCAGGCTGCATGGAATGTATTTTTAAGAGAATAAATCTATTTTTTTGTATTTGTGAACATATATTTGGGTGGGGCAGCTTAGTTAGAAGACAAATAATGTAAGAAATCTTTTCATAATCACAGGTTCATCCAAGTTAAGCAGATTTTCCAGGGTTGCAGTATTGCCTTTTCCCCTAAAATAAACTTTGTGTCCAATAGAGCTATGAGCAGTGTTCCACCCTTAGAACTTGCCCTGTCTCAGCATGCTGAGTAGAGGAAAGCCAGTACTTTCCTCCCCAGGCTGCCCATGCAGTGGATACAGATGGTGCTCACCTCCTTCCAGCGACACAGTGCTCTTAGTCTGCATGCCAAATGTAAACACACACTTATCTGCATGTCTCTCCTGACTCAAACACTGTCAGTGCTACAGTATATAACCAATAAACACTCTTCTCTTTTTAGATGGTGTGATGTGGTGTTTACAGCTGAGCCCTGTTTACAGCAGTGCCCATTGCTTGGGGATGCTGCTGCCCCTGGGAGAGGCACTGAGGCAGCAGAGTGTGTTGTGTGTCTGTCTCTGTGTCTGTGTGTGCATGCTGTGGGGTGGTTCAGTGCTGGAGATGAGCAGCTTGCACTTCTTCTTGTGCCTTGGTTGAGGCAGATCTCACACACCCATTCCAGGATGCATTTGAGGCAGGGGTGGTGCATAGACAGCACAGTGAGTTGTACACAGCCATTCTCCACTGGGGCTCCCTGAGCTGGACATGGCCTTGCTGAGAATGGCCCACGCTACGTGAGGGGTTCTAGGAGCAGTGGATGTTTGCCATGAGCCTGGTGTCACAGGTACCAGGTGGACAAAGAGCATCACCAGTTCAGCTGCAGGTTAAAGCAGAGGGTCACAGCCAGACTGTCACTGTACCAGGAGTCAGCCCTGTGCCAGAGCGTTCCAGGCAGAAAGATACAACCACAACCAAGGCATTACAATGATGTCCCTACATCAGACAGCAGCCCCAAAGCAGGGATTTCCAGGCTGGGGATGTCCTATTGTTCCTCACATCCCAACCAGCACTGCTTGTTCTCCTGGTCCCTGTTAAGGTTAAAGGACAAGCCCTGGCATTCCAGTTACATGCCCCGGGATGATCGCTTCCATCTCCTTTGGGATGTTTAACACACCAGGAGCCACTCAGTGGTTTCATGTACTGCAACAGGTGGTCAGCAGTACAGCACCAGGCACTACACCCAGAGTTCATCTCAGGACATGGGAACACAGTTCAGTAACTTTTCTTTTGTTGGAAATATTTAATAAAACAGTATGCTTAGCATACTCAGTGATACCAGGTTACTCTACAGCAGAATGCAGATGGTGTAGCAGCCAATGGACCATTTTGGAGAGGTGTGATTTGCTACTGGTAGGCAAACAGTTCCCCCAAATTCTTGAATGCCAGACAGGAATAGAATTGGTCAAAAATATTACTCTTCAAAACAAAGCCATAAAAAAACACAAAGAAATTTACATACATTCTACACTAAGCTAGTATTCATAGCAACCAGCTTCTAGAGGCCCTTGTGCAATTACCAAATTGTAAATACACACATAGGTAGAAAAAACCCCCAAGCATCCTAAAAATCCCTCCAGCTATTTTGACTTCCAAGAAGTATCTGCAGAGTCAAAGTCCCTGACTAGCTTTGCAGTAAAGGATTCTGTTTACACTGGCCTTCAAATAGTTCTAAGATTTTGTAAAAGGCTGCCAAGCCAAAGGTCCATTCTCAGACAAGGCTTGTACAGTGACTCAGGGTCCTCTCAGCAGACACTGCTACAAACTACTCGAGTAATTCCATCGCAGGGTCCACACCAGCAGCACTGCGGGCTTCTCCCTCCTCTTGTGCTCCCCCTGCTCCCCTCACATGCTGGCAGCCTGCTGGGGGGGCACGCCGGGCGTGGGCTGCCGGGGCAGGGTGTACATGGCCCCCAGGAACTGGTCGGCGATGCGGCCGGCCTCGCGCAGCCCGCTCAGCAGCGCGCCGTGCACCGTGGCCGGGTAGTTGCGGATGGTGTGCTCCCCCGCGAAGAACAGCCGAGGGATGGGCTGCAAAGAACACAGAGGGTTTGCTGGGCTTTGATCAGATCCTGCAGCAAATGGTACTGTGAGATGTTAAAGGTCCTCTAATCACAGCACTATCTTCGTTAATGTAAGGTGGTGCATATAGCATAGGCCATATTGGACCTATTTTAAGCTGGGTACAAATTACCAAGAAAACAAAGCTCTATTTGATAAGCAATGTTTGCAGAGCCAGAAAAGCAGAGGAGGGTCATGTCCCAGCTGTGACTGCAACTCTACAGCCAAAATGTCCAACGTTTTTAGGAAGAATACTTTCTAGTCCTGGAACATGAACTCTAGCACAGTAAGCAAACAAAAACTTCAACAACTCACTTAAATCAGCAGTTTCTCTTTAAAATGAGACTTTAAACAACTACCCACAGAATCATAAAAAGTGGGAAAAAAATAAATGTTTATATATTATATTCTGCACAGAATTATTTTATTCATAGCTGTGTGCATTAATGACTTGTATCATTAGAACAAGAACTCAAATAAAGCCAAAGCCACACAGCCTTTCCTGGCAGTGCTTTCAAGACTGGCTGTTGCTTTCAAACTTAATTCTCTCAACATAATCTGGAGATGACCCCTGCCTTCATTGTGTTGGCCCCCCCCATTTGGAAGAGACCTTTAGATACCTGTTCTTCTTATTCTGGCCTTCACCCTCTTTCAAAGCACTGCAATTCACCTAAATATGGTAATGGACAATAAAAATATGGAGTACAAAATACAGGTATAATATTAAGTACTCTGTTCAGACATAACCAGACTGGCTTTCTGATAAAAATGCTCTTTTTTTAGCAAATAAATGACACCAAACCTGTGATGACACAATTAATGAATGAAAAAAATTAATTATTTACAGGTTTTAATCATTCATCATAAGTCTCAAGTTATCTAAATTTGTGTTTAGATATGTATGCAAATTTCTCAGAAAAATCATTTTGTTCTGAGCTTTTTCTAAAAAATAATTTCTCACCTGTGGAGCACCTGGAATGGCTGGTCCTGGAGTAATTGGCTGAGCCATCAAATCATAGTCATTTCCAGAGGACCCAGCAGCTACATAGGAGTATGATCCCCGGGCCCACGGGTCAGCACGCCACCGGGACACCACAGTCTCTTTAGGCTGAGACAAGACAGGAGCTTCAGTTGTTGGGAAAGTGCAAATTCTACAGTTTGTGACAAATACAAACAATGCAAATTGCAACAATACAAGGGACAAAGTCCTTGGGTTGGCATTAGTGGTGGAACTCCACCTTTATATTCTATGATAACACATACTAAAGTGAATCTTTGATGGCAATTCCTTAAGTCTTTCCAAAATATTACCAGACCCTGCTGCATGTAGATCCCCAGTTGGAACTCAGACATTTACAGCTGCACACACCTGCTGTGTGTGTACTGTTTCCTCTGTTTTTTCCCCCACTATCCCCATCATGGCAATGCACTCTTCCCTCTCCTTCAGCTGTACTGACCTGGGGCACAGCGCTGCTGCCAAAGATGCCTTTGAGAATGGCAAGGCACCGACCAACAATGACATCATCACTGATATTCTCCATGATCCCTGCTGCTTCTCCTGCTACCAAGGCCAACAAAATCGGTGCTGTGGGGGGGTAGGAGAGAAAAAAGAACAACTGAATTATTGAAATTGAACATTTTGATCAGACAAGTTGGACTTGGATTGACATGGATCTGCAGTTAAGGCACAAAGTTAGAGACTAAACAAATCCAACAAAAGTAGTCCTAAATTTTCCACCATCATGTCAATATAACAAAAAGAAAATGAATTTTTATATGCCATGGTACTATTTAGAATTATCAAGAGAACTTATGTATTAAAAACCTGAATAAAAATATCAGGAATGATGTTTCAATGTTTCACATTGTAACCACATTAACTGCCACCCAACCATCCATGAGAAATAGTAATTGTTGTTTTTGATTTCAGCCATCTGATTTGGGCTTCAACATGAGGTTTTACTGCATTTCTCTTTCATTTCTACCTGCTCTGCCTATCTTCATAAGAAGGAAGGCTTAGAATTTAGCATGTGAAGCTAATTTGTACATGACATGATCTTTCCACCTAAATCAAAACCATGACCCTACTTGTTAACTACATAATAGAGCCATCATAAAGCCACAAAAGCCACGTGAACAGCCTTGCTATCCAAGGCTCATTACTTGTATTTCTCCAGTAAAATCTTACCAAACATTTTAATAATTCAATAGCCAAGAAAGGCACTTCCCTTGCACAGCAATTTTTTCCAGTTAACAGAGAAACCTGTCCTGCTTATGTCAGAAAACCCACTGGTCATCTGCTAAACAAGTAACTCATTTAATAATGCTCCTTTATACACACCTTTGCTTTTAGTCTGGTCAATGGCTGTAACAAAACCAGTACACTTACTGCAGAGATCTCCTGACAATCTATTGTGGCAGCACCATTTACAGATAAACCAAAACTACAAATGGCAAAGTCCTGCTGTGGTAGGAATGCAATTTAACAGGCACAGCCTGGAACCTGGCATTAGTAAACTAACACTTAGTATTTGCAAACAGTTCTGCACTAGATTAGGACAGCACACTATCTCCTTATCATACCCAACAGCATTTTAAAAAGTGTTTTTTTCTAGATCTGAAACTATACAAATAAGACACTGGCAAAAGCAGACATGCACCACACCTACCTTTGTACAGGTTCCAAAAGAGGAAAAGTTCTCCTCTGCTTGCAGTAGTGCTCCCAACATGGCCAAACAAATTGACACTTGGATCCCAGAAGACACGATCAAAACACAACACAACCTAGAAAGAAAGAAAGAGTATCAACAGCTAGGAAGAGTGCAGGGAAGAAATAAAAATAAAGACAATTACACTCATTGATGTTTATCACTGGACAGGTCATGAAAGGGAAATGTGGTGAATATATAGTGCATATACATAATACATAGAGGCATATGCCTGCAACTGCCTTCCCACATGCTAGTGTGCTCTCAATTTTCTGGTTAACAAGTTCTATCAGATCTACTTCTGCAAGTTCCTCAGACAGTTTTCATCATCAAACCCTAGCAAAACAGCTGTGGAAAAGGCATTCTTCCTCTCCCCCACCAGCCACATTCCACCCACATTTCAAATTCTCTCTATGACAGCCTCTGGCCTGCTGCAGTTCCCCCAGTGACAAGTACCTTGTTCAGGTTGCCAAACCCCATCCTCTGCACTGCAGAAGTTTTCCACTCAGGAAGAGGTGGCACAAACTGAACAGCTGGGGGCTGCTGTTTCAGCACTCCCAGGGGCAGAGTGCACAGCACAGCATCACACTTATAAATGAAGGTCTGGCTAGTAGATCGGGTATTTACAGCTATCACTTCACAGCCTGGAAAGGGGAGAAAAAACAGTTTAATAGGCCATGAGGCAAGAGCATTGGATTAAAAATTAAAGAAATTACCATAACCACATCAGAAAGTGTTTTGTTTATGGAGACAGCTTTACACTAACAGTACTTAACTTGTAGATAAGTTGTTACTGGCCATTTAACTCTATTCCAGGAAAGACAATTAAGGTAGCATCTGAAAATGGCCTTACTGGGATAAGCCTAAAGGTTCATCCAGGTCAGTAAATATTATTTAAATATATCCATAAATAAACAACAAGTAGAGAGTGAGCTCTCCCAGCTGACAGTTTCCCAAGCCCAATGTTTTGAAGAACAACAAAAAGATACATTCCTTCCATTACATTCATTTGTACTTCTAATACCAGGTCCTGTGGCACCAAGCCTTAAGCAGTCCCAGACCTCTTACTCCAAATGCTTCCATCAATGAAGTAAATAAGTAAGAGAATAAATGTGAACAATCAGTAAATACAACTGAAAAAGAATGTGTCAAAAAAGTAATCAAAAAAACCATTCAAGATTAATATGTCTCTAGCAACCACTTACCCAATCCCAATAAGAAACGTGGCTGTTTATCTAACCCCAAACATGTCATTCCCATGACATGGCTTTACAATATCAATCCTCACAACTGCTTCCAGAAGCACTGAAATCTACTTTCTATGCTCCCACTCCCTGAAAGCACTTTCCTGGAGGTTTCATGTACCTGATGCAGTGTAGCGAACCTGGCGAACTGCCGTGTTTAATTTAATGTCCAACCCTTCTGCTAAGGCTACTGGCACACAGGAATAGCCATTCCTCACAGTCAAGTGACTGCCTGTGAATTCAAAGTCATCATCCTAAAATGAAGAGGCATAAAAAGCATGCAGTCATAATGAAGTCCCCTAAGTCAATAGAAAATAATCAACAACTCTTTACACAATGGCAAAAAATATCTCAAAACCTTTTTTAAAGAATCAAATAAATGTGAAATGTTTTCTGATTATTCGTCAATTAATAAGTATGGAAACTTTCAGCACAGAGTACTGAAAGTACTGTTAGAGATTGTTTTGTCACTAACAAAAAGCTGTCTGGAATTTTCTCATCAAATAATAATCACGTAAGAATTCAGTACCTGCACAAAAGCAGACACACTTAACAGTTAGAAACTCTTAACATCAACAAACTTTCATGAGAATGAAATAAACATAGGTCAAGTTTTTAGTGAATTGCTGAGTACTGGCTACCTACCTGGTCCCAGTGCTTCAGAGAAAGTGTAGAAAGGGGTGTAGCATTAGCAAATTCTAGGTTTGCAAAATGCCAGTCAAGTATTTGCCTGTCTCTTGATGACAAATAAACATCACTAGAAAAAACAATTATAACACAAAGACATTTAGTTTTTTAGAACAGGATATTGTAAATGCATTGCTTCTAAAAGTTTCTTCACAAGTCATTTTTGACTCTCTCCTTAGTCCAGAAATAAAAATATTAAAAAACCACAGATTTTCTTTTAAACATCTGGACCTCTCTCATGAAAGCTGAGTATCAAAACCCAGCAAATTCAGGTTTTTAAACAGAATTCATGTAAAATATTAAAAGGGAAGGTGAAAACTTCAGAAATTAAAAAGGTTACATAAATAATGGCTTAAGTAGCATGCATGAGGACAACAAAAAAACTAGTAAAATTGCACAGAATAATAATATCCTACCAATATTAGTAGGATTGTATGCTATCATTACTGATAGGTATTTAAAACCTCAAATGCCTTTTGAGATCCTGATTACTGCCAGGATTTCTACAGAATCACCCTAGCTCAAAACCACCTTTTCTGTTTGAATCATCTCTAAAAACAAGGCAAGTGAGTTCTAAAGCTGGGGGAAACTCAAACTCCATGTTTGTACCTTTGTAACCTCTTGAGTTCCCATAATACCATACCATTTTTGAAACTCAGGAAAAAGGTAGTAAAAGAACTCCTTTCCTAAGTATTTATCCTTTTAGTTTGTCTCTTTACCTTGGTGGATTGGCTTCAAGTTCTTGTAATTTCTCTTCCAGTTTTCCTTGTGTTTCTGCCAATTCATCATACTCCTATTAAGATTAAAAGCTAACATTAAAACCAGTTTACATGTAAAAGGGTTTGAAGACATCATGTAGCATCAGACTGGACCTAGTCTCAAGAGAAATCACTAGAAAAATCACTTCATGGATTTAGTGGAAGTTTGTTCTTTTTTTCAACATTTAATCCAACATATTTTGCTCTTCTGCTCTTTGTATACAAAGAGCTTTGTGGCACACAAAAAACAGAAAACATTAGTTTGGTGATATTTCAGGAATTTAAACATTCAGAACTGAAGAAATGAGAGTCCATTACACTCCTGATATTTTAAGGGTTCCTATGGTTCTGAGAGCTTCATACTCCACAAACTATTTCTTCTATTCTCTCTTAAAAGCTTATAGCTAATATTGAACATGGAGATTTCCAAAGCAGAATCAATCATACTTAAAAACCAAAGATATGATCTGATTCAAGCTTTTATGGTTTCCTTTTTAAGGCACATCTCTACATCAAGATACTGCCAGAGAGGGGAAGTAACTCTGCTTGTCAAGACAGAGGTCTGTACATGATAATCTTTAGATAGAAACAAGTCTTTTAGTCAAGAAACCACCTTTATTTATCTTAGAGAAAAGTTATCTCTCTTCAAATGTAGATTTTATTTCCAGACCATTGTGAAATCCAGCAGTATTAAAGATCAAATCTGAGAAAAATTCATCTTCAAAACATTACATGTTCTCTTAAATGAGCCAGCACTTACCTAAAACTGAGCTTTAATATTCCCCAGCTAAAGGTACTCAAAGCAGACCTATCAGTGTCAGAACCCAGAGTTACTGTCAATCACATTCTCTTGAAAGCACTGGATCATCATGAGAGATGTGGAAACATTGATATTGGCTACTTTTATCTCCTGAAAATGTGGCTAATTGGCTAATTTTTGGCTGCTGAATCCCTGAGAAAACAGACTGACACACTGCATGTATGTGATCCTTTACCTTGCAAAGTGCAGTCAGATCTCTGTGCTTGCTTTTCACAAGGAACTCTGCTGTGATATCCCGAGGTGGCTTCACTTCTGATGCTTCCTTATACTGCTGATGAAGTTCTTTAATCTTTTCTTTTAAATTCACCATCTTTTAAGATAGAGCAGGAAAAGAATGCAAGAAAGCAAGAAAGCAAGGCGAAAAAATGTCAAAAGGCAAATTTCAACAAGTTACTGTGTAAGTTAGATATTCACTTCTAACTGTGCCATTATACAAAAGAGCTTTCCTGGTTTTGGCAGGTATCACATATATGCAATTCCACCTCCAAGAAGCCACAGTAAATACCATCAACCCTAAACAACAAGGCTGACCAACATCATTGATTTCTTACTATGTTGCAAGTAATTTGAGAGCAGTTCACAAGCATTTTTCATTTGAGAAATGTAGAAAAGTAAAAACATCATTTACCACGAGCAAAAATAATGGAAGTTGTCCTAAACCACTGTTTCTGTACTATAAATCAGATGTGTAGTGAAGACAGTAAACATTTTTAAACAGCCCCCAAAAGCCTCAGCCACTATCAGCATCTCCAAAGGAAGCTATGAAACATCACTGTTGATTGTGCCTGTCCTCTTCCTTTCTCTTCCCATATTCTGTTTTATGGTTTTCTGCCTAATCTATTTTTCTCCTCCTCAAGCAGGGGACACCTTTGTCCTAACAGGGCTTCTATTTAGGTCTTAAGCAAAGACATATTTTAAGACCAGCATTAATAGCAATTTTCTGATCTTTTTCTTTGGACATTTTTGTATATTTTGCCAATTTCTGAGGAACACAATGCTTATCATCTTGTTCTAAATGTCATCATCAGACCTTGTTAAGAAGATCTTTCAATTCCTCCTGTGTTTTCACAATTTTTTTCCAGTGCTCAATCTGTTCATCCTTCACATGCTTCTCCTGCAATCTGGAAAAGGTGAGAAGTGATTGTCAGCTCAACATAAAATCCTTGTGTTAATGAGAAAACTTATTATCACAATCTAATTAGCGGAATGCAATAAAACCACATGCCATGGGATATTTTAGTAAATACTTGTATGGCAATTGGAAAATTAATGGAAGTTTCTGTAAATAAGGGATACATGACTAGCTAAAATGGGAGTGTGAAGTTACCTTCTGCTATTAAAGCCCATTATAATTGCCATTAGCTTTCAAGTAGTGTTAGTGCACTCTATGGACACCAATCAGACTGAGCCATTCCAGCAGGGATTTTCCAGAAAGTTTTAAGAAGAGAGGTTTGCTCCTTTAACCATCTGTGACATCGAGCAGCTGTATTAGGAGGGTAATGCTTACATCTAGGAGCACCACAACTGTTTGAGGTATCTTTTGGAAATTCATCTACAAAATAGGAAAGTCCACCAAAAAGAGAGAGGTCACTTACTGTATGACAACCTCCAAAGCCTGACCTAGGGAGACAGGCTTATTATTGAGAACATTAAAATCCAGCTGATGACTGAGATAGGATGTGGCTTCCAGCAGACGATTAAATTCTTGCTCCACCATTTCATCTTTCTCTTTGGGAACCTAGGAGACAAAAGAACAAGCATTGTTCTTAACTCATTCAAAAATAATACAGCTGCTGAGAATAGCCCTTGGAAAAAAAAATTTAATACCCTCAACTCTCTCAAATGGTCAGACACCAAGGTCTGTACAACACAATGTCACACTCTGGCAGGATGGGCACAAGAAGAGCTGTCAAACCACAATGACAACAGACTTCTCTTGCAAGAGAAAACCAAAATGCCTTATGGGCTCATAAGATTTTCTTACAGGAAAGGAAGGTGTGTTCACCAAAGCTACAGAAGCTTGCCAAAAGACTCTGATGGTAGGATGGCTCTACACAATCACAAGGCATTAGAAGGCTTGGCATAGCTCAGTGAAGTAGACAGACAGTAATTTATCTTCTGGAATGGTCACTGTGAGTAAGAACTACCAATCCAGCTTTTCTAGGATGATGGTGGAAACACTGCAGGACACATATGGAATGGTGGTATTTAACTCTACTGATGATACTCAGTTAAATACTGAGTGCTGCCAGTGTGAAAATACCTGTTGCATGATGAGAGCTCAAGTGCTGGAAAGAGCAAACCTCACATCTGTTAAACCACTCACAGGTTAAACAAAGGTGAGAGAACTTGGCTTCCACAAAACCTCTGAAATGCAAAGGTAAAAACTCATGTGGAAAGAGCAGGTTTTAGAAGAATATGTGCAGGTATGCTACAATATTACTAAAATGCCTAAAAAGGGACACACACTTTCCTTCTTCCCTCTCTCTGGAAGCCATCTCATGCTAGACCAATAGCCTGGTAACAAACATACTTGAGATATTACTTTTTTTTTTTAAAGGCTCATGGAAACAGTATCAGACTTACAGCTTGTCCATTTGCTTCATAAAGTGGACATTTTTGTTTGATCTTTGCCAATTCCATATTTACTTGTTTGCTGACCACAGCCATGGGATTTCCTCCTGGAAAAGATTTTATATAGTTAACAGAGACTCCTGTAAAATTTGTCTGCAATTAAACAAAAACTCCACAGTTAAAGCAATTTCAGAGACTAAAACACCAGCTCCAGTGTATGCATTCCAGTGACCTAGTGTAACCCTGCCAAAGGGCTGCACTTCACAGTGATTCCTGCAATGAGGACATGCAAAAAAACCTGCCCACCACATATCTACTTCCAGGAAGGGAAGTATAGAAGAAGCCAGAGAGGGACTCCTTGTCAGAAGCAGTATTGATATGACAAGGGGTAATGGGTACAAACTGAATGAGGGGAAATTTAAGCTGGATTATTAGGAAGAAGCACTTTCCTGTGAGGGTGGTGAGATACTGGAACAGGCTGCTCAAGGAGGTTGTGGATGCCCCAATCCTGGCAGTGTTCAAGGCCAGGCTGAACAAGGCCTTGAGCAACCTGATTTAGTGGAAGGGTCCCTATCCATGGCAAGGGCGACTTGGACTAGATGATCTCTACCTTTCCCTTAAGAAGGTCCCTCTCAACCCTTAGGATTCCATGATTTTATGAATTAAACATAAAAATATTACAGACTTTTAATAGGCAAACTGAAATCTATTTTTCCATGACTGTGCAAGTTCAGTTCTTTGTCTGGAACCAGTTTCTGCATGCAATTTAATAAGACTAATCATGAGACAGACACCAAATTTAGGCTGTCAGTAAAAACAGGGATTTATTATAGGTTTTACTGTATTTTATCATTTCACTACATTGCTGAAGGATATTCCACACTAAACAGTTGCCCATCTTCTTAGCAGAGTAACCATGTCAATAACTGATGCCATCCCATAAAACAGTAATAAATAGGAAGAAATTTGGTTTGTTTGCCATTATTTTTACAACTATTTTTGAAATCTCGTGGAGAAAGTACTTTTGGGGTTTCAACTTTGAAGAAGGGCTTTCTCTTTAGAATGGCTCTCCATTTCTCCTCCTCCCTTGTTTTCCCATGTAAATTGAAATAATACATTCTGTCTCCTGAGGGTCTCCCCCATCATATACCTTTGCTATTTATGAAAATACTAACTGTCTAAAAGACTGAATGAGAACACACACTTTGAAAGAGTTAGAAATACCCAATTATTTTGTCCATGAAAAAAAACAGCATTAAGGTTTCACATTTACAGCATCTTGCCCCCCAGTCTTCCTCCCCTGTCTTTTTGATTTTGAAAAACTCACCAAGTCCTGTCACCACCATTGCTCCTAGATCAGCAACGTAATTCCCTTTACGAAAGGTAGCAACTCTTCCTCCTACTCGGTCCTTTGAAAAGCACAAGATATTAAACCTCCAGTTACAATTCAGTAAGACATCTCACTGAAATATAATCACTGAAACATCTACAAAACATGGTGCAAGTATTCTCTTAACTGAGGGTTCAATAAACAGAATGTACACTTTTCCAAAGACCTCTGCAAATGAACTCTATCACAATTAATTTGCCTAAGTTAAGGAATAAAATGCTTAAGTAGCATTTAAAAAGGGAGAAGAAAAGAAAAAAGGAAAGAAATAGAAAAAAAGATGCCTCATCTGATTTGGGCAGATTTCACTATTTCTACAGTAGGATCCACTGTGATTCCAAAGCCAATCCCTTCACTATCCATGTACAAATTTAGTTATGTACTAGGGTTTCTTCCTCCCCTCGATGCCTAAAGAGTTTTAGCTTTTTATATAGTTTTCGTATATTTGTAACTTTGTAGACTGTCAATACACAATTATAACTTCTAGTATTTTTCCTGCCCTCTCCCATAGTTTAACAAATTCTTAATAATACACTCTTGAAATTCTGTTTAGTCTTCCCATTAGTCTGGCATTCTGGACTTGCATTCTGCTTTCTGATGAAAAACCAATTTCTAATCATGAAAGAAGGTTGTTTAAGCTGTTCCTGGTGTAAGCACACAACACTAGCACCTGACTATCCAGCCCAGCTCTGAGAAAGCTTCAGACAGCTCCCAGCAAGAACAGATCCACTCAGCTCCTTGAGAGACAGATTCAGTACCAGCAATCCATCCTGACTGCCTGGAACACCACACACAGTGACCCACCCCAAGCATGCTGTGGGACACAGCCCAGCTCTAGTAATGAACAGGATTACTTGGTTAAGTTGTAATAGAAATAAAACAGCACAGAAATTCATACTCTGGCTTCCAGAACTGTGACATCCATTCCAAAACTCTGCAACTGGCGAGCTGCTGCCAACCCAGAGACTCCAGAACCAATAATGATCACCTTTCCTGTCTTCTTGGCTAAAGAACAAGAAAAATCAGCTACAGTAGTCCTTTATATGTGCAGTATTAAATTGCAAACAGTCTTTTTAAAGTTGCATTTAAGAGATAGCATGAACAAATAGTAGCTTTCTTCTCATGAGTAGTTCCAACAGAACAAACTCTCTAACAAAAAAAAAAAAACCTGAAGTAATTCTGAACATAACGCTGAGACAGGGACAAGGAAAATACACTAGCAGTGTATTTTCATTTACATCTGGAACAAGGAAGAAAACAGAAGAAAAAATGCTTCCAGACAACTGTCTGAAGAAGAGAGCAATTCATATTAATTACAGGGGACAAAGTATCATAGTTTGGTTTCTTTCTACTCCAGAAGAATAAAACTTAAAAAGGGCAGAGAAGTTCACTTGCAAAATTCAAGAATCACATAAGCATGTAACAGATCTAAGTACAATACTGTGTTTCTGACTTTAGGTATTCAAATGAGGAACCAAGATAACTCATTAAAAAGTGACAGTCACCAAACTATCTACAGAAGGTTTGCCAACAATTTTTTCTCTCAAAGTGATTTACATAAATACAGGGCTTCTCTATGCCAAAATAAAGCACATTAACATCAATAGCCAGATGGCCTTTCAGCCTTTTTTTTAACCTGCTTAGCACTGTAATTCTAGAAAAGAACACTCAAAAAACTGTCCTAAGAAATCATGGAACAATAAAACAAGACTTCAACTAGAAACAATGTTCAAGTCTCTTACTTGGAAGGGGTTTCACTCTTTTGTAGATCCCAAAGTTGATCAGCCCATGACGCTCCAGGTAACTGTGAACCCTGTGAACGAGCACTGTGTCACCTAAAAGAATGTATAAATTTTCAAAATTATTCTCTATGTTCAGCAGCATATACATACTGAGCAATATTCACAGCAGCCTGCCCAGGTCCCACTAAACACATCCTGCCCTACATCTCTGCTGCCCTACTGACCCACTCATCTTCCTGAGGAGGCCTGAGGCTACTTTTCTGAAAAACACCCATGCTGTACTGCAGTTCTGAATCCTGCCTGAAAAGCTGTACAGGACATTAGGTGCTTCTTTTAATCTAGTGCAGAAGAACACCTTTTCTGAAACTGACTGCAAAATCCCAAGATCATGACACAGAACTGGGATGTGATTTGCCAGTATTATGCCCATACTTACTGTAGCACTGAATTCTCATTTTTATTTTTAAAAGCACAATAACTCACTATTTTGCAATCCTTGACAGTATATTTGCATTCATTTCAGCACTATTTTCTTCAATTATTTTTTTATGGCTGCTCTCCACCTTCTTCCAGTTTGTTGGGAACTTGTCTGAGAAGTGAGGAATGGTCTCCATTTGCAAGCAGTAACTCCTCACTCCTTTACTGCCTTCTTACATCACACCCAGTCTGTTAAATTCTTAAAAAAAACCTCCCAAAAACCATATGATTAAGAAAATTTTACAGCTGAAAAACCACCAAGAGGCTGTAGCAAACCTTAAAAGCTGCACATGAGTTAACCCTACTGTAACAATCCATCTTTTCAGCAGTATTAATCCTGCTAGTGATATTCCTTTACCAGACAATGAACTCTACTAAACGTGAACCATGAGTATAATGCAATATCCCAGTCTGTACACGACCACTCTTGGAGCTCCACTAACAGAGGACTGAAGCATCTGGAGCAGCTTTTCCTCAAACAAAAGTGAAAGAAAACAGCAATGATACATACATTTTGGCAATGAAAAACTTGACTTACTGTTATAAGGTGCTTCTAATTGTTGGATAGTTGCTTCAAATGTCAGCTGAATCTTTGGGTTATCCAACCAGAGCTGCAGCTGTATTTAAACAAACAATACAACACATCATATTAAGCAATACCAAAGAGGTGTTTTCCAGGCCCGTGTTTGCTACCAAACACTGTCAGGAGATGAAACCCCCTAATTAAACTGTGCAGGACTACCCACACCACAGTGAACTTCACCTTCCAGTGTTCCTTAAGGTGCAATACAGTCTGTTTGAAACTCTCACACCATTTCAAATAAGTGGAAATGCACCAAGGTAGCACAAAGATGAGTGTGGCTGGCAACGTCAGCCAGCATTGTCTTTCTGGCATGAGATCTCATGTTTTCCTAAAAGCTACAGCAGTACTTATCATGTTATAAGGTTTATTTAACTCCAACATTTAATGATCCAATCCATCTTCACCAATATAAGACATGACCATGGACAACACTGGCCACACATACACCAAAAAGCACATTTACATGACATTTACAGTTCAAAAACTGAGCAGGAAGAATTGTCTGTGATACGTTAGTAGGTCAATTCATACTAGAAAAGAACTGTTTTCCCAACAGAACTCCTCCTTTGTAGCACAGAGGCAGCAGTAAATAAATGATTTTACTGTTCCATGCCTAGGCCTAGGTCATACATAGCATTTCCACTCCATTTTGCATTCCATAATTAGTAATTTATTTGGGTGTTTCTCTGAAGTTGCATTACTGAGCTTCACAGTTCCTCAGAGATACCAAATTAAAGTGGAAATCCTACAACCATAAAGAATAGGAATGGTTAAGAAATATTTTCCTTATAATTTGGGAGGCTATTTGAGGCAAATGGCTAATTAAGAGGCTGCACCCTGCAGTTTGCAGCTCTGCTGAGCACTGGGCTCATATCAGCTGTTCCATAGTCTCTGCCACTCTTGCTGTGAGAGTTTCTCTCACAAGGATTCCTGCTCAGGAACTTCTCCAAGTTCCTCTGTAGTGAATAAGGCCCAAAGACCAGCAGTGCTGCTTTTCCCTGCAAATATCTCTTTCCAGTAATTTCTTAGTTTCAGCGGAAGGCTTTTCTGCTTCCCACACATTTGTGAAAGAATTACTCAGTATTCATTTTGTGCAAATTGTTTTCCAAACTTTTGGCATGTTCTGGCCTGTTTTTACACATCTCATGACTTCCCAGAAGTTACAACTTGAGTTAGAGGAAAACATTACAGGAGTATCACAAGTCATGCTCCTAGCATGAAGATGTCCACCACACATAAATTTTAAATAACTTCTTAAAGTTATTAAGAACTGGGTGTTACTATGGTCAATGCCCCATGATATTTCTTGATCATCTTTAGTCTGTGAAAAAGCTGAGTGGTGCATAAGGTGTTTTGTCTCTTAACTATGATCACACAGCAAGTTCCAAAATATTTCTTGCTTTCCCACTGTAATTTTTCTAACATTACTTCAGTTTTCCAAAATATTCTTTTCAAAATACAGGATAAAGCCTTGATCCCTGTTTTGGAAGTTGTAAATACACTACAGATTCTTCATGCTGCTCACAGCACAGATCAAGAACTGGATAACACATTAACAACTTAAGAGCATGACAGGATGCCAGAAACGAAACCCCACTGTCTCAAAACAAAAATTCCATCAACTAGACATGGTAACTGCCAGAAGGTCTTAGCAAGGTACACACATCTCCTGCCCTTTTTTCACCAATACTTTTACAACAAACTTACGGTGCGGTTCCTGATGTACAGAAACACCTTCTGAGTCTGCTGTGGCCCACTGATTATATCAGGGAAGCAGGCAGCTTCTTGAGATGTCATACGGTCATGTGGAAGTCTACTCTGGAAAGCTGCACCCTCCACACCTACAATAAAAAGACAAGTAGTCTACAGGCACTGTAAAGGAACACTGCCCATCCTAGCCAGTGCACTCAGCCAGGAGATGATACAGTGGCCAATTTCATGGGATGCTTTCATTTAGTTCTTTTATTTACTTCTGCAAGACATACAGGTTTCCAAGTCTACAGTTCTTTGAATTACAGGTATCTAGAGACAATGAAAAAGCTACACTACAGGGGGGATAAAACAAACAAAGCAAACAAAACCTCCCAAAATAACAAAGCCTGAAAAACAAGTGGGGCGGGGGCGCATATCAATACATTATATATAACACACACACACATATATGTGTATGAACAATAAAACAGACTATTTTAGATGCTGTCCTTAATTTGTGTGGTTTCCAGTTTCTAACAGAACTGGAAAACTGTTTTCAAAGCCAAAATATCTGTAATACACAAGCACAGCATCTACCACCCCCTCTCACCTGCTTCTCAAAGTTTAATTTGCACTGACCTTCTCCAGCTAGAGGAACACACCTTAAACCCTCATTTTGCATATCTGATATATTTACAGCAGGCAGTGCAATGAAATACAATCACACTTAAGCATTTCCTGTGCTCCCTGCCCAAGTGCTGCCTACAAATAACAGATTTCCTACTTTTCTTTTTAAATGCTCCACATGTAGAAGACTGATGCTGAACCCATACAGGAGAGATTTTCTCTATGGAAAGCCTTCATCCACACAGGAACCTGCACTTCTACCAATTCACACACTGGCAGTGATGTAACTACATTTCTGTTCCCTGCTTTCCTCAGTCTCTGTTATGCTGTACTACAGGAAAAGTGACAAACTAAGACACAGCTGCATCAAGTGCTACATCACAAGTGCAGAAAGCAAATCCTGCAGGCACAGAGAGCAAAACAAAGCACTAAGATGTGAAATACAGCAAGAAAAATATAAATCTCCCATGTCCTAGAAGTGACTTTGATCAGGACAGAAGACAGGGCATTCAATCTAGAAAGACAGAAGCCAATACATCCCAGGGACAAAAAGCCCCACAAGTAACACAGTATGATTAAGATCACTTGCTGAAACTGGAATTGCTCAAAAGATTGCAATAAATAGGAAAGTAAATATCAGCTTGCAGTGTGTTACACTAACCAAGACAACTGTTTAAGAGTTTGAAGTTCATGTACAGCAGTACATGAAACTGTACCAGGGAGAAGAGTTCCCTGCTTTTAATTCTGCTGCCACCACATACCCTTCAATTTCCAAGCATTTTTACTTTCCAAAGATGCTGAAAAAAACCCCCAAAAAAACCAAGGAAGGAGATGGTTGTGAAACTAACAAAAAAACCAAACCAAAACCCCCAAAACAAACCAACCAAAAACAAGCACACAAAAAACCCAACCAAACAAATAAAACCCACAACCAAAAAAAAAACCAAAACCACAAAAAAACCCCAAAAAACCAAAACAAACAAACAAACAAAAAAAAACCAAACAACAAAAAACCAAATGAACAAAAACCAACCAACAAAAAAAAAACCCCACCCACAACCAAAAATTCATTCACAAGTAAGGATCAAAAGACCTGTGTGATGACTCAAGGTAAAGAAACTGTCTGTAATAATTTACACAAATTTTGCAACAAGAAGAAATCAGTAAGAGAAGCTACAGAGCATTGCCAGTGAAATAAAATTCACCATAGGAGAAGCTGAGGAGGAACACCAACAATGTTTCCTGCACTAATATTCAGCTATGGACTAGAATCCCATAGCTCCACAGTGACTTCAGTTTCTCCAGCAACAACCATTGCCCAGCCCTTCTGCTGTCCTCCCATCTAACACTGGCCCAAGTGTGCCAACATCTGGGCAGGAATGCACATGCTCAACTATGAATTCTGTAAAACTGGGCATGGAAATCAAACCACTTACCAATTCTCTGACACTTTATTAATGGTAACAATCTTAATAAAGGCTTTAAATGCTCAAGTGCTAGCAAAAAGCTCAGCAGCACAATTTTCAGAGAATGGCCAGTTAAAGACCTGAAATGCTGAACCTGGCTCCCTGACTCTTCAGGTTTGTGCTAAAAGAAGTGTGCTTCTCCAGGTACCTGCTAAAAAGCCATGTAGTCAAACACCAGCAAACTCTCAGATGTGTGGATTTAAGGCAATTTGGCAGCTTCTTGAAAAGCTTTGGAATTTATTTCTTCAAACTGAGCAGCCAGAGAACATGGTGCTGCTAACAGTTTTGAAAAGAACTCCCAAGGTGGGTTGAGTTGGGGGGGCTTTTAAGGCCAAATACCTATCATGGCAATACCCAATCTTTAAAACTAGAATAACAGAGTAGCTCCAGATGTGCACAGGTATTCAGGAAAAAAAAAAGGTAATAAAACAACTCACAAGAGCGTTTCATACAAGAATTTAGAAAAAGCATAGCTATTAATAGCAAAGATAGCATTTTTATTTGGCCAACCACTGGAAGATCTTCTAAGAACTAAATGTCCTTGAATTTACTTCTGCAACTACACAGGTCAAATCTAAATGGATTTGAATTTCAGACTGACTAAATCCCATTTCACACCCTTACTGCTTGTATTTCATGAAAGCTACACATTACAGGGACTACCAGCTCAAAACTACATGTTTCTCCTTGGAAAGGTTCTGCCTAGACTGGATTATCAGCTCCTCTTCATACACATTTGCACAGACACACTTGCCCATTTCCTGACATTCAGCACTAGCAACTAATTGGCTGAAGTTTTGAGTATATCCTTGCCCATAGAAGAAATCCTGAGGGATGCTGCTCATTTAAAGACTTACTAAAACATCTGCAGACGAACACACTGAATTAAAGGATTTTGGCTGTTGAATTGGACAGATGTTAGAGCATACTCTCAGCATATAATAAAAAATGCAAAATATGCAGAATTTCCAATCAGCCAATGCCTACCTAAAAGTGAAATAGGCAAGGCATCCTTAAGCCCATGAGCCATAATAGCCAGCAGTTCCATGCAAGTGGTAACATCTATAACAGTATTCGGCTCCCTTACTTACAACACCAAAGGATGCACTCTTAGATGAGTATCTTATCTACCCGCTTCAAAAAGAGCAACTTGGAGGTACAGAATAGGTTCTGGAGCCTTTGACTCTTGTTTAAAACCCTAATCCTGAAGTGAGAGCAAAAGCAGCAGAGTTGGAGGAAGATTTTAAGTAGCACTCCAAGTACTTAAGAGTAAAGACACCAATCCTGTGAACGAAGCAGTGAGTGAGTACTGCCAGCAGCAGTACCAAGGCCAAGTGGCAAATGCAATCCACAATCCACAGTGAGCAGCAGACTATGAATCTGTCCAGCAGACAATCTCCTGGGCTAAGTGCTGGCACACATATCAAACACAAACCCTTTCAAAAGACAAAAGAAAAGGAGCAAAAAGGTACTCTGTGCTATGTTTCTTCAGCAGATTAGAAAAAAGGGTATACTGTTCTAAAGCTCTTTGTGTCAATCCAGGTGGTACAAACTGGCTAGGTAAGAAACAGCTTTCTGTATGTTTAGACTCCTCTGAACATGGAGAGGAGTGGAGGGATGAGAGATCGGCCTGAGGCATTTCAGCACAGGTTAGCTAATGCCCTTTTCCACAGTTGTTATAGACCTCAACTGCAATCTGAATAGCCCACACTTTTTAAACAGGTGGGTACACAACTCCTGCACCTCTTGCTAAATTTGGGACAACCACACCCATGCGCACTTGCAAGCATCAATCCCTAACTTGGCGGCTCTTGCTACTCAGTGGCAAGCATCAAACGCCACCCTCACCTGATGCTTGGCCGTCTCCATACCCTCCAGAACTGTCGTCTTGAAGTCCTCCTGCTTGCCCTGTGGAAGGAAAGAGGAGAACTCAGGGACCTTACTCCATAAATTAAACCATACTGGACATAAAGGCCCGGCAGTTGGCGTTTTAGGTATTAAATTTCACCAACTAACTAAACCCGTTTTCTGAGAATCCCATCTTCTGGAACCTAGGTTCAGGGCAACAAAAAAATTATGTTCTAAAGTGTTATCCAGGTTACTGGAACGCTTTACATCAGGTTTTATGGGAAATAAAGAAGTACACCATATGTAGCATTCCTGGTGGCTAAATACTTATGATCTGGCAGATGGATACCATCACATTCTATGGATCCCAAACCCTAGGAATTTGATAATCTTGCCTTTGGTGCTCCCAAGTCTCCCCATATCCCAAGGAGATAGTTTAAAGCACTTTGAAAAGCCTCTTATGTTCAGGAGACCCTATTTTTTTTCCTCCATAAACCCTTCCTTTAAGCTTGATGCTAAAATAATTCTTGAAAGGCTCAGACCACTTATTTGGCTTCAGTACCCTTGATAGACCATCAGTGTTCTAACATACTAACATTGTCTTTAAAGCCAAATACACATCATACCATTGATCAGTGATGTGATCGATACTCAGCACTGAAAGACATCAGTCTTTCAACATTCCCAGCAGTGGAAACATGAGGAAAGGCTAAGCATGCATCTGAAGGATCTGAAGAAGTCTCAGAATTACCTTAGCCTGCATCTAAGTCCTAAACAGGACTGCAACACAAGCAGGAACAGAGCATGTTGAGAAGAGAGATGAGTACAGCTGCAGTGTCTGCAGGAACAAAGCCATTACACACCTCACACACTGCTCACTTCACAGGAGGCACCAGCTCTGGGGTGAGCTCACGAGCAATATTCTTCCACCACCAGAAGTTTGCCTGAAGTCCCATTGCCTGCAGAGCCCAGGAAGCCATGGCACACTCCAGAGATGGCCCAGTGCTGTTCAGCTGGCTCCTGCTGTACCAAGGCTCCTTCAAACCACACACTTCAACAGTCACCAAGTCCAAACCAACACACACTGAAACACCCTGCAATGGTCACTGCAATGGAACTGCCGCTTCCTAAAGCACAACTGCTCAGGTGTAATCTCCAAACAGGTAAGAGCAAGGTCTAACCTGAGGCTAAACACACAATTGTTCATACTCTAAAGAGTCTGGGTGGACAATTTTGCCAGAATGTAATTTAAGGCTCTTAGGGGACACACTGAGAAGAATTTCATCTGAACTACAGATTTAACCCCTAAAGCAAGACACAGGAAGTTAAACCAATGATTCCATACTGTGCTAAACTGGATTAAACTAGAATGTCACAACATTAAACATCTACAAATAAAACAAAATAGGAACTGAAAGACAGACATTTTCCCTCAGTATAGCAGAGAAGCCATAGTTAGTACTTGTAAAAAATCAGTCTGCCAGCAGGGAAATAAAAAACTCATGGAGAGACTGTGACAAATAATTGTATTTTGAAAGGCCTCACAAGCCCCAAGTTATGATTCTGTGAATAAACGTATCTGCAACAGCAAGATATAATTCTTTACTTGATCTACATTGCAAGTACTTTATTTTCCAGGGAACATTTCAAGACTTGCTTCCATTCTGGGAGAGACTAACACAATTGAAATGTGAATATTTACAGTCAAGCATAGGCCATTAATTTGCAATAAGAGTTTCACCTGTGCCTTCCATAAATTAAGAAATTAAACAGACTCTGACTTCAGTCTATGGCATTCATAAGCCCTGAATTAACACTGACAATGAGCAGAGGGGAAAAAATTGCTCTTGGCTTACTTACAGAAAGAAATCAGAATCTTCCTCTTCTCATCACTATTACTGATTGCTTAGACACAATTCTAAATGCTATTCAGTCTGAGCAGAGAGGAGTGGAAACAAGGCCTGCTAGTGAAGATTGCCTCTCCTTCCCTGGAAGAAAGGTTCTAGTTGAAAAGGAACTAGCAGCAAGCAAATCACTGATCCCTGCTAACATCAAACTACTGCAGCTCAACAGAACATGTGCGAGAGCAGAATCTGCTCCAAGTCTCAAAGCAACAGAATAACAGAATGAGGAAGAAAGTCCAGAAGGGAATCTACTTCAAATAATTATCCACTGTCTCAAAATTAGAAAAATAGCTGCACACAAGTATCACAGAGTAGTGCATTTATTTAGGAAAACAGACAAGTCAGATACAATGAAGAGACAAAGCACCACTAGGTTTGACCATTCCCTTGATCTTAATTTTGATCATATTCAGTTCTTTGGAAAACAGCACCTAAAAATATAGGATTACCACAAAGTAAAAATACTGACAACACTAAAAGGCAGGAGCTGTAAAGAAAATCTTCTGTAGTTCTAAAAATGAAAATCCAATTTGGTGAGGAAAAACAAAACCAAAGTTCTTAGAGAGAAAAAAAACAAACCAAAAAAAAAAACCCCAAAAGAAGCGAGCTCCTTGATTCCAAAAGGGATACTGGCAAACAAGAACACAAATGTCATCAGTCAGCACTGAAAGGGAGTTTGGAAGCTTTTTGCTATTAGACAATATTCCTCAAGTAAAAAGAGAAGAGATACTCTAAGAAAATTCTCTTAACCACGAAATACTGTCACACCTTCTAAAACTGCTCTACAATAGTATACAGTACATCTTGCAAATCCACACTGTAATAGCCAAAACACCTGGAATTCCCCACAGCTGAACACGTGAATGGAACCTACTCAAGGAAGACCAGCACCATGCTGTCATCTGTAGTGTAACACTTAATAATCCCCTTCACTGTCAGCTGTCTGTGGGGACAGGCCAATGAAATACCAGACACTAGCACCAGGACATTTTTAGGTTGCACAATCAGGCTTTTCAGCTCAAAAGCTGTGACAACTTTATGCTTCTACTGCATTACCTGCATTTTTACATGCTTTAAATGCAGAAATTAATTTTTTAAGGTCTGCAATGATAATAAATTAACAGTTAATACTCAGGCTAACTAAAATTTTCCTAGATTTTCAGTATGCAATCCTCTACTAGTATTACTGTCCAATTCAGTATTTCTTAATGAACACTTCAATCTTTCTTTCAAAGTGACAGAGAGAGAAAACCTTAATTATAAATACTGCTTTTATATACAGCAGACTCCATGCTGCCTCCTCCTTCTAAAGGGTGGCTGAATTAGAAGTTTCAATGCCCTTCTAACAGCCAACATAAGATAACCTGATGTTCTTGACACCTATATTAATAAAGACAAAAATAGAGAGATCCAGAAACATATATAATCTCAGAAACCTTTAAAATTACAGCAAGACTAGCTGTGGAATGACAGCTTGAAATCTGCCTTCTTTCTACTTTATTGCTTCATGTATATTCACAGAATTTCTAGAAATAGAGAAATGGTATGATGACCTGAAATCTACCCATTTCTAGGCAGCTAGATACAGCCTGTTTGAAAATTGATTGTATTTAGATGGCTAAATACAGTGCTTGCAAAGTAACTGTCTAACAGGCTGTTGTGTGTATAGAACAGCATGACTCATCACTGCTGATCTTCCATGTTTCTTCCTTCATGGGACAAAACCTGTTCCACTGTACCTCACTGATTATGCCTCAAACTGATTTCAATAATCATTCTTCGAGGCACAAAATGGAATCTGAGAGAAACCAGAAAGTGTATTAATATTAGGTCTCAAGGATTAAACACAACGTCTAAGCTAAATTAAGCAGTAAGCTTAAAATATTTGCTTAATTACACCTATTAAAATTCCATTTTTGCTACATCAGCTACAACTGGGGTGGCAGGATTTTTATCACTGCTAATATTTCAGTCAAGCATATGAGCTACAGTACTCCCGTATCAAGGCAGAAGCCACCAGCTGCAACAAGGAGAGGTTACGATGGCAAATCATAAGAGATAAAACATACCCACAGCTTGTAATATTTTTTCTGTGACTGAGGGTAGGTATCCCCCAGCTAACATCAGTCCTATGTTCTCAAACCTGCTAGCCAGAAAGAAAATGAAGGTAACTTAAGACTAACAGTGACTCACATCAGTGATGAACCTGCAAAGATTCAACGACTAGATTTCAGCTCTTGTCTAACACCAACAACTATACATGTTATCTCATGAAATCTCTTGACTCAGAACTTTGCAAAAACATCACCTTCTAGGCAGCTGAGTGATACCAACAGACCTCACTAATGGTGGCAGCTGTAAACACAATGGAGTTAAAGAATAGGGTACTGCTATTACCACCAATTTCAAAAGCTGCCTCCTGAACAGGACTGACCAAAAAACATTTCAATGTAAAGTGAAACTCTCTCTAAGCTAATAAGGAAAGCACTGAATACTGAAATTTAATAATGAAATTTAAGCAAACAGTATCCAACCAGAACTTAAGATTAGTGTCATAGTTTAAAGCCACAGGAATCACAGTAGTTTAAATCTGTTCTTCTGCATAACAAACCCCCCCCCGTAAACCCAACCTTAGTGAATGTTCATACACAAGCAAGTGTGGCAGCAGAGAACCAGAGAGGCTGTTCTGGTCAACAAATTTCCAAAGACAAGTCTATAAGGATCATGAGAATATAGCACAAGAGGTTTGGCTTCATTTGGAACTACATTAATGCCTATTCCTATCTTTATCAGGCTGTTCTGCATTTCTTCCCTCTTTCCACATATGGGGCCAGCAAATAAAACACCATAGAACAATTATTCAAAACCAGATTGAAACCAGACATGGGATTCATAATGCCACACCCGGCCCTACCTAATTTCTGTTAACAAATCAGGTAAATAGTTTCAGAGGAGAAGGTCTCTCTACTCACCAGACGGCTCCTCTGGCTCACTTTCATTCTCTTCTTCTGCAGGAGCTGGTGGAGGTGGTGGGGGTAGTTTTTTCTCTTTCTCAGCTTTAGCATTTCTCTCTTCTTCAGAGTAATACTCATCTTCTGACAGGTTTGCAAGACTCTCATCCATCTCTCTATACTCAACCTGTGAAAAGCACAACAGAACATAAACACACTGAAGATGCCTGTAAGTCAGGCTACTAACATTAATGCTGCAAGTAACAAAATTGCTTACAGTTTAAAGAAAAGGCTTGAGTTACCTTAGGCAGACTCTTATTGTAGATACCATGTTATAAAATGCAACAAAGCTTAATAAGTTCCAAATGTTTTTGCCTCCACCTAAAAAAAAAAATCTTCAGCACCCTGTAGTAGGGGCTTTCATCAAGCCCAGTTTATGTGAGTTTTATTATCATTTAACCTCTCTGGTTTTCTTCCTTCATATCCCTGCCAAGGGATGAAAAGCAGCCTCTGTGTCCACTCCATGAGTTCAAACTTGAATTTCATCTGCTAAGCACAGGTGACCAGAAGTGCACACAAGATTTCCTGCAGAAATCCCACCTGTGCCCTGTATGGTCTCCTGTTTACTGGGAATCTTGTCCTGGTAGAGGCTCACAGCTGCTTTCTCTCCAGAATGGTCACACTAGTGGCTCAACACAAGAAACACCCCTTCCCCTCATCCCCCCCAATCTTTATTGCCATGGATGTCTTGGTCTGTTACTGTTCTCCAGTAAAAATAAATAAAATTACCAGCCAAAAAGACTCACTCCAACTTGAAGGAACATGGAAAACCCAAGAACTAGCCTGGAAGGGCTGCATCTCATATTGCTCAGTCAACCAAGCTTTAATCCAAAGTAAGAAAGTTCTGTATACTGCTATGGAATTTCCCTACTGATTAAAATGGAAAAAAGCACTCCTCAATATGCAGCCATGGGAAAAACAAAAAGAAAGCAGCTAGTGATCCTCCAACATCCAACATGTCAGCTTCCACCAGGAAATGACAAAAACAACTCTGGATTTCCCACCAAAAGAAAAAAACTTTCATAGTTCAAGTTCAGCCACTAAAAAAGAGCAATAATGGGCACAACTCAAAGTAGCTTTGGGAAGCCTGTGTACAGGAAACCGTGGATTATTTTAAATACTAATACAATCCATGATCTGCTATCTTTAAAATATTTACATTCCACAATGCCCAGCATATTCAGTTTTTCACACTGCTGCACCTCCAGGACCTCCTGTCAACTCCCACTCTGAAGCAAGTAACAGTGACCACTCAGCACATCCATACATTACCAGGGGTATATGAAGCTGCTTCTGTCCAAAGGCCTTTCAAAATCTCCCATTCCCTTTGAGCTTCCACAACTTCTGAAGAATAATCAAGTTCAACAAAGAACCCTGAACTTCTCCCTGGATTTATTTTTAACCTAGATACCCTACCAAACTAAGTTCACACCACATTCACGGGAAGGTGACCTCATGCTGGCCTGAGTGCTCAAGGGGACAGACAGTGCCACAAGAGACAAACACCCTTTGCAGATGGGTACTGTCAGTGCAAAGAAACACCTCCAACACACAACCTACACAGAGCACTAACTCCTACTAGTTAGCAGATCACTATAAAGAAGGAATGCTGCCTCTGAAGCCACAGAATGGTTTGCACTGGAAGGGACATCCAAACCCATCTCATCCCACCCACCCTGCCATGGGCAGGGACACCTTTCACTAGACCAGGGTGCTCCAAGCCCTGCCCAACGTGTCCATGACCATTTCCAGGGATGAGGAAGCCACAGCTTCTCTGAGCAACCTGTGTCAGGGCCTCAACATCCTCACTGTAAAAAATGCCTTCCTTATGTCCAGTCTACATCTACCTTGATTTAAAAGATGCACCAGACTGACCAACCCAACAGCTCCTATGTGTGAAGGACCAGTCCAGTTATCACATCACACATTGGCCCTGAAGAGCCACATTCAATGCCAGGACAAAACAGTTCCAAAAAGTAATTTCAGCTTCCATGTCAAACACCCAACACTGGGCACATTCAAGATCTTCACTATCTTCTGAAACAGAGTTTCCAAAAAAAGGTTTCACAAAAAAAAGGTAATGTTCTCATATATTCAGAACAACAAAATGAGAAATACATACTACAGACACAAACTATCAGAGACCTTTTACAGCTGTTAGGTTTCATTGCTAAATCCCACCCTGACACAGCCTTGACTCAGCTCTCCAACACCAATGGAGGGAAGGTGAGGGACAGTGTGCTGAGCATGGCCATCACCTTCACAACCCTGCAAAACCAGCATCATCCCATGCACGTGAGCCTGGAGAGGCTGCATCCATATACCACAGTAACAGAAGAATTTGCTGATAAAATGTAAGCTCACGATGCACTGCCATGGATTTGGGGTGTTTTTACTCCTCGGTATCCGGTCAGAAACCGCAGAAAGTTCCTAAACAACTTATGCAGAAAGCTCTCCTTTATGACAGGGCACGAGCTCTCCCCAGAGCCCACGAAAGTGCGCTGGAACAGGGGATCTTGATCTTAATCTTAAGCCAATGTGGCTTCCTGCGCGCCCGCGCGTCTGTCCCTGGCACTCACGACACCGGAGCCCCGGGTCCGGGGCACGCTACCCGCCCCCTCGGGCAGGGCCCGGTGCGAGCTGAGCCCCGGCAGGGCCGGGCCCGGGACGCCCCGAGGAAGGGCTGGCCGGCCGAGCGGGCCGGGGC